>JARFJB010002019.1:582500-909864 GCA_036346205.1 Vesta saturnalis
TTTAGATACGGTTAATTTTCATTGTTTGTCCACACTTCTTTGATTTATGTACACATTATTTATTCTCATTTTCGGCTTTTACTGTTAAGTAGCACATTATGCTCTAGCCGAGTAATTACTAGGACCAATTTCACTAATGCGTTTCTATATTACGTACTTTACTAGTGAGGGTTTTGTTCGAAAACATTTTTCTTTCCCATGGATACAAAAACACATCTAATGTCTGTTTACACCATTGACCTCCATTTTATCCTCGAGTGATGTTTACATAAGGATTTAGTGTGCACTTCTTGAGTCCGTCTTTGCTCAAATTATTTAAGATGTCTACAGGGCGAATTTGCTACAATTCCTCGCTCAATTTAATAGACAGAAAAGACAGCTATAGTTTCCCATGTTATCCACAACAGAATAGTATTAGCGAAGGTCAGAATGAAAGCATCACATGGCGTAAATTGAATCAATAACTTCCAAGGTATTGTATAAATGCGTGCAATGAAGGACATAATAAATATTTGTGTTAATTTGTTATTGTTATGAAACTAGAAATCTTTGATAGGTAAAACAACCCTTTGGAGACTATCATAATTAACATGAACCGAACAAATCGATGCTTTAAGGTAATGAATGGACGGTTCATGTCATTAAACTAACAGCAGTGCAGATATATAATAAGATGGATAAAAAATATTCAATCCTTGAGCCTTGGATTACATTACCATGAATCTTCATGGTAATGTATAAAACAATAAACAAGAATACAAGTGTGTTCACGCATAAATGATTTTCTTATAATAATTGTCTAAACTAGAATTTCTCTAAAACACCTTAAGCTATATTTATTTTGAAACTAACTAAACTGAGAAGTCTACTTTGCTACAATTAGTAGCAAAAGTAAACACAGATAAGCAGTTTACGTTAATCTCTTTGTACTTAGGTAACGAAGAGACTATATAGTAACCCTGATTAAATTTTTTTTACTTATCATCATAATTTATAATAGCTACCTATATTCACTTTACTTTCATAATAAGAAAATTCTACAAAATAAGGACTTTAGGATTGTGAATAGCAGATAATACATTAAAGCTTGCATTTTATTTATATTCCTCTTAATTAAAGGGAATTAAATTTGTACATGAGCAGATAGCGGCTTTCTGATATTTGATGTTATCTACATTTATACGCTAAGCTTTATTTCCTATTATACTCAGGTAATCGATAAATAATTTAACGGTAGTGGTGGAGAGTATCATTGACCACGCCGCATTTGTTAATGTAATGAATTGAACGAAGCTGAAACGTTTTTCATTTAAAGATAATTACTGAAAGTTTAGTTACATAAAGTTTGGTTAAAATAATATTCTTTTCAATGAACTAATTGATGTTTTAATCTAAATGAAAATTTTTTTTACAGATGATTCTGAACAAAAAATTTGTAAAACGCTTAGCTTTTATTAAATTTTACCACATAATTATAATTCTAACACGAAATTAAATGGTGCCAAAGGTGATGTAATGGATACCAAGATCCTTCAGTAATAGGAAACTTATACTTAGTTAAGCAAACTTCGGTACGCTATATTCTGTGCAGTATCGGTTTTGAATAAAATTTTTTACTCTCACATTAATATAAAACGTTTTTGTGATACCGTGAAGTGAGCAGAAGAAGGGGAATAGTTTTGTCCGTTTACCATTTCTCTTTTCTTTACTAATAGTATTCCTGAACAGGCTAAGATTTGCCTAACGTGCTAAAGCACTCAGGAGCACACGTTAGTGATATTGTTAGGTTGCCAAGAAATTTTTATTAATGGCTACCTTAAATTTGCTTAAGTCAAAGTTTGGAGGAAAACAGGAACTGGGTAGTGCATCCCACAATTTGGTCACCGTGAGGAAAAATGTAGATTGCGCCCGTTTAGTATGACAAGATGGAATTTTGAGTGCGTCATTATGGTGTGAATGGGCAAACCGAGTGTTCCTAGCGAAGATTGCCTGCGAACGTATTAAAGAGCGTATTTCGGAGGCACACTTGCCATGGTAATAGCTATAGAACAAGGAAAGAACCGAAACTATTCTTCTGTGCTCAAGAGACTGTAGATCAGAAGTCAGAGACAGGTCATTTATAAGCCTTATAGGTATTTTTTCGATGCGGTTTGCTACATCAAGGGCGTATTGGGGAGTACTGGCCCAGAGGTGACAATTGTATTCCAGATGAACTCGAATTTGAGCATTATACAGTAAGAGGAGTTGATGCGATGTGAAGTACTGTTTAGATCTGTATAGAAATCCCAGTTTACGGGAAGCTGTTTTTCTGGTCAACCCATTAAAGGTTCGATGATACGTACATCGCTAACATAGAAATAGAATTTGAAAACTTGAGACCTAAGTCATTCATATTTACAACAGGAAATGATCGGCTTTTCTTGACGGATACGTGTCAACAGTGGGTTTGCCGGCGTTGAACGTGAGTAGATTATTCCTTCCCCATTCAGGGATACGTTCTAAATCACGGTTGATAGAGGATGCCATTTTTACTTTAACGTCCTAACTAGACGTATTTTTGTGGGAAAACTGAAAGGAACTGCAATGTAGAGTACTGTCATCTGCAAAGAAATGGACTGGGTTAGTTGTTGAGGAAATGAGGTCATTTATGTATACAGCAAAAGTGTGGGAGCCATCATTGATCCGCGTTAATAGTAGTTTCTTTCGAAAAGAAGCCATCGACGACAACGCGTATTGTCAAGAAATCTGGAGATCCAATTGATGAGCGTATCGGATAAGCCGAACGAGGTGAGGTTGGCAAGTAGGCACTTGTGCCAAACCTGGTCAGAATCCTTTGACATATCTAAGCTGGTACAGCTGCTTCACTAGACCTCTCTAATGTGTTATTCCAAAGTTGGGTGACATGTGAAAGAAGATCACCCGTGTTGAACGTGTCTGTCTGAACCCATATTGGTGGTCGTTTAGGAGTTTATTGGGCTCGAAGGACGAAAGTAGTTGGTGGTTGATGGCCTTTTTCATAATTTTCGGTAGAATAGAAGTGATAGCTATTGGTCGATAGTTTGAGGAATCGATTTTGTCGCCATTTTTAGGAATAGGTTGGACATGTGCCAACTTTCACGATGAGAGAAGCTCTCCAGATGACATGGAGATCGAAAAGAGTTTGGACAATGCAGGTACTAGCTCGGGTAGCACTTTTTAAGGACGATAGCTGGAATACCGTCAGGGCCAGTCGCCTTGTTTAAGTCAAGCTCATTGATAATTGATTCTAGGAGCTTATATGGAAAGTGGATTGATTTCATAGCGTATGGGGTAGATTTGGGCGACGGCGTAATTTTACCAGAATCATTGAGACATGAATTTGATGAAAAGTAATCGAAATACAAATATGGTCGTAATATGATTTATATTACGACCATATTCGTATGAACAGCTCTTTTTAAAAACTAGTGTCTTCCCTGAGAATGAATCACATTCGGGATTCGAAATACACACACACGCACGCACGTACGCACGCACGAACGCAGACACGCAGACACGCAGACACGCATACACGCAGACACGCAGACACGCAGACACGCAGACACACATACACGCAGACGCGCACGCCCGCACGCCCGCATGCCCGCGCGCTCGCGCCCACACACACACACACACACAAACACACACACAGGTCCACAATCACAAAAAAACAAACAAAAATTTGCCATTCAAAATCTTTTATGAAGAAATCTCTTATAAATTAAAAGTTTATTTAAGGAAAAGAGAAAGCAGAGAAGTAATTACATAACAGAAGCAAACAATGTAAGAAATAAGGCAAATATCAATCTCTTAATTTTAATTTACGCTCAAAAAATCCTCCGTTTTCATTTAAGCAAAGTTGAAGCCGCTTTGTCCAGTGGTTTAACACATTTTGCAGCATTTGTTCATTATACAATTTTTTATACATGAGTAAAATTAATTTTGAATGGCAAATTGCATTTAAAAATTAGCATTAAAAAACCTTACCGTCGTATTTGGCTGCAAAAGGATGTACGAGTATATACACTGTGTCCAAGATAAGGAAGACCGGCCACTATGGGGATTTCGGGAACGTTAAGATATAGAATTTTGGTTAAATAGGAAAAAGGTTGGCCATTTTGGAGTTTAATAAAATAACATTTTTAAACTGACGAAATTCCGAACCGTTCGAAAGTTATGTGACAAAAAGCGAATTTTCACGATATCATTTTTGAGAAATGGTTACTTTGTGGTTGATGTTAAATAAAAAGTATGGCATACAGCACTATCATCAACTTTGTTTTTTTAAATACGGTCCTGATTTTTTTATACATAATATTAGTAGAATTTTTTATTCTGCATTCAACCTACATATACATATATAGGTATAGGAGGTTATGCAATCGACTTTTTTTCCACTTGCAGCTAAACGGCTGCATATTTCAAAGATTTAAAGATACCTAGATATAGACCTTAAACATATGGATTATGTTCTATGCTATTGTTTCATACGACGCGTAATTTAGCTGCAAAAAAATTCCTAACGTAGAATTTAAGTGTTAGTTAAAATTTATTCAATATCTGAAAAACGATTAATCTTATAACAAAAAATGGAGACATATTTTTTAAACAAAATTTAATTTTATGCAACTTTTCTTTATAAAGTTTCTTAATATAATGCAAGGTATGTCTAAAAATTAATTAAATATTAATGAAAATGGTTAAACTGTATTATTAATATTTTATAGAAGCGGGCGACATTGCATTTTTGCTTTAAATTAACATATATTTATGTCTATTAATCCCCATCCGACATGAAGTTTTAAACGTCATTCTGACATAGATTATAGTTTTTGTTTTTACAATGTTGCCTGTTTGTGTTATGAACGTATGAAAGAGGTTGCATAGTTACCCTAAAAAAATTATTATTAAAATTATTTCATTTCCTTTCATATTTTAAGTTAGCATCTATTAACCTCGATCTGACATTAGAAAAGTAGACTTAGGAAAACAAACACTATGATTTCTGTACTAATTCTCGTTAGTAGTTAATTTATTAATAAAATATGGAAACAGGATTTTCAAATGGAGAAAAGTTTGACATAACATCGTGTTACACCTTAAGCAATCAAAATTGCATTACAGCGGAGTGATTGTATTTAAACAAGCATCCTAAAAGGAAGTAGCCAAATAAAAGAGCATTCAGTTAGTTAGTAAGCAACCTTAAAGAATACGGTGCTTTTAAAAACCCGTGCTGTCTCGAAAAAAACGAGTAATGAGGAATATGCAAATTTATTGTTATCCGTTACTTCAAATCCTGAAATATCAACTTGGCAAATTCAGAATAATGTGGGCATACCCAAATCAACAGCACACTTTATTCTAAAGAAGACAAAATTTCATCCGTACAAATACAGAATTTGCCAAGGACTTAGACCAGGTGACGCAGAAAGACGGAGATTATTCTATGAGTGGTATATAAGAAAATTCCATCAGAACAATAATTTTCCTTTTCACATATTATGGTCTGATGAAAGTACGGTTTCGAATAATGGGATATTTTATAGAAAAATCGTTCATCATTGGTTTCAACAAAATCCAAAATTATGCAAAGAAGTACGACTAACACCGTTTTGCCTTCAATATGTGGGTTGGGAGTTTAAGAAGGATAATAGGACCTTTTTTTTTTATAATCAAAATTTAACATCACAACATTCTTTAAATTTACTAGAAACTACTTTGGTAGACCCTCTCGATAATTTACCCTTAGCCGAAGCACGCGATTGTTGGTTTCAGCAGGATGGTGCAGTTGCACACAATTCACAATTCATTGCCGAAAGAGATTTAAGCATCTATTCTGAAACACTCTGGCCAGCTCGTTATCCCGTTGGATTTTTTTCTTTGGACGTACATAAAAAAAATATATTTATCTTTGAAACATAAGAAGAACTCCGAAGGTAGGTACTTAACACATTCCAAACTGTAACACCTACAAAGTTACAGAATGCTTTGGATGCTACAGTTAGAATATGCTATTTATGTTTGGAGAACGAAGGAGGCCTTTTGAGCATTTATTATAATTTTTTGTTTAATTATTGCTATACGTTATGTTTAAGTTTTCTTGTCATCAAATGTTATCTGTCCATTTATGTGTTCTTGATTGAATGTAATTAATTGGGTATAAAATTTGTATTCAAAATTGAAAAATTTCGTGTCATTTCATTAATTTGATGAGACAGCATAGTTAGCAAAAACCCATTTATGAATAAAATTCAGTTTAAATATTATTGGGAGGAATACAGGCTCATACTTATATTTTCTCCGATAATCGTAAAATAAGTTTAAAATTCGCAATTAAACCATTAAGTGTGATACATGCTTCAATGCAGAATAAAAGCTCTTCCAATATTATGTATAAAAAATCAGGAACGTATCTAAAAAAAAAAAGTTGAAGATGGTTACTCGAAAACGAAACGTCGATTTCCAACTAGCTGCATTCCATGTTAAAGAACGTTAAAAAGTACCTGTAGAAGGTTCTCTTACTTTTTATTTAACATCTACCACAAAGTAACAGTTTGTCAAAAACGAAATGGTGAAAATTCGCTTTTTGTCGTGTAACTTCGGAACGGTTCGGAATTTCGTCAGTTCAAAAATGTCATTTTACTAAACTCCAAAATGCCCAACTTTTCTCCTATTTAACACTTACTTTGTTACTTTGGGGATTTTGGTTTAAAGTTATATTAAATTATTTCGGTATGAAAATATATTATAAATTGTGCAAAAGTATAACGAAAATCAGTTTCTTAAAATAAAGTCGGTCTTATTGCTGCTTATTTTCAGTTTAGGTTAAATATCGTTATTGAGTTAGTGTAAGTATAGTATCACGTGCTTACTTTATGTTCCGCTTCTGTCCGTAAAAAGTGACATTGCGCACCTTGTATACTAAAATTTGGTTATTCATAGTAGATTAAAAAGTTTAGCACATCGTAAATATGTTAGAACAATACAATATTATAGAAAAAGTGGAATATTTATTATTTACTAAAACTGAAGCACAGAACTTAAAATTGTAATGGATAAATAGTTGAAAAATATTTTACAAGATGGGTACTAAAGTTACATATATAAAGTTAATGATAGCTATATATAGTAGGAGATTTAAACGCTAACTTAGCTTTTGCTATCTTAAGGATACGGGAACAATTACGTAAGCTCCCTCAAAGCATAATATAAATACAGTTTTAGTTTCATGACAGGGGAATAATTAACTAAGGGTGAACCCCAAAATGTTAGCTAGTTCTAAACTCCTTCGAATTCATAAAGGTACTTTTAAAATTATCGATCGCGCATCCATAATAACTTCGAAAAGTTTAGATAATACTTTTCTCAACTCATATATTAGGAAAGTATTCGCTCGAACTTATTACGTGCTCTACTTCAGAGTCTCTTCGTTGTTGTTTTTCTAAGCAAAAAGACTAAAAGTGTTCGCAGTTATTGTATAGTTCATACTGACTTTAGTTTTATATAAAAAAGTTTTTATAGATGGAGATCTCAAAATATAAATATTGACACTAAAGTAATTGGAGTTTACAAACAATATTTTACATTTCTGTTGTTTGCCTTTGTAGTTCAACAATAGGCACATATTATGCTATTTACTATAATGTTTCACAAAAAACTTAATGGTCTCTTCAGCCAGTTTCTTTCAAGGTGGTTTATTTCATTATTGGATTCAAACTATATTTGGTTAGAAGTAGTCTGAACTACTGGAGTGGAGAGCAAGTACTTTACATTACCTTTACTCATAGTTACTGTAGTAATTTTACAGTATGGTTGAACCAATCTGTCCTGTTCCAGTAAAACATGATGACTTTCAGTATTTTGTCGTAGGGATGGATGCTTATTATAATTTTAAGTGTGATAGACAACCTAATTAACTGTATTTACTCAATAATACTAATCTCCTACCGTTTTCTCTAATATTTATTTTATCACGGAAAGTGTTTTTTAAAGCACAATTTATTGAGTTTTCTTGTTTTGGTGGTTACTAAAAGCGTTGGTTTTATATAGATTACTCTATTGTCACGTGTGGTTAAAGAGTACCGTAGATTCTTTTTTTTTCTAGAACTGTACGATATTTAAAATACTATGCAGGGTGTAAAATTTGTGCCTACTTCGTGTGTTGCTCCATAACTATTTTAGATAGAGAAAATTTTTAATCATGAAAGTTATGTATTAACTTCTGCTCCGTAACCTAAGAATATCTACAATTCTATAGGGTGTTGCATTTACGGATAGCAGTATCCAACTTATATATTTTAAATTGGACGTCCCGCATATTTTTAAATATTCTTATTCTGCATCAGTTGACTATCTGGTAATGTTTTGTTTTTTCATTAGGATCAGCAGTCACAGAGTTATTCAACTTTTTAGGAAAAAAAAATGACTTATGCAAAATCTGCAGCAGCCACATTATGATAGATTAATCAAAAATATTTTGTCAAGATCATCTACTGTCATGCGAAAAATTAAAAATTTGCTACTTGATACAATTTTTGAAATGGAACATTGTATTTTGTAAGTGATTCAGATAGAGAAATAAATTGTCTTTCAATTTTATATTGGGTTTCCTGACACTTTTTAAATTATTGCGGTTTTAAGAATAACATGACCGTGTTATGAGAATTGTAATTTTAGAAGGGCATCTTAAATATTCCGAGAGCGGAATTTCTGCCTATTACAAGATTATCATTTTGTTGAACATCATGGGTCACTTGACGAAAATCATCACGAATTCTCTCTTTCATATCTTCGCTAGTAGTAGTAGGAGTTTGGTACACAATGCCCTTTCCAATCCAGCGACCAGGGAATCTAATATTTATATAATTTCGAACATTCAGGCCGAATGTGGTGATGCGCCATCACGTTGGTACCACAATCTAAGGACAACACTTTCAGGGACATTGCCATGTGTCTAACCAATCACGTCACATAAAATAGGGAGGAATTAGTTAGCTCGACTAGTAACTCATCCAAACGGTCCTGACACCACAGAACACTCGGATAGCGTGGGTGTTTTAAAGTGTTGATAAAGAGTAAATAGATGGCTAGGTTAGTTATACAGCAAGAACAAAATTGTAGGCAGAAAGATAAGAAGAACAGACAAGAAATAGGCGCCACAAGCTTTAAGGAAAGCAAAGGTAAATTATAAATTCTTGGAAGAGAGTCCTTGTAAAGCTTGGAACAGGGAAGAAACAGGAAGAACAGATAAACGACAATTCCCTTAATAAGCGTACATTTATTTGTAAATTTACCAACATAAGATAACCTTTGTAAATTTTAATATCTATATATAATAATAATAGTGCATGCCTATCCCACCATACAATTTTACCCAACCCCCAAGATCTTAGCCTTAGCCTTATCTGACTATTACAATGTGAAACACTAAAGTTTCGTCATTAACATGTTTTCAAAATTATTAATGACGAGGGCAAGTGATAAACTCTCCTTTCATCAGTTTAGCTAATTTAATAAAAGAACGTAATGCTATGCTGAAAGTTGATTATTATATATATATATATATATATATATATATATATATATATATATATATATATATATATATATATATATATATATATATATATATATATATATATATATATATATATATATATATATATATATACATATAATCGGAGAAGCTTGTTCAGTTCATATACTAACATGCATGTGCGAATAACTAATCCATTTTGGATTTCCGACCAATGGTCTGAACACTTATCCTCAATAAAAGAAAATTTGTACTTAAAAGCTGACACATATGGTATAAATAATGCGACATCGACATCCGGTATATACAATTTACGTTTTGGTTTACTGCTACTGCGCACGATAGCGTAAACAGTAGTTAATATCAAAGACGTGATAATTACTCTGAATTTGGTTAAATTAAGTGCCTAACATATTAGTTAATGATTGGATCAACTTATCACAGTTTTATACTGGTGAGATCCTTACGAAGCTTGAATTCAGCTATCAAGATGACACCGAAGTTGCAATAAAGGTAAACAATGTATTACATTTTTTTGTATTGTCATTAATTTAAAGATTTAACGACACGTCAAAATAGTGTAAATAGGATCGTTGACCTATCAGCTAGTTATTGGCATGTCATTTTATTGTAATTACGTACAAATATTCGAAGCTTTGTAGGAAACATACCGGCCCTTAATTCACTGATTTGCCTAGTTTGCGACAGCAAGGTAAGCAAGTTTTTTTGTTTGTTTGGATCTCAGCTGTGAACTTATCGGATTTAGGTATTACGACCCCTATATTGATACTTATAAACATCCTGGCGTCCATATGATTTACCCTTATCGTGTTTTATGTATTACCAGCTATTCTAAACCCAAAAATTAGTAACACGCCCACCCCTTTTTTCCATTGAGCTACCGGCCCTTTATGTTACTTCGGATCTACTGCCATTTTGGCCCGTAACACTACGTTGAATTCAAGTTCAGGTTCAATTTTTTTCTTAAAAACTGCACACAATAACAATAAAAATCAACAGTAAGTAATCGAAAAGTCTACTATTGAAATTAAGATAGCAGCGATAGAGAACTAGAACAAGAGCTTAAATAATATTTGGACTAACAAGCACACCTTAGGTTTGAAAGTCTACGCTCGTAACAATGGAATCTCTGCGGTTAAGCACAGTTAGGGGAAAGATGACCAATAGTATAACAATTCTAGCAGAGCAGGTAGCTGTGACTTGACTTAGAGAAGCACAACGAGAAATGAGATGGGTAAGCCCCTCCCCTTTAGAAAGTGAACGTCAAAAATTAGGTAATGAAAAAGAGAACGTACAGAAAAAAGGGTTTCAAAAAGTATGATAAACGCATCGCAGACGTGTTAGAACTGTCAATGTTAAGCTTACTATGTTCAAGTTATTGACATAGCACGTAAATATTAAATAAGTTATCGCGTAAAAGCGAAATGACTTTCGTAAAAAGGATTTAAGCTGTGAACAATGAGATTTAATCTTTTTGCTTCGGATACAGGAAATTTAAGCAAGAAAACAATTCTTTACAGCAGTTACAAAAATATGAATACTTTCAGATGCACTCATGCGATGTTTAAGTTCATCGGAACTGCTCGGTTTGTATTCTTCTGTCAGATAATTGCAAGACGTCGGTGTATGCCTTTACCGACGGAATAAAACACGCGTTGTTATATAGTAATTGACAACCACAGACCACTGAAGCGCTAGTAAATTTTTTAACGCTCAAAAGAACAACGAGAAAGCCCAGAAGTTCGACTAAATAGAAGCAAAGACGAATCAAACGTCGGTAAAAAAAAAGCATTAGGTTCTGGTCCCTGTTTAAGTCACAATTTTCATCCGCATACAAGGCTCTTTGTTACATAACCACAAAGTAACAATAGCGTTAGAGGAATCTATATGATCTCCAGAGAACGTAAGAAGGTATTTTGCTAGTTTCTAAATAGCAAAACGAGCGCTACTTACTGTTCCGAGAAAGATATTGTGCACACGATAGCAGAATAGGACTTCAGCTTTTAGTGCAATAATGTGTGTAAGTTCTCGACCGGTATGCTATAATCGACATTATAACACGATAACTAATAGCGAAGTTCAGATTGATTTAGGTTTTAGAATATTACATACGTAAAACAAAATAACTGGTAAATGAATAAATAATTTTAATTACACGAGCACATTGCCTTTCGTTGGGCGCCAGATTCTTGTCCCAGAAGATAGATGTAAGCCAGCAAATCGCTTGAAAGAAACAAACAGGGTGTAGATGTTAATGCTCGAGATTTAATTTAATATAATAGTATTAACGTTAGTGAAGGTGTCGTATATAAGAGGTAAATTTTGGACGAAATTCCGAACCCAAATATAAATTTCGTAACTTTACGCTGGAAGCGTTATACTATAAGTATCAAGTATAAACTTGTACGTACTTAAAGCTAAAAGAGTAACCAATTAATGGCAATTTATTATATTAGGGAAGGAAAAAAGGATGTGGTGCCTCTAACGTTTCTATTACTGCTATAAATAGTAACTTTAGTTGCTTATTTTTTATTTTTGTGCATTTTTAATATTAACATTGTAATCTATGGAATTTTTATATTTACTTGTGGGTGAACCCAAAACTGGACCTTATTTCTATTTTAACTTCGACCGTTAGTTTTGATTGTTCAGTTTAGTTCTCTATCGCTACTTGAGTTCACATCGGCAAGCGTTAGGAGAGCTTAACGTTATTGTCTAAATGTGTCTGTTTAAGTACAGTTGTCTTGAAAGGTTATGGTTATAATGTTATTGGTACTACGCTTTTTTCAGTTACAATAGAAAGGAAGCGCTTATTGTACCACGTATCTATTAGCCGTCAGCGCCCTTTAATTGTGAATAATAAGCACAACGAGAAATGAGATGGGTAAGCCCTCCCTTTAGAAAGTGAACGTCAAAATTAGGTAATGAAAAGAGAACGTACAGAAAAAAGGGTTTCAAAAAGTATGATAAACGCATCGCAGACGTGTTAGAACTGTCAATGTTAAGCTTACTATGTTCAAGTTATTGACATAGCACGTAAATATTAAATAAGTTATCGCGTAAAAGCGAAATGACTTTCGTAAAAAGGATTTAAGCTGTGAACAATGAGATTTAATCTTTTTGCTTCGGATACAGGAAATTTAAGCAAGAAAACAATTCTTTACAGCAGTTACAAAAATATGAATACTTTCAGATGCACTCATGCGATGTTTAAGTTCATCGGAACTGCTCGGTTTGTATTCTTCTGTCAGATAATTGCAAGACGTCGGTGTATGCCTTTACCGACGGAATAAAACACGCGTTGTTATATAGTAATTGACAACCACAGACCACTGAAGCGCTAGTAAATTTTTAACGCTCAAAAGAACAACGAGAAAGCCCAGAAGTTCGACTAAATAGAAGCAAAGACGAATCAAACGTCGGTAAAAAAAAAGCATTAGGTTCTGGTCCCTGTTTAAGTCACAATTTTCATCCGCATACAAGGCTCTTTGTTACATAACCACAAAGTAACAATAGCGTTAGAGGAATCTATATGATCTCAGAGAACGTAAGAAGGTATTTTGCTAGTTTCTAAATAGCAAAACGAGCGCTACTTACTGTTCCGAGAAAGATATTGTACACGATAGCAGAATAGGACTTCAGCTTTAGTGCAATAATGTGTTAAGTTCTCGACCGGTATGCTATAATCGACATTATAACACGATAACTAATAGCGAAGTTCAGATTGATTTAGGTTTTAGAATATTACATACGTAAAACAAAATAACTGGTAAATGAATAAATAATTTTAATTACACGAGCACATTGCCTTTCGTTGGGCGCCAGATTCTTGTCCCAGAAGATAGATGTAAGCCAGCAAATCGCTTGAAAGAAACAAACAGGGTGTAGATGTTAATGCTCGAGATTTAATTTAATATAATAGTATTAACGTTAGTGAAGGTGTCGTATATAAGAGGTAAATTTTGGACGAAATTCCGAACCCAAATATAAATTTCGTAACTTTACGCTGGAAGCGTTATACTATAAGTATCAAGTATAAACTTGTACGTACTTAAAGCTAAAAGAGTAACCAATTAATGGCAATTTATTATATTAGGGAAGGAAAAAAGGATGTGGTGCCTCTAACGTTTCTATTACTGCTATAAATAGTAACTTTAGTTGCTTATTTTTATTTTTGTGCATTTTTAATATTAACATTGTAATCTATGGAATTTTTATATTTACTTGTGGGTGAACCCAAAACTGGACCTTATTTCTATTTTAACTTCGACCGTTAGTTTTGATTGTTCAGTTTAGTTCTCTATCGCTACTTGAGTTCACATCGGCAAGCGTTAGGAGAGCTTAACGTTATTGTCTAAATGTGTCTGTTTAAGTACAGTTGTCTTGAAAGGTTATGGTTATAATGTTATTGGTACTACGCTTTTTTCAGTTACAATAGAAAGGAAGCGCTTATTGTACCACGTATCTATTAGCCGTCAGCGCCCTTTAATTGTGAATAATAAGATTTTTTTAATTTAGCAATCAGAATCATACATTGTTCTATGGGCTGTAGTGCTGACAGCTGCTACATATACTAGTAGCAAATAAAATTAGTATGCATGAAACACAGTAACTTAAATTACTTCATTTGTCCACAGTTTTGAAATCCTTTCCTGATCATTAGTTCTGATAGTGGAGACACTACTTAACTTAGGTGACTTGGCCACTGTCTTTTAAGTCTTTTGTTGATCACTGGTACTGAGAATTATATCATGCGCGGGTTTGGATGGTTGTCTAAAATGACATGATGATTCGTGGCTCTGTTGCTGATATTTTCTTGCACTGTTGGTACATGTAGATCAGTATGTAGCGTATGGTTTGTTACATACTATGGAGCATCAGAAATTATTCGTAGTATCTTGGATTGGCTCCTTTGAATAATTTCTATATTTGACGTGGAGGCACATCCCCATAATTCTAGTCCATCATCCCATACTGGTTGGATGACTGCTTTGTATATCAAGATTTTATTTTCCAGAGATACTCGTGATTTTCTTCCTATCAGCCAATGTAGTTCTTTTGTTTTCCTTTTTTTGTGATATGCGTTTTCCAAGTCAGTTTGGTATCTAAGTGGAATCCTAGATATCTTACCGATTGTGTTTGTGGTATCTGTACCTTGTACATTGTGACTACTGGGCACGTGTCTTTACGAAGGGAGAAAGTAATGTGCTCAGATTTAGTCTGTTTACTTTTATTTTCCATTTGCCAAACATTTTTGAAGCTAATTTAGATAACTCTGTGAGATTTTTGAGGCATTAGAGAATCGCCGTGTCATAAGCAAAAGTTCCTGTAGTTACATTGTTTGCCGTGGGTAGATCTGATGTATATAAAACATACAATACCGGTCCAAGGACACTACCTTGAGGCACTCCTGAGTTGATTGGAAAGTAGTCTGACTTCCTTCATCGATTTTAGTTTGAAATTTTTTCTCATTAGATACGATTTTAAGAGATTGAAGTAGGCTGGAGGAAAAATACTTTTAATTTTATAAATTAATCCGGTGCGCCAGAGTTTATCAAAAGCATGACTGATGCCAAGAAAAACTCCACTACAGTACTGTTTGCTTTCAAATTCTTTATTTATGATTTGTATTAGTCTGTGAACTTTTTACACTGTCGGGTGTTTGGTAGCCAGTTTTCTGAAGGCAAGTCTTCATGTAACCTACTAAGCACTAGTATTTCTAATAGTTTTGATACTATTGACAGCACACTTGTAGGTATGTAAGAAGAGACAATTGTTGGATCTTTGCTTGGTTTACCTATCATTATAATTTGCGCCGTTTTTAAACATTTAGGCCATTACCCAAGGCATAGAATAGCATTGTAGATGTAGGTTAACATAACTACTTTGACAAAATTGTTTACAACATCTTTAACAATTTTTAACAAATATTACTACTGTCGAAGATAACTATAAGCGTTATTGAAATGTTTAGATTGTATAATTTAAAATACACCATTAAAAAACCCCAAAAAAGATAAGTATTTTATTATAACTATTCCTTTATTCAGCAATTTATGTAGTAGTTAAGCTGTGATAAGGTCACATCCGGGTGACTTTTTGGGATTTAGAAATTTAATTTCTTTTGGTGTTACTGATTTGATAGGTCTACTTATTACAGGTGGAATAGACAGGCTTTGTTCTATTTCTTGTTCGGCAACGTTGCCTATCGATTGGAATATAGAAAGCAAGTCTTCTGCAGATAAATTTGCTTTTTCATCATCACTTTTTGCCCAAGTTTTGTTGATTCCTTTCCTTATTGGTGGATTGAGAAATTTAGGTTTCCTTAAATTCTTAATTGGATTCCAAATGGAGTTGTCCGTTGTTTAGGCGTGAGCCCCACCTGTTATGTTTGCTGTTGAAACGGCCTCCTGTTACAAATTTGTTGCCTAATGTTTGGAAAAACGAATATAAATAATAATTTTAGGTACTGATTTTTGACGACAAATTCGACTCGTTACAAACAGGTTAGTGGTCCTTCATTTCATTTTCTTCGTATTGCTGGTGGTTTATAAATTGATTTCTACTTTCACAGATGACTTCAGAATCCATTGCTTTTAAAGTATTATAAACAAATACTGATAACGTTAAACAAGACCACGTTCTCACTCCACTAACGAGACATTGTATACTGACACAATATGAACAGTTGCTCATAATAATATCCATCAAGGTGTGATAACAGATTATTTAGATGATTGTGGACGAGAAGAATAAAATTCAATAACAATTTTAGCCAATTGGTACGAGATACATGCAATGGAAAAAAAGTAGTGCAAGGTATTAAGCTTAAATTTTCAATATAATTCGTACGCCCACTCCGGTCCCCTTAGTTTCAAATGTTTCATACCTTCGTATAAGCTTGACTGAATAGCTGATAATAACGATGGTATGCCCATTTGGATAGTAAATAATCTAAACATTTGCTCTTGCATTATATATCTGTGTGTATAGGATAAAGCATGGTAAATCGGATGAATGGTGAACTGCTTTATTTCTTTTCTTTCTATTTGCGAGTACCTGTAAACTTTGCAGTCCGAGACGAAGATTTTTGTGCCGACGTCAACAATTGTTATTAAAATCAATAAACAAAAACAAAATAGTTGATAAACTTTCATACCTGTTGAAATTTTGTTGGCAATATTGACAACTGACAGTAACCAATATAACCTAAAAAATACAATTTCGAAATTATTCGTTACTCGAATTTTGCAGGTACCTTACCAGTTTGTTAACTTTGTAATAATTTAGAGATGTAATTTGTAGTTTACAAAGAACTAATACTAACATAATAACGGATGCGCACACGCACACAGTAACGTGATTAGGCTTTGTGTTATGTCACTTGTCGAATATTCTGTCAGTTCTGTCACTACAACGAATACCAACCGAATACCGGTCTAGACCGGAAAACGCATAGCTTCCGGATGCATTTGCGGTCTGCACATGCCCTATTACAGAACGAAGGCACAAAAAGTTAATTTTTTTCCGTTTTAACACGACTTTATAAATAAGGTACTTATTTTTCATAATTCAATCGTGTATTTTTTTATTTATCTTTTATATAAATCTAAACGTTTCAATAATAATTACAATTATCGTCCTTAATAAGTGGTAATGTCTATAAGAATTACTTGAGATGCCAAAACAAATTTATAAAATATGAAAACGCAAATATGTCTGGTATTGACATTATTAAAAAAAGTAAAAACTGCATGAATTAGTCTGAGAATAATATTAAGAATATGAGGCCGCTGTACTTTTTGGTGCAGCTTATTGATTAGGAAATTGTGTTTTGAGGCTAGCTGTAGGATTTAAATGAAATCATAGTATAAATGGTTTATTTTGCAAAAATCACGAAAATAAAAGTAAGTGCTACCATAGCACATGTTTTAGAAAAAAATGTGAAAGGTGCTACTCATCACTCACCTAATAGAGCTCATTATAAATTATTTATTCATTAGTATTAATTAAGAATTCAGCTGCATCCAAAAATATGCATTAAAAAGTCTAACCACAAATGCGGTAAAAGTATATCCGTTAATATTAATAGTTTAATTGTTGAAGGAAGACGAATTATGTTAATCTTAAGTATTAAGATTTTAATTGCATAAGTAATTTTAGGAAATTAAAATAGTTATTCGTATTAGAAGGTCAGAAAATGGGAGTTTGCGAGTACGAGTAAATTTATGAGTACTCGCAAACTATTTTATGGCAGAGTGATACACAACATTTTTTGTGGCAACGTCAATTGTTATTAAACCAATCAACGAAATCGTACTTTTTAAAATTTCATACTTGTTGAAATTAAGTTGGCAACTGACAGTAACCAATATAACCTAAAAAATACAATTGTGAAATTATTCATTGTTCGAATTTTGTAGGTACCTTACCAATTTATTATAGTTATTAATGATACTAGTTCGATATGAACGTCATAATGAAACGCGTGTAAAGTTAAACCACGAGGCGTTAGCCGAGTGGTTTATTTACACAAGTTTCATTACGAAGTTCATATCGAACGTGTATCATTCAAAATTTAATCTACGCCAGTCCAAATAGATTTTCTTTGCATAGATTCGATTTGTTTACAATATCAGAAACGTTTTTGTAAATAAAAATTCAAAATTATTAAGTGCCCATATTGGTCGATGTTATAGTAACCGCGCTTGTTGATTGTTGCAATTTTTATTTTGACGTCATTATTTGCGTTCACTTTTGTGCTTTACATGAGTTTCACGCACTGATGGACTGAATTTAACAAATTGTACAGACTTTATAATTAATGTTTACAATAAATAAATGTTGGTAAAGATTTTATAATGAAGTAAAAGTTGTAACTAACTTTCTTTTTGCCTGTTTTTTATTTTAAAATTTGCGTGTTATTATGAGTTCATAATGGCACTGTTTTGCTATTATGAAGGCCATAATGACACCCAAATGAAGATGATAAATATGTCATAATGACACTGGCGTAGATTAACTTTATAATAACTTATAGATGTATTTAGTAGTTTATGAGGAACTAATACGGGTATAATAACGGATGCATACACGTACACGGTAACCCGATATAAATGGGTTAATTGTGGTATTATTTTTATTCTTTTGCAATCCTGAAATTTTGTATTTTTTAAATATACTAATCATTTTTTTAATTAAATTATTGGTTGGCATTCTTAATCGCACTTTAATGGACATTTACTAAATAGCCATGACCACGAAATTAATTTTTTTTTAATATTTAGAAAGCTATCCATTGTAGATATATGGGTTTTAATAGAAGGTATCCTTCTTTTATAACGCTGAGTACACGTATGATAAGAATGTCTTTTCTAAAAAAAATTGACTTTTTTGTGATTTTTGATATCTATATTGGAAACATTTTATCGAGCATTCCCTATAAAAAATGGTCAAATGTTTACGAGCATGGCCAAGATTGATTTAGCACCACATTCGGGCTATTCCAATTGCATTAAAAAAGATTAATAATCGGTTATTAAAAAACTCCATGTGTTGTAAGGTTTTTTAAATAATTTGAAATGATGTTAGATGTTGTGATAGGATCACGATTTTCTAGCGATTTACCGTCAAATTTTTGGTGTTGAGTTGAGCTGTATGGATGAATTTGTTTTACGTGTGTCGCGACCTTTCAGGATGGTGTGTTTCGAGCTTAAGTTTTTTTGTTTGTGAATTACTATTCCGTAATTTAAGGAATGAGGTTTGAAATCATCGATAATTGGTTTCTAAATTTATTGAGTTTTTCGTAATATTGCATTTAAATTTTGAGAGATTGTTTTCCTTATTGTTCCCCGGTTATTGAATGTTGAGTAGCGTTTTATTTGTAAATAGTTGTATATAAGTTTAAATAATGTTTATTTCGTTTGATTTCCTTAAAATTTAATAGAAAGTTTTGTAAAATTAAGTAACTTAAAGAAATAACGTAGATTTAAATGTATTTGATATCATTCGGGCGATATGGAGTCGGTTAATTGCAGTGGTTCAGTTTAATATTGAGTATGTTGGTTTTGAGTCATAAAGATAGAATGTGGGACTAACTGTTTGAACTTAAATGAAAATACCGAGATATTTTTCACGTTGATTCTGCTGACGTTTGAATTTTGAAAATTATCGAGTCCTTACGTTTGAGAAACGAAATTTGTGTAGGGGTATCATATCTTCTCCTTCCGTTTTTAATTGGTGGAACTAGATTAAATGAGATTTTTGTGAGTGGTGGGATTCAAAATCCAAGATGGATTTTTGGTAATAATTTGGGAGATTCTGACAGCGCTCTCGAGTAGTAGTACTGGGACGTTTGTTGTTACGGCTTAAGGGGTTGGTTAGAACGTTGATATATTGGACCTTTTGGTGTTTAACGAACGAACTTCGTGTTGTGAGGGTAGTTACTACTTTTGAAGAAAACCTGTGAAGGATTTTATGAAATTGTTCAATCACCAAAGGACAAGACCTAGTGCCGATTTCGATTTTACGTAATCAAGTTACCTGGAGATCACCGTCGTGTTATTTTAGTGCTTCTGTGACCTCGTTGGTTTATGCGCTTTGCGGATTATTAAATTAACGTTCTTGAAGTGCCACTTAATTGCCGTGCAGCGTGTTGAAGTACAAAGAAACTTTCGCTGAATATTAAAACTAGATTTATATAAATAAAGTTAATAACCTTTTGGATTGGTAGTGTAAAGAAAACTATTTAAAAGATAAAAGTTATCAGCAAGTTGAGCGCACAATTATTATTTTAAAAGAAGTTTTAATTAATGCAGTAACACTTTACCGAGATTCAATCAAGGAACCGTTTGAAAAAAAAGAAATAGTCAACATTATCACTCATCATCTTGTGTCAGACAGGAGATTCCGTATCCGTAATAGCAGTATTGGTCACCTGGTTCATTTTCGATTGTTGTAACACAGAAGAGGTGCTAATTAGACATTAAGGTAGTATAATTGTGTTTTATTGAGTATTTTCAAGATTTTTGTGTGCCTTAAATTATTTTCTTTGTTAACGAAGGTTTGAAAGCGGAGTCGGTTACCTTTTAAATTAAGTTGTTGCTTTGGTTTAATTATTGTAAGTAATCATAATTCTGACGCTCCGCCTTCACACTCTTCATTTTTGTATTAAAGGGCAATTGACCCTGAAGTAGTGTGGTTTAATAATCCACGAAATATTTAGGTTAAGCAATTTAGAACGGCGTTACGCAGAATTCTGGCCAGACCTCCCGTCGCCAATTAAGCATTTGTTATTTTTTTTATACGCATTATCGTGTGTTTACATTTATATTTTTTTTTTTATTTATTATAGCTTTGTTTAGGTTTTATAAATTTGTTTTAATCCTGGGAAAATCCCTTTTGTGTTACATAAAAGTTTTTTTCCAAATTGCAAGTTTACCGGTAATTTAGGAGCTTAAGTTTTAACGTAACGAAGTTACAGTTTCTTTATTGAGTGATAGCGTTAACGATATTCAGTGTTTTATTTGATTCTAGTTGACTATTAATTCATTTAGAGTGCATCCATTAGGTGATTTTTTTGTTTTGTTTTGTTAAGATTATTATATAATGCCTAATTATTTACACTGAGGTGTAGTAACGTAACGTAACATTATTGAGTGATTAACACGCTTTTATTTGTCAGGCGTGTAGTGCTATTTTGAAGCCCTATTTCAGGTGGTTTGCTGAGTTGCTGTCAGACACCTGGGATTGATTGCGGATAGGTAGCGTATGTTTTTGTATGTTTAGACACGCTATGTACTCGTAATTTTGGCACGACGTCCCTTATTTTGACTACCAAACATTCTGGCGTCCTTAACCGATCCGATTACGTCTTCATCCTCTACTTTGACTTACGTACGATTTACTATTCTGGATGTGCAAAATTTATTATCCACTCGCATACGCTGACTGGTCGGTGCAAAAAGGCCAATTTTATCTGTAATCCCGTTCTACCACCCGTTTATACCGTTACAATGTATGACGTGTTATACGAAATATTTTTATTTTTTTCTTTAGAATCCAAATTTTCTTTAAATCTTATTCAAATTAAGCAATTTATGGTCGATTTCCTGTATAACCGAAAGTGCCACAATTTTCGGTATTTTAAATCCTCTACCTATCGTAAATCGAAAGTTTTATTTCGTCGTGAGACACCTTGTGCAAAAAATAATCACTTAGATTCTAATTTAAAATCACATACGTCCATTTATTAATATAAATGCATTTTAATTTATAAACGAGTTGAACTTAAAGCTTGTACCAATTATGATGAATATCCTTCTTGCTTATTATCACAATTAATCGGATTATTAGTTCATTCAGTTATTGTATTAAATTTGTGTAGCAGATAAGCATAAACCAGTATATTTCAATTATCTTAATCAATCAACCTACAGTAATTTTAATTGTTAACTGCAATCGTAATACATACTACATGAAAGTGGATTTAAATGCTCACAGCTGTACTAGAAATAATTATTTCGTATCATAGTAAGCTTCATGTAGTGTATGATTTGCTTTAGATGTGCATTACTATGTATTATCAGATTTAGATGTAATGTCAGTGGCGGCTTGTCACTATTATACACTATAATACTATTATAATCATTATAGAAGAATGTATTTATCTCCAAAATAACGTTCTTAATAAAAGAATTAAACAATTTCGTTGCTAACGCCATTTTTATCACTACATAGGTATGCAAACAGAAATCTATTATGAAAATTTATATGTTTAGATAATTAATACAGTTATAGTCGACAGTAATAATCACAGATTAAAAAAATTACAAAATCAAGCAAATTTAAAATATATGAAAACGTAATTAATAAAACTGATACAACAGTTAGGTCATATATTTCAGAGCCTACGTTTGAATATTTTCTTATTGTAACAAAGGTACGTAATTAGAACTTTAATAAATTCAATATTAACCAGCCTATAAAATAACCTTTCATAACACCCAGTAACAGACTTACGCTATCAAAAAAAAAAAAACAATCGAAGAACATATTTCACAAAATTTACCCACATTATGATGTAGGCGCAAAGTTTCAAATCATTGCAATGATATAACATGTATACTTAAAATTAAAATTAGATTAAACGTATACATTCCGTTTTCAATGTATCGTAAGAATTACAGTCTTTAAGTAGTGACGGAAAATTATTAATTCTTTGTTGGATTTGTGATAGTTTGCGTAGACCTTTGATTGGTATGTCAAGATAATTGTTAATGCTTTACCATTTTTAAATTAAAGCTATTTTTCACTGACATTATGTCAGTGTAATTTGTTAAGTTGGATTTTTGATTGAGGCAATTTTCAGGGTTAACCTTCCTCTGTTAAAGGTTGTTCTAGAGGTGTTCAAGGCGGATTAATAATAATCTATTAAGATCTAACTATTTATCGTTACTACAGTAAAATAATACTCAATAGCAGCTTTCAAATATATGCACGTAACTGTTATGACTCGCTGTTCATTGTGTTTTCAGGTTTTGTACATTCTTTACAATTAAATTTTAAATCGGTCATTACTTATAACAATGATAAGTTATCTTGATATACATGATTTCTAAGCACAGTATTCGTAAAAACATATTGCACATACAATTTTTGCAAGATTAGACTAACTATAGACTATTTAAGTCTTTTGTTTTATATGAAATTTAAACGTGTTAGATATTTTGATTGGTGGCTGATTAAACAATAATATCGTACAAATAAAATAACTCTATCATATACCTTTAATTTTAGAAGATAAAAAGTGTAGGGATGCCACTGTGTGGTACCATTGCAGTAAAGTCAAAATGTCAAACGGTAACGCTTACGATATAAAGTAACTTATTTACCTTGGAACGTAGTAGCATGTTAAATAAGATATCTTTCACAAAAATTCACAGAAGCAAAATAAAGGTCAAATAACGTTGGAATTTATACAATTTTGCAGAAAAGCTTAAATCTCATTTGCGGGAGTTAAGAAAGTGTAGTTATTGTTTTAAAATGATGCTGAATGAATACAATGACCTAGATTGGTGTTCTGGCAAAGGTTTCATTGTCCTTTAGGAGACAATATGGTGACTCTAGTGTTTTAGTACTCACATCATATCAGAATTTATATATATTTAAAGCATCTAAGTAATTGTAAGGATTCTAAAATTATTGCAATCAAGTATCCGAATTATGAGGAATTCGATGGCATTTGCAGAGTTGGAGATATAGCTTTCAGATTGATTCTTAAAACTTATTATTAAAATTTAAGCGTCTCTGACATTCCTGATGCCATGACATCACATCTACATCTGACGTCACCCCATTTGAGAATAGTTACTGGTTTGTTTTAAAATCTCAAAGGAATCTAGCCATTTTTAGATCATATCACTTTTACCTACAAATTAAAATTTGAAAGGAATAGTATTCAGTCAGTAAATTTGCAATGATGGTCTTGCTTATAGCGCGATTCTACTGTTCTACTTCGGTCGTGTGCTTAAAGGATAATTTCGGTTGCGCATATCTGCGCTATAATACTAAGTGACCTAATTGACGCTGGAAAATTAAAAGCACCTATTTGTGGATAAATGCATACCAGATATAAATCAAGTTTTAAAAAAATTTATTTAGAGGGGAAGTATCAATATTTTTCTAAGTGTAATGAAGTTTTTGTCTATGATATATTTGAAATTGCACAACATCCGTGAATGAAATCAGTTACGAAATTGAAGCAATGGTCGTACATTCAAATTTCGTAATATTTAAAAGGGAAAAATGAAGTTATGTTGCAATCCTTTTCTTCTTTTGTTTTATTTTATAAAGCAAAAGTTGAGGCGACCAACGAATAAACACCAAGTGAAGAAATGCGGTAGAAGAACGTTCGTAAACGAGAAATAATTCGAATTTATTGTAAATGTAGAGACATCAAACGTACAATTATGGAGTATTATTTTTGATAAATAGACAGTTAATTATTCATTAAGCTGTTACCTGCATAAATATCAAGCGTAGTGAAGAGCAGCGAATGTTAAACTAAAGACATTCGTAGGATTGCCTGAAAGTTATCGCTTTCAACACAACGCAAGTGTGAATAAAAGTCGCTATTGTATATGTGTCACGCACTTTCGATAACACTGGAAAGAAACCATCGTGTAACAGTCAGTTACAGTGCCATTAGCAATATAGGTAAGACAGAATTGTACTATTATTGATGAATGTCGCCCAATAATAATCTTCTAATTTAGACTTACAGTTAGTCTCGGCCTATAATAGAAGTGATATAGAGACTATTTATCGAACACCTCCTAATTGTTATGTGTTTAGAATTATAACGTAGAATTAATTAGTAGGGCTAGGTAATAAGTGTAGAATTTTATTTAGGCTAATGTGAAGATAAGCAAGGTTTCGTAATATGCCTTCACATTATATTATATTATAATAAAGAAAATCAGTACTGTAATGGGAATAGAAATGAATACAGGAGATTTTACTAATCTGTGTCTGCAATAGTAAACGCATACTTTACTACTTAATAATTCTAGTTCTTCTAACAAAATTGGAATTTTATACATTTCATTTTCTCCCATTTTGTTAACTACAACGACCAGGTTTCTAACACGTTCCTCTTTTGTGTATTTAAAACGCAAACGGTACCAATATCGCTACACAGCAAAAGCTCAAATACAATTATTATCTGAGCAAATACTGTGTATACTTTTTGATTATAAACTTTATAAAAAAGGTTAGCTTAACCTGAGATGTGCAATCAGCTATAGCGGTGGCGCCGTAGAAAGCGGCAGTTTCCACTTTCTTGATTAGAAGTCTTAGTCGTTATCACCTTATGGAAGTTAAAGTGAACTTTCACATACATGTATTAATGAGTTTGGGATTATTTTATTACATACAAAATTTTACTGTTTAAGCAGTAATTACAAGTACATCAACATAAACAACTAAATTGACTTATAACAGAATGCATTTCATATTTAGTATAATTATAATAAAATATTTGTGGTCATAATTGTTGCTGAGACCAGAACCAAAAAAAAGGAGTATTTACTATTATTGGGGTAGATCTAATGAGAACATTGATTGTGTTGCGGGAACTCCATTGGAAGATATCTGGCATTGAAAGAGGTATAAATATAGTGCACAATGGAAAATTAATTCTGTCCCAAAAATAAGAATAATTGTAGGTTAAAATAGAATTTGTTTAAGTGATGAACGCATTGGGATTGCTATAAAATGCACCAATAATAATATAGATTTTTGCGTATAGGTCTGCGGTTTATGTTTATTTTACGTTTAAGTGATTCTTTAGTGTTTTTTGAAATTCTCATACTTCATGAAACTTTTTTTAATTGGTTGCTTACATCTTACTGATTAGGTTCATGAAAAAAAAATTTTTTATGATCGGCGCGCATAATTATTTGGTATGAACCGTTTTTTTCCAAATAACAAAAAAAAAGTGTTCTTGATGACTAAAAATCTTTTTTTACCTAAAATTTGCAAAAATAAACACTTTCTGTTTTTCATGATTTTTTTTTTAAAATGCTATCACGTTCTCGTCTGCTTTCAATGCAATTCATGTACAATAACATAATACTTTTCTTTTTTTCTTTTGACGAAGACAAGCATGAACAATTGTGGTTAAAAAATTCAAGTTTTCAGGGGAAAAATTGTGTGCGTGCATGCACGCAGCTCATCAAGCGTGTTGTGCAGAACGGTTATACCGTTTATTAGCGTCTGTTTTTGCTTTTCAAAGGTGGTTTCTACTTTACTTTTGTTGTGATTAACAATATAATTTTCTGATATCAGAAAAAAATAGTATATTATATTTTGATTTAAAAATCCACGAGAGGAGTCTTATGATCCATAATATGATACATAAAACAAAGAAATCATAATATGTACTTATTTCTGTTCCTCATAAGTAATATACGTATGGAAGAGAGACGGGTGATTTGTCGTTTAAATATTGAAAGTGCTGAAAAGGTATGTCTCACACAAATCAACAACTTAACCTCAAAATTTGTTTCTTTTGATCTGTCACGTACATTTATCCCGGTTTGTATTCCCTGAGTTATTAAACCAGTTTTTATTACAACTGCTGGAATTCTCTAAATGCGAGCATAAGTTCTAGTATGATGTCTTTAAAATATAAATCTTTGAAAGGTCAAAGGCAGGTCACGTTAATGAATGTTCTTCGGTATTTTGAAACGGAGCGTGACCGAAATGGACTGAATTTGCCTCCAATATGCAGATCAATATTGTAATTAAAAATCTGTCATCTTAAACCATTATTTATAGAGACCTGCCGAAGCATGTGGCGTTACAGAAAACACTGTGATATGTACCAAAGCACGAATTGATGCAAGTCAAGAAGCTAATCAAAGTACACCTAGTACAATTCAAAAGAAAAAACAGCACCAAAAGAAAGGCAGCATTGATGTCGATGACTACATAAAAAACGTGGTTAAGAGAAAAATTTATGACGCATTTGAAATGTAAGAAACACGTAAAACACGTATTACATAAAATGATTTAAATTATTTAAAGCGATTGTTACATTCTATTGGTTTCGATTTTAAAATGAATGATCCCAACAGAGGTTTTTTCGAATAAGATCATATAGCTGCAACAAGAGCAACATTTTTAAGAAAGTGCTTAAAAAAAAACAAGGGCCAACATATGATGGAACTGAAAGCAGTGACAATTAATGTAGTGGTTATAATTATATTTGTTGTATTTGATTTAAATGGAAATAAAATCAACGATTTCCAAATTGTGTTTAAACAAAGTAAGGATTAAGTAAAGAAGTGCTTGTAATTCGACTCCTTATAGGTTCTTTGCAACTAATTCAACTTTATGTTAGGACAAAAAATATGTAGGTATATAAACAACTAGTTGCAGATTAATTTGTGTATGCAATCAGTTGATTTTGTGTTGATTAGTAACATATTTTTGTTGGATTTGCTATAACTGAGTACACTTCTGAAATTATTATTAAGTACGTGTAGTAGGTTCAAATCCTACTCGAGGTAAACTTTTTATTTATGTGTTTATCAAAATTAATATTTTTAATTATTAAAGACATACGTTTTCTTAAACTTAACTCGAACATTTCGTAAAATGGGTGACAAGACACCTTTCGTGGTCCCCGCTATACATACATATACCATAAATATACTAGCGGATTTATATAATTAGATAATAAAAGTAGGTGCATGCAAAAAGAAACTGAAATTTTTTCATCTCATGTTATACATGTTCAACACACTAATTCTACTCAAAAAAAGATACAATAAGTTTCTTGAGGATTTCAACTTTTTGTTCAATCCATATTTTAATAGTATTTTAAGATGTACTTTTCAAATATTAATATAGGTAACGTCTAACGCCTTATGTTTAAAACCAAAAATTAAAAATCCATTTCTAAGTAGATTCTACTGGTTAACGCTTGTACAAAATTTTGAATAAGTACCACCATTTTAAAGTGTAAGCCTATAGTAAAATAAAATTTAAAAATGATTTTAATAAAATAAAATACATACATATACACATTCACGATTTTTATTAATCTATCTAAATAAAATTTCTGGTAGTCTAATCAGATTGAAATTTCAAATCTAATAGTTTTACAGTGTCTTTCATGCGCGTAAGAAATTTAATTTGATAGCGCCACTTTTACGGCTAGTTTACTTGAAAAAATTTGAAAACTGTGTAGGTTAACAGGTAGTTCTGGTAGTTCTATATGACCCAAAAGTTTTTACGGATTTACGATTTTATTGTAATTGCCGTATGTCAAATTTCATAATTCCAGATCAAACAGTCTGCCCGCTATCGTGTTTACACACACACGCAGGCACGCACGCTGCACGCGCGTGTCCTTCTCCCGCGCTCCCACGCTCTCTCGCACCCACGCACGCACACGCACACTCACACGCACACGCACAAGTACGCGCATACGCACATGCACACGCACACGCAAACGCGCACGAATACGCCCCCTCCCTGACGCATACATACACACACAGACATCAAGCCAAAAATGGTCAAAACGGAATCAAGGTCCCTCGAAACGTGAAGATCCGTCAAAACCTCCCTTTACTATACTTCGTATGAGTATAGGAGAATGTAAAGAATTACATGCATTCAATGCTACGCACTATGTACTGACAAGTAATATAAACAAGCCGTTGCCAAATATGCCTACACAATAGTACTTATATTACTTAATAGGAAATTTCCGCAGTATTTATTTGGTCCGATTTTAGGTAAAAAAATTATTTTCAGTCACAAAGAACATTTTAATGTTAATTAAAACACACGTTCATAACAAATCAAATAATTGAGCGTGTCGATCAAAAAACTGTTTTATGAGTTAAGTTAGGGAGATGTAAGAGTAGTACTGACTCACAATCCCCTCCACTTTTTTTACGTCAGACCCCGCCCCCTGGACCACCTCATCTTTCACTTTTTTATACGCCCACGTGGGGATCGTATTTTTTCGCCATTATGGTTTCTTTTCGGAGGCCTTTTTCAACCCTTGATGGAGTTTTCATCCCTAATTACGGTATTTTTGTTTTTACTCGCCCAAGTATGAGACCGTATTTTTTCTACCCCTATGGTTTCTTTTCGGATGCCTTTTTTAACCCTTGTTGGAATTTTCATGCCTAATTAGTCTTTTTGACAGCAATTTTTGTACTTGCTCACGTGAGGGGCATATGCACATCTTAAACTTGGGGGTTGATCTTGGACCGGGAGCTGGTCTTAGGGTTATTTTTGATGGACAGCTTTAACCCTAATTAAGGTCCTTTTGGTTGTATTAAGAGCAGTACCCCTGGAGGTTAGGTAAACGCACACGCATATAATGTTGGAAATTGCATAATTACCCTAATAAGATATTATTCTTAAAATTATCGATCCTATTGTTTTAAAATGGTCATATGCTATTGGGTACGTACGGGCGATCTTTTACCTATACGAGAAATGTATTTATACGCTGTATTTCTAATAAGGAGGTTCTAGTAAGACACGTGTAGGGCTTCGCAACTTGTTCTCGGGCCTTCGCTCCTGGCTGGAGATGGTATGGGACCCTAACCTTATAAGACAAGTGCAGGGCTTAGCCCCTATCGTGGTGCCCTTGGTGCAGTTGTATGCGGGTTCTAACTTAATCCACAGCTGTAGGCCTTCGCCCCGTTATACAAAATTGTATTCTAATAAGGAGTCCCTAGCCTTGTAAGACAGGACTTGTATCAGGGTCTGCGCCCTGGTCCCTTCGAGTTAAAATTGATTTTAGCGTCATCTAGTGGCGTATAGACTAATGAGAATTTTCTATAATAGAGGTTGATAATGCACACCTCTCTTTTGATCTATCTCGTTTCTCTCTCACCCTCTCCCTCTTTCAGATCTTTCTCTCTCTCACACACACACACACACACACACACACACACACACACACACACACACACACACCCAAATCAATTAATTAATTAATCAATCAATCTCAAACAAATCCATGTTCGATCAAAGCAACCAGATCAATCTCAATCAATCAACCGTAATTATGTCTTACAGTTTGCGGAAACCAGATAACAGTTCAAAACTGAATACATTAAAGTCTAATTAAATATGACGTGAAATAATAAATAATTTCTACCCTAATGCAATGATGCTATATATATATATATATATATATATATATATATATATATATATATATATATATATATATATATATATATATATATATCAGATTCTCTCCTTCTAAACAGGCACCACCATACGTTATATATAACATAGAGTTAAATTAAATTAACACGTTTTTAAGAATACTAAACTGATATAATGGAAATAAAAGGCAAAAGGTTTTAATGGTTTTATTATTTAAAATCCACGAATACGTACCAACTATTTGTAGAGCTGATCTTATGACGTCATCCTATAAGAGTGATAATACATTTAAAATCTTTATCGACATTGTTAGCAATATCAGGTATAATAGATTTTTGTTTTTGTTTTGTGTGTTTGTGTTTGTGTGTTTGTGTGTTTGTGTGTTTGTGTGTTTGTGTGTTTGTGTTTGTGTGTTTGTGTTTTTGTGTTTGTGTGTTTGTGTGTTGTGTGTTTGTGTGTTTGTGTGTTTGTGTTTGTGTGTTTGAGTGTTTGTGTGTTGTGTTTTGTGTTTGTGTTTGTGTTTGTGTGTGTGTGTGTGTGTGCGTGTTGTGTGTGTATGTGTGTGTGTGTGTGTGTGTGTGTGTTTGTGTGTTGTGTGTGTGTGTGTGTGTGTGTGTTTGTGTGTTTGTGTGTTTGTGTGTTTGTGTGTTTGTGTGTTTGTGTTTGTGTGTTTGTGTGATTGTGTGTTTGTGTTTGTGTTTGTCTGTTTGTGTGTTTGTGGGTTTGTGTGTTCGAGTGCGTGTGTTTGTGGTTCTGTGTTTGTCTGTTTGTGTGTTTGTGGGTTTGTGTGATTGATTTCGTGTGTGAGTGAGGGGAAGTGGGTGTGTGCGTTTATTGTCCGTATTTTTCGTAAGATTTGTGGACTAAAAAGTAATGGAAATCACGGAAACCTTATAACAAAGGATAACATCAGGATGATTGTTATGTTATAGTATGGTGTTAATTTGGTGTTACTTTGGTATCCTAAAAATAAAATTTTTAGATTGTATTTTTTATAAAATTTTTGGACAAAAACGTTATGGAAATCTCGAAAATATTATATCAGGATGGTTGATATACCGTAATTTCGTGCTAATTTGGTGCAACTTTTTTCCTTAAAATGAGATTTGTAGCTCGTATACTTCATAAATTTTCTGAATTTTCTGAATGATTGATATATTATATTTTGGGCCTAATTTGGTTTTTTATGTTAAGCAGACACAGCCCTTCATCTGTTTTTAAGGTAACAAATTAGCACCAAATTATGGCGTATGTTTCAAGTATTTGTGCTGCAATGGTCGTGCTATCTTTAGGTCCGTCCAGACATATTTAAGCGGACATTTTCTTCTTGCGTATTGGAGTTATTAGAATGTTTGTATATCAGAGTAGCTTCACATTGTAAACGACCGTAGTACTGAGTTACGTTTTGTGGCTCCAATGTATACTTTTCCACTAGAACAAACACTCCTGAAGATGATAATTGATTTGAAACATCTTTCTGGTTATGACTAGAAGGTGTAGTGACATTATTAATATCTTTAAGTGAATATCCTTTAGCTTGTAGTGGTTTTGTTAAAAATTTATGTTCACTTTCAAAATTTCAGGATCACAAGTTCGTTTTTCTCGATCCGCTAAAGATTTGATTACACCAATTTTTTGACGTGGATGGTAGCTATCAGTGTGTGTCGACTTTCTGTAAATCTTAAAAGGTAGTGAATTATTAGTTTTAGATATTAGTATGCCAAGTAATGGTAAACTTCCATTATTTTCCTTTTCCATGTTGAACTGAATGCTCGGATGAATACCATTTGTAAATGCTAAAGTTCATGTAGTGCTTCTCCTCCATGTCCTTAAATAACGTATGTGTCATGTACGTATCTATACCAAACCAAAGATTTTTAGGTGCATTTTGCAACGCTAGTAAAGCATGTAAAAATTAGCTATAACAAAAAAATGTATGCAAAATCGACCAGACGCTATTTTAATGAGTAAAAATACTACTAAGTGCGTTTAAATCGTGCACATTTTATTAATTCTATCATTAATATTGAGTAATGAATGGGTTTTGCACTTAAGAACATATAATTTAATTTTAAGTAGTAATGCATTAGGTTGGTAGGTAAGTATTGCATACGGTAATTGAAAAAGAGTAAATGAAAGCTTTTCTTAGTATTATAAACCAACCATTAAATTTAGTAATTGTGAAGGAGAACGAAATAACGTTTATTCATGATTGTGAGAGCAAACGAATGATAAATATTAGAAGATATTATCTTAATTATATCGAATAATGTGGTGAATTAACAAATTTCGAACAACTATAACACTGATTATAATCATAATAAAAATATAATGAGACAACAACTAACACATTTTTATAATTACCTAATTTCTCAGTAAATTATTTTGTAAAATGTTGAAAAACGTATATGTCAGTTCCGTCACGCATGAAACACACACACACACACTAGCGTCTTCCTGGAATATCTTGTAATTGAAATATAAAAAGCAAGAAACGTGTCTAATTACTAAAAATGTTTAAGAAAACGTTACAAAGTTATTAATGTAGTTTATGATACATTATCTCACATTTCACTCACGGATTAGTGTAAAAGCTTCATAAAACGAGCACCTGCAATATCGACGATTACACAACTACCGGAATTCTTGTCATTCTTCTTAGCAATTTCAATTCAAGGGTCGTTCTATGACTCCTTCACGAACTAAATCAAATACCTGTTCGAACAAATATTTCTTTATATACTGATATTGCAAAAATTTCCCTTTTGTAAAAAGTTGTATTTTTCAATATAGAGCTTAAAATAGTTTTACAAAGTATTGAATGATGAATACTCTATCGATGCAATATGTTTCTAAGATGTAACATTTGTTTTAGTTTCCTTAAAAAAGTCTAACGTTTCTCAACTAATTTTTCTAGAAACGATAAAATACTATAAGAGGGGCACCAGGTGTGTACCTAACGAAACGACAACGAAATAATTCGGAAGGGAGGATTTAGAAGACAAAAACCCTTTCAAGCGAGCTATAATGCGACCCGACATTAGGATTATGTGCACATACCGCTAAAATTAGATCGAACAGCACTAATAGCCTTTTACAAATATAGATTTTTTTGTCAACGTCGACATACACGCTACTGGAAGAAAAAAAACAATCAATATCTTTCGTAGTAGTATTAACATTACAATGATAATTACAGTTCCTATTGTTATATTTACACTAATCCATATCCACCCTTAATTAGAAATGGCCTAGCATGATTGTCTGGAAGTCCAAGTCGGATAATGAACACATGCGGTTTATATTCAGATACAATTTAGCAGTGGAAATGATCCTTGTTGAAATTACATTACGCAGAAGTTGAATCTTCACAACCATACATTAGTTGTTACTCATTTAGATTTTTTCACGCATTTTCAACCCGAATACGTTTGTAGTGTATTTCGGCTTCTATATTTAGTTTTTTTATAAAATGATGACTGTAACCGTGTCTTTTATATAAACATATTCTGCATATACTATATGATTTGTAAGTATACCATTTCATATGCAGGGCAAATGTGGAAACTAACAATACGAAAACATTTTAAAATAATGAGCCTAATTTGTTAATGTAAATTAATGACCTTACATGATGTATAAACTATGCCATATTCCGTACTTTTTGCTTTGACATCGTATATTAGCTTTTCCAATTAGGTATTCTGCAGTTCTGACACCTGCTTATACCAGATTCGATCATTAATAAACAACGCATACTACTTTTATACCCCTATTTTTCCAATATTTGTATTGTAGATACAGACGTTCCGGCAAGTATGGAATACCCTAGGTAAAATATATCGGTACGTATTGGATTTACTAAATGGTTTAAATAGAAGCTGTTCAGTATTTATTGAGCTGAAGCTTAATCTTATTTTTATGAGAAATAAAAGTACAACAAAATTCATTTCACTTTCTTTAATCTCCTGATTTGGTTCAGTATATAGAATTTTTTTTCCACCTTTCAACAATGAACTTTAATATATTCTTAACGAAGTCGCCCTTTAAAGTTTATTTCTGTACACTAATCTAGCTGCCGGTCACTGCAGGAGTATTTATTGAAACTAGGCCTTTCCTCCGAAAAATTTTGCGTTTAAAATTAAATTTAACGATGATAATAAAACGCATAATAAATTAAATACAAAGTATATAATATGTAAATGGACATCAATATTAGAGTCGACTGCTAGACTTTTTAAAAAAAATTAAAACCTTAAAATAAAATTCTGGCTACGTCATTTCTTTTTGCGCAAAATTACCTAGTAGAAGTGCGACACCATCCCTATTCCACTGGTTTTGTGACCTGGGGGCACCTTGGTCGCCATTTTTTACTCATCCACGTGTGTGGGAGGGTGTATTACCCACCCTATTTTTGGCGGCCTCTTTTCGGTGGTCATTTTCAACCCCTAATTTTTTGTTTTTTTTACGCCCACGTGTGAGAGCGTATTGTCCACCCCTATGGTTTCTTTTCGGAGGCTCTTTTCATCCCTAATTATTTTTTGTTATTTACTCGTCCACGTGTAGGAAATGTTTTTTCACTCCTATTTTATGCCCGCCCACGTGTGAGCTGGTACTTTCTACCACTATGGTTTCTTTTCGAGGGTCAACCCCTGATGGAATTTTCCTCTCTAATTAAGGCCTTTTCTGTTTTTACGCGTCCACGTGTGAGACCGTATTTTCCACCATATGGTTTCCTTTCGGAGGCCTTTTTCACCCCTAATTATTTTTGTTTTTACTCGCTCACGTGTAGTACACGTTTTTCATCCCTACTTTATGACCGCTCACGTGTAGGACGCATTTTGCTCTACCCCTATGGTTTCTTTTCGAGGGTCAACCCTAATTAGAGCCTTTTTGACAGTAATTTTGTACTCTCTCACGTGAGGGGCATATGCAGGTCTAAGGTTTGGTCTTGGACTTTAACCCTAATTAAGGTCCTTTTCGTAGTATTAAGAGCAGTACCCCTGAGGTTAGCAACGCACACGCATACAATGTTGGAAATTGATATTACCCTAATAAATCATATGATATTGGTACGTTCGGATGATCTTTTACCTACTGAGAAATTTATTTATACGTGTATTTCTAATAAGGAGGTTCTTGTAAGACACGTGTAGGGCTTCGCAATTGTCTGGGCCTTCGCCCCTGGCTTGAGATGGTATAACCCTAACCTATAAGACAAGTGTAGAGCTTAGCTATAGTGGCTTGGTGCAATTGTTGGGTTCTAACAATCTTACAGCTGTAGGCCTTCGCCCCGTCATACAAAATTGTATTCTAATAAGGAGGCCCTAGCTTTGTAAGACAGGACTTGTATCAGGGTCTGAGCCCTGGCCTTTGAGTTAAAATTGATTTTAGTGGCAGATTCTCTTTCTAAACAGGCACCACCTATACACTCGGAAAATTATATCTGATTTATTTGCACGTTCAATTACATCACACAAAATTGCTTCATAGAAACGTGTTTGTTAACTGTTATAAAACCCCATTAAAAAGACCGAAAGTAATAATTACTTATATATAACATAGAGTTAAATTAAATTAACATGTTTTTAAGAATATCAAACTGATATAATGGAAATAAAAGGCAAAAGGTTTTAATGGTTTTATTATTATACGCGAATTAACAATAACTACAAGTTTAAAACCCACGAATATGTACCAACTATTTGTAGAGCTGATCTTATGACGTCATCCTATAAGAGTAATAACACATTTTTTTAAATCTTTATCGACATTTTTGTTAGCAATATCAGGTAAATATATACAGGGTGTCCGGTGAGGAACTGTACAAACTGAAATGGTATGTTCCTTGGGTCAATTTAAGTAAAAAAAGTTCCATAAACATAGGTCTGATTCGCAATAGTTACCCAGATACAAGCGTTTAAAGTTTATAAATCATCACATATTTTTTCAAAAGTAATTATTATTAGTCAACTGGAAAAACAAAACCGAAACAATCTGTCATTTATTCGTTTGTGTTCTAATAATGACAAAGTGGATTGTAGTAAATTAAGTGTAATTTAAATTTAAAATGCCTTTTCAATTTTCTAACGAAGAGTATGCTGACATCATTTACATTTATGGATTTTGTGATGGAAATGCGAGAGCTGCCGTTAGGGAATATGAACGAAGATTTCCCAACAGGAGGATTCCAAATCACCAAACCTAGTAAATTGCGCCTCGTCACTAAATAAAATGAATGGAACTAGTTGTGGATTTTCTTGTAGCCACTGGCAGAAATTCAACCGCAAAGCAAAATCTCCAGGTTCAAGGTGCTGAACGTTTTGTGTATGATAGGATACAAAAGCCCATCATGTAATGTTTGCCATACTGACATACGGGGACTGTTCGAGAAGAAATTCTTCTAACACTCAACCCTGGACTCCGATCAACCATCTGTAGAATGTTTTCTTGCTCATTCACATTTAACTCCATAGGACGATCAGATCTTATTGAAACTGATGGAAATGAACCATGAGTTCGAACGTGTTGAAACACAGAAGAAAAGGTTTGGTGATTTGGAATCCTCCTATTGGGAAATCTTCGTTCATATTCCCTAACGGCAGCTCTCGCATTTCCATCACAAAATCCATAAATGTATATGATGTCAGCATACGCTTCGTTGGAAAATTGAAAAGGCGTTTTACATTTAAATTACACTTAATTTACTACAATCCACTTTGTCATTATTAGAAACACAAACGAATAAATGACAGATTGTTTCGGTTTTGTTTTTCCAGTTGACTAATAATAATTACTTTTGAAAAAATATGTGATCATTTATAAACTTTAAACGCTTGTATCTGGGTAACTATTGCGAATCAGACCTATGTTCATGGGACTTTTTTTACTTAAATTGACCCAAGGAAAATACCATTTCAGTTTGTACAGTTCTTCATGACACCCTGTATATATATAAATATATATATATATATATATATATATATATATATATATATATATATATATATAAATAATACGCTTACCTTTAGAAGTGTTTTTTCGTTCAGTTTTTCTAATAATGATAACCATATGTTGAACTGAAATATTTTCTATACAACGTGTCCACATGTGGTCTCACTAAAACACGTTTTATGAATGGTTGGATATAAACTGGCTATTACATTCCGATCATTAACTAATTTAGAAAGTAATACACCAAACCTGATTACTGCTACTCGTATTTAGCAATTACATTGTACTTATAAAAATTTACATTCAAAACACTTACAAATGTTTTAAAAATTATTCTAACGCAAAAATTACTTTAAATAATTGAATCTTCAGATTACATAAACTATTGTATATTCAATTACGCGCGCGCGCGCGCGCGCCCGCACACACACACACACACACACACACACACACTCACACACACACACACACACACACACACACAAACACGCACGCACGCACGCACACACGCACGCACGCACGCACGCACGCACGCACGTACGCACGCGCGCGCCACGCACGCACGCACGCACGCACGCACCCACGCACCCATCCACACACACACGCGCGCGCGCACGCACACATGTACTTCACGGTATAGGGATTTTTATCAGTTGAGATTAATAGCAATGTCAACTAAACGCTTTAAAGTTTATAATCTGCAATAAGAGTGACGTAATCTAATTTTATTTGAAATTTCATAGAAAGCATCACCATCATTGAGATTTTGAGATAACAATCATCTCATCGTCTTCACCTTGAACGATTATATTGTAACAACCTATAAAGCAGCTAATAACGCCTGACAGTTTTTATCAGACACTATTATTATTATTATTACATGGACATGAGGTTATCCCTAAATTAGTTTCAGCACGGCTCTGGAAATGCTGCACTCTTCAAATCTTTCAGTTCGTTCGTAGAAGTTGTACCGTATCCATTTCCTTCAATTTTATCTGCATTCTGTTTCGAGACTGTAGTACGTTTCCTAATACATAAACAGAATATTCAATACTGTGATGCGTGTAGCAGCAAAATACGTTAGCTAGCTTGTTTCAACTCTATTATTTTACATGCAAGCCTGGCCTTATCATAAAAGCTAGTTAAACATAACTCCACGGACTGGGTATAGCAAGCAGCAATTCCAATTATGGCTTTTAGTCAACACAATTATGCCTACAACTACATACAATCGACTATCATTGCTTTAGCACGAGTAGTAAACGAAGACACGCACGCACTCACGCACGCACGCACACGAGCGCGCGAACACACGCAAACGCAAAAACACACCAACACAAAAAACACGCAAACACGAAAACACGCTAACGCGAAAACACGCTAACACGAAAACACGCTAATACAAAAACACACAAACGAAAAAAATCGCTAACACGAAAACACGCTAACAAAAAAATACGCAAACACGAAGACGTACAAATGCGAAAACACGCCAATTTTGTTTAGATTGTATAATTTAAATACACCATTAAAAATCCCAAAAAAGATAAGTATTTTATTATGAGTGTTAATGGTGAAAGTTTACATTTTCAAAATTAGATTACGTCACTCTTATTTCAGATTAGACATTTTAAAGCGTGTCTGTGTCTGTGTCTGTGTCTGTGTCTGTGTCTGTGTCTGTGTCTGTGTCTGTGTCTGTGTCTGTGTCTGTGTCTGTGTCTGTGTCTGTGTCTGTGTCTGTGTCTGTGTCTGTGTCTGTGTCTGTGTCTGTGTCTGTGTCTGTGTCTGTGTCTGTGTCTGTGTCTGTGTCTGTGTCTGTGTCTGTGTCTGTGTCTGTGTCTGTGTCTGTGTCTGTGTCTGTGTCTGTGTCTGTGTCTGTGTCTGTGTCTGTGTCTGTGTCTGTGTCTGTGTCTGTGTCTGTGTCTGTGTCTGTGTCTGTGTCTGTGTCTGTGTCTGTGTCTGTGTCTGTGTCTGTGTCTGTGTCTGTGTCTGTGTCTGTGTCTGTGCCTGTGTGTGTGTGAGTGTGTGTGTGTGCGTGCGTGCGTGCGTGCGTGCGCGTGCGCGTGCGCGAGCGCGCGTGTGTGTGTGTGTGTGAGTATGTGTATGTGAGCGTAAATGTGTATACAATAGTTTATGTAATCTGAAGATTCAATTAATTAAAGTAATTTTTGCCTTAGCATAATTTTTTAAATATTTGTAAGTGTTTTAAATGTAAATTTTTATAAGTACAATATAATTGCTAAATACCAGTAGCAGTAATCAGGTTTTGTGTATTACTTTCTAAATTAGTTAATGATCGGAATGTAACAGACAGTTTATATGCAACCATTCATAAAACGTGTTTTAGTGAGACTACATGTGGACACGTTGTATAAAAATATTTCAGTTTAACATATGGTTATCATTATTAGAACAACAGAAAATGTTATTATTTTAATATATATACATATATATATATATATATATATATATATATATATATATATATATATATATATATATATGTTTCTTTACCTGATATTGCTAACAAAACAAAATTTCGATAAAGGTATTATTACTCTTATAGGATGACGTCATAAGATCAGCTCTACAAATAGTTGGTACGTATTCGTGGATTTTAAACTTGTAGTTATTGTTAATTCGCGTATAATAATATAACCATTAAAACCTTTTGCCTTTTATTTCCATGATATCAGTTTGATATTCTTAAAAACATGTTAATTTAATTTAACTCTATGTTATATATAAGTAATTATTACTTTCCGGTCTTTTTAATGGGGTTTTTATAACAGTTAACGAACACGTTTCTATGAAACAATTTTGTGTGTATGTAATTGAACATGCAAATAAATGAGATATAATTTTCCGAATGTATAGGTGGTGCCTGTTTAGAAAGAGAGAATCTGCCTATACATAAAGCATCATTGAATTAGGGTAGAAACTATTTATTATTTCACGTCATATTTAATTAGACTTTAATGTATTCAGTTTTGAACTGTAATCTGGTTTCCGCATACTGTAAGACATAGTTTCGATTAAACGAGATTAACGTGGTTGATTTGTTTGAGATTGATCGATTAATTAATTGATTTGTTTGTTTGTGTGTGTGTGTGTGTGTGTGTGTGTGTGTGTGTGTGTGTGTGTGTGTGTGTGTGCGCGAGAAAGAGCCGAAAGAGAGAGGGAGAGAGAGAAACAAGATAGAGCAAGAGAGAGGTGTGCATTATCAACTTCTGTTATAGAAAATGTTCGTTAGTCTATACGCCACTAGATAGCACTAAAATGAATTTTAACTCAAAGGGGTCAGGGCTCAGACCCTGATACAAGTCCTGTCTTACAAGGCTAGGGCCTCCTTATTAGAATACAATTTTGTATGACGGGGCGAATGCCTACAGCTGTAAGATTAAGTTAGAACCCGCATACAATTGCACCAAGGGGGCCACTATAGGGGCTAAGCTCTACACTTGTCTTATAAGGTTAGGGTTCCCATACCATCTCCAGCCAGGGGGCGAAGGCCCGGGAACTAGTTGCGAAGCCCTACACGTGTCTTACAAGAACCTCCTTATTAGAAATACAGCGTATAAATAAATTTCTCGAGTAGGTAAAAGATCATCCGAACGTACCCAATAGCATATGACCATGTAAACAATAGCACCGATAATTTTAATAATAATATCTTATTAGGGTAATTATGCACCTTCCAACATTGTATGCGTGTGCGTTTGTCTAACCTCCAGGTGCACTGCTATGAATACTACCAAAAGGACCTTAATTAGGGTTAAAGTCTAAGACCAAACCCTAGACATGCATATGAGCCTCACGTGAGCAAGTACAAAATTACTGTTAAAAAGGCTCTAATTAGGGTTGATACGTGAAAAGAAACCATAGGGGTAGAAAAGAACGCGTCCTACACGTGGGCGGCCATAAAGTATGGGTGAAAAACATGTACTACACGTGAGCGAGTAAAAACAAAAATAATTAGGGGTTGAAAAAAGGCCTCCGAAAAGAAACCATATGGTGGAAAATACGGTCTCACACGTGGACGAGTGAAAGCAAAAAAGGCCTTAATTAGAGACGAAAATTCCATCAAGGGTGACCCTCGAAAAGAAACCATGGGGGTAGAAAATACCAGCTCACACGTGGGCGACCATAAAATAGCGGTAAAAAGACACGTCCTACACGTGGACGAGTAAATAACAAAAAATAATTAGGGATGAAAAGGGCCTCCGAAAAGAAACCATAGGGGTGGACAATAAGCTCTCACACGTGGGCGTATAAAAACAAAAAAATAGGGGTTGAAAATGACCACCGAAAAAAGGCCGCCAAAATAGGGTTGGTAATCCCCCCCCCCCCCCCACACACACACGAGGGCGAATAAAAAATGGCGACCAAGGTGCCCCAGGTCACAAAACCAGTGGAGTAGGGATGGTGTCGCACTTCTACTTTAACTTCATAGCAAAAAAAAGTCATCGAAATCCGTCAAGCGGTTGTCTTGCAATCTGCGTGAACTACATGACCCAATTATTTTAATATATAGGATAATGAAAAGTAAATCATATAATGTTAGAAATTGGTTTAGTCATTACGTTTTTGACACTTTAAAACTTAAGTAACAAAACGATAAATAGCTCATTTATCAGAAAAACAACATAGATACTGAAATTTTTATGTTGCTGGTAATTATAGGCAGACGGGGACCACACGTGGTAGTTTGTAATTTATTCAATGCCTTATACAGTGCCTTACTAAAGTTTACTCGTATTTTTGACTAAGAAAGTGATAAATACAGAAATAAATTAACCAAATAAAGTAATAAAAACATTATTTGAATATAATAGTCATAACGGCATAGTTTTAAGTAAAATATCTGGTGTGGAACAAGACACGACCTTCCAACAAATTAAATAATAAATTTTTTTAGGGTAATTATGCCACCTATTTTATAGTACGTTCATGAAATAGGCAAGTTGTAGAAACAACAATGATACTTTATGTCAGATAGACTTTTAAACCTTCACGCCATAGTTAGACATTAAATAGACATTTAGATACTAACTTGAAAAAAAATTTCAAGCCGCCCGCTTTTATAAAAAATAGGACAAATACAGATTAAGCATTTTAAATCACACATAATTAGTTTTTAAAGCTTATTTGGTTTCGTATTAAGTCATTTTACAAATACAAAATATGTAAAATTTAATTTTCTTTAAAACGCGTGTTTGTACATTTTTTCATAAAGTTAATCGTTATTCAAATATTTAACAAACACTTAAATTCCACCGTACGAATTTTTTTGCAGACAAATTACGCGTCATATCACAAGACTGTATAGTACATAATTAATTTCTAACAGTAAAATCTGGTAGCTTTATATGTTTGAAAGATGGATCTCTCTCTGCCTCTAGATTTCCCCCAAAATATAATCAGCTGTAGGAGAATAGAAAATAAGCTTTAATACGAAATTTTAATTATGTATGTTTTATCGTTTTGAAATTATCCGCATTCACTTTCATTCTCACACTCACCCTCACACAGACCCACCTCCACGTACTCACAAACACGTACACACACTCTACCAACACATACAACGGACCCACATCAAAACTCATACTGACATTCTACTACTCATACACCATACCTCACAACCACACTACGCATCACAGCACTACACATGCACACCCACACGACACGCACATACACACGCACACGCACACACGCCACACCACAGCACACACACCACAGCACACACGCACACAGCACACACACAGCACACACACACGCACACCACACACACGCACACACGCACACACGCACACACGCACACACGCACACACGCACACAGCACACAGCACACACACACACACACGCACACACACACAGCACACACACACACGCACACAGCACACACACACAGCACACACACACACACACACACACACACACGCACACACCACACACACACACACACACAGCACACACCACACACCACACACCACACACACACACACGCACAACAGCACACACGCACACACGACAACACGACACACGACACACACACACACAGCACACCACACACGCACACCACACATCACATGCACACATCACACACACACAGCACACACACACAGCACACACACAACACACACACCATACAACACCACATCACTTTATACTTAATCACATACCCATGCCCAAATTCACTCTCACTATCACACCCACGCGCGTGTGCGCGTGTGTGCGTGTGCACATGTGCGTGTGGGAATACCTAGGTACTTTTGTATTTAAACTTGTTGTCATTTGGCTTAGAGCTGATTAGAGTTTGGGAGAAATCCAGCAACGGAGAGGCGGGTTTGTTAGGGTCAGTTTTAGGTTTTTATGAAATATTTGTAAAATAACTGTATATTTCAAAGAAATAGAAATACCTAGATATAGACATATAGATTAATTATGTTCTACGCAATTTTTTGATAAGACGCGTAATTTAGCGGCAAAAAATTTTCAATATCTGAATAACGATTAATTTTATAAAAAAAGTGTGGAAATATTTTTTACAGAAAATTTAATTTTGCATAACTTTTTAAGTTTCTTAATATAATGAAAGGCAAGTCTAAAAAATAATTAAATATGAATGAAACTGTATTATTGATATCTTACAGAAGCGAGCGGCTTTGGATTTTTTTTAAGTTAACATTATAATGTCTATTAATCTCTATCTGACATGAAGTTTTAAACGTCATTCTGGCATAGATTATTTTTTATGTTCTTATAATGTTGCCTGCTTTCTTTATGAACGTATAAAACAGGTTGCATAGTTACCCTAAAAACTAAAACTATTTCACTTCATTTCCTTTAATTATTTAAATTAAGATCTAGATGTCTATTAATCTCTGTCTGTCATGGCATAGATTATTGTTTTTACAATGTTGCCAATTTTCGTGTTGCATAATTATCATAAAAAAATGTTATTATAATTATTTAATTTCTTTCAATTTCCATTTTGTAGGTTGGAAGATCTTTGGGTGTTCCACACGAGATATTTGGATACAGCGTTTACTCTACACAAGTTCGAGATGGTTAAAATTCATCTCTCTGTATTGTGCATGTTAATTTTATATTTTTATTACCTATGTTTATAATAAATATACATAATTTGATATTCTTATTTATACTTTATTTTAAAGAGAATTATTACCAAAAACCTAATAAACGAAATTATATTACAATTACAAATTTGGATTTTATCGATAGCATCTCTGAAGTATGATGATGTATGCGTTCGTAGTCCTTTTACGTGTTAAGGTAGGTGCATAAATTAGAATTAATGCTTTGAGCAATAAGTTAGTGTAGCAATAAATGTAGACATCATTACTCTAATATCCGACTTTAGATTGATTTATATAACAATATGTTTTTGTAGTTGGTATGGAAAATAATATTTATACCTTTATATGTAGCGAGATAACAACTCTCCTACTTCCTTCGCATCAATCCTTTTTTTTTCAGTAAAATTAAAAAAGATATTGGTATTGTATCAGTTCATAAAAGAATGACTAACAACAAAAATTTCTGTAATCAGTTAAATAAGCACAGTCTAATTATTTAGCCTAAACCTGCCATTGGAAGTATTTTCTTGGTTGTGTTTCTCTGAAGCTAAGAATATAGCAAGAGCAGCATTTGGTAAGTGAATACAATTGTGTTTCTGTAATAAAGGTACCAAATTATACTCACATAACAAACACAAAGTAAACTTAATTTGAAATACAAATAGTCACAATGAGCAGAAAAATTTGATTCATATTATTTTATGCATTGAGTTAGACAATTAATTACATTTAAAAATTAAAGCAATCATTTTACTGATATGTCTAATTTTACAGGTCGCTTAATATACAGAAGTAATCCTTTGAAAAATATAATGGAGAATGTTAAATTGTCTATTAAAATAAATATTTGATTCGGTTGTATGTTTCGTCTATAAACTTTTTCACTAGAAGACTTTGCGACGTTGTGTGACACCGCCATTAAAATTTAAACAGATGTCCGTGTATTAGTACTGAGAAATTCGTTTCGGTATTCTAAATGTACATTCGATTTTATTTATTTTTTTTAATATAAAAAATATATGTCTTGTATACGTATAATTACAATATAATAAAGAATTCATAAAGCTCGACTTTTATATCTTTCAGAGTAAATAAGTTTAACAACACTTGTTAATAGTAGTAACGTAAATTATGTACACTTAGTGTAGCGTAATTAAAAGAGATCTAACCATTAACGAAGATTCGTTCTTCTAAGTTAAAACTAAGTATTTATTTATAATTAAAATACTTATCTTTTAGGTAATTAAATCCTATATTTTCTTTATTTATCTTTTATATAAATTTGAACGTTTTGATAACAATTATAGTTATCGTCCTCACGAAATGGTAATATCTTTAAGATTACTTAAGATTTATGAAATATGACAGATATTTCATATTTTATAAATTTGAGTAACAGTATGCCCCACTGTTTAAATGAGTGCATAACAAATGGGTGTTCATTTGTTTTAAAATTTCAATAATTGCTTTGTTTCATCACAGTAGGCATTTTGGGAAAATTTTATTGATCAACAACTTATGTTTATTGCATTTTTTTTGTGTATATTTTCATTTACGTACTGTATTGTAATGCCACGACATACGCTTTCTGGTTGAAATGCTTATCTTCTTATCACCTCTACTTCACGTACGGATTAATTGTTGTAAGCGGACCGCGAAAACGTTATTATTGTGATAAACGTTTGTCAAATCGCCATTCTAACCGCGATAGAAAATATAATTAATGGTATCGTGATGATAGGTCGTAATTTGCTAATGTTTTCAGAATGTTTTATTTAATGTATTTTTATGTAAGCAATTGTTTGTAATTGATATTTGAGTAAAGGTTGAACAGAAAAAGAAACATATGTTAGGGTAGAGAAGCAAGAGTTCTGCCGAAACTGGTATGACGAGTTGTTGAAAATTTCTATACGCGCGCTCTTGATGTAAAAATGCAACTAGTTAGTAGTGAATTACTAACGGTACACACTGCAATCAAAGATGTCTTTGTTTAGTACTTGTAAACTCGAGACCTAGGTGTAGGGTTTGTTACGGACGAATGAATATCTTTAAAATTAAGATGTCGTGCAATAATTAATATGACACTGTTCCAACGTAAATTAATGTTTCTTGTTTTTTTATCACTTTTCAAAGATTTCGGTAGTAGATATGGTTAGTGGAAACCGGAGGGGAAGGTAGTTGCTGTTGAAATTTTTACTGAGCCGGACGCTTTGATGGGTTTTAATTAGAAACTTCCATTGTAAACGGTTTGTCTTTAAACTATTTCGTGCCTGTACATTTTCTTTTGAATTAGCCAACTCTAATTTGTCTTTTCTTTTGAGTGTTGGTTGTAATGTGTTTTTCAAATATTAATCTATAAATAATAGTCACCCATTTTGAAGTTAAACCGCGTATGTTAACGATTTCTGTCTGTGATCAATTAAAGGAATATGTATTCAAGTGTAAGTAGGTAATTTTATGTAAATTAAGGCTGGCAGCAGATAATTCTACAAGATTATGTAACCTATTAAGAATGGAGCATTGCCATGCAAAGGTATCTTATTCGCACGCGGACTCAATAAGCTGAAATCTGCTAAAATAAAAGACAGTACAGGGCTCCCTCACTCTTGTATTTGTGTGAATTAACATTGTTGTTTGTGGTTTATATTTATATTTGTGTGGAGGTGGGCTGGCGAACGGGTGCATGATACCGCTTGGTTATTAATTGTAAAAGGCAATTGCCAAGTGGGTACACACTCCCGGGGTCCAGATAACCACTAAACACCTCGAATATTATTTTGATGTTATGATGTTATGATCTATTTATAACACCATTATAAGGCTTTGTTTTAATGAGTTTTTTTGTCAGTTTGTTAAGTAGAATTGTGTGCCTGCGAGCTAATTTCTCTTTATATGTAATATATTATAATTTTTCGTGTGTATTTTGTGCTTTAGTAGTCACTAACAATTGTGTATGTGTAAATTTCTTGTCTATTTTCTTTACCTTATTATTACCTGTTCAATTTTACTATTCTTGTATTTAATATGTACCGTAATTTGCCTTATTGTTTTATGTGCTTATTTACTTAAAGATCGACATGATTGGTTTTAAAGAGCCACATGTTTGGTATTACGATTTTTATTCTGATTATCTGTAACACGATTGTGGGTGTGACTATAGTCTGTAAAAATAAATATTTTCTATTTCGGCTTAGCGCTTTATTACTCTGAGACATTGGGAATATACAGCCGTTTCTTTCTAACGTTTGGGTGTCAATAGAAACGTACGCGACTTAAGTGAAAGCGTAAATTACCTGCTCAATGACTTAAGACCGCTCGCGAGAGGTAAACACAATGGAATTTTAATTCTATTCCAGAAGTTATAAAACGTTTTGAACGATTCTTAATTTTAACTATGTTGCAAAGTTTTTTTTGTGTGTGGATCCAGAGGTTTATTACTTAATATAATTCATTTATTTTGAAATGTGCAACAACGAAATCATTAATTGGTAATTAAAAAGGAATTGATATGCATAAACCAGTTTTTATTGTTTACTAATGGTGACATTAATTGTACATGCAGAACATAACGTACATTCTTGTAAATAAAACAAAACAAAATTAGAACTAAGAAGCACACATTACATTAATATCTGGAAAAGTATTTGAGATACCGGAATATTGAATTCAGTACCGAACTGAGTTCGTTGAAAACGTTTGGTAACTTCTGGAATAGGATTACATTTCCAATAATAAAGCGCTAAGCCGAAATAGAACATCTTTATTTTTACAGACTATACATGATTTTTTTTATTGTGTTTATGTCTAACTAAACTACTTTTTCTTTATTATTTACTTGTGCAATTATTTATTTATGAATAAAGTGGGTTTTTTATTGGTGGTTCTTTCCCACAATAGTATATTAACGGACTGAGGCACCATTGCGCAAAGCTCGTTAATTTTAATTTGAGTAGTTTCATTGTTTACCTGCCCCTCATGATGTGACACTTACCTCATTTGGCCTATCTAATTCAAATAGCACAGCGTACCTACCACTAGACGGCCACTTCGTTTGATCAGATTTAAGGTTTGCGAGTAATTAGATATCAGACTTGCAATTAATTCTAATATTTTAGTTATTGTCAGGAAAGTCCATGTAAGGCAAGCAATTACTCTGAGTAATAGTAACAGCTATTACTCAGCTACTAAAGAAAATTAATTATTTGCATAGGTACAAAGAAAGCTTTACAATGCCATATATTGCAACAAAAAGACAAATCAGAAGGCGCAATATAATCGGATATTTTCCAAGATAGTACAGTAAGGACAATAAATCTTAAAAATGTGTTTGAGTGGAAAAGACATTATAACCATGATGGTTCTTACACCAAATTCTTTTCGAAAAATACTTTAATATTGATATCGATTTCACAACAGTATAAATGATTTTGAAAAAAAATCTGACCAAGAACTTTAAATCTTAGATTTGTGTACTATTGTGTACATGTTTCACGTTAAATATAATCGATAACATAACAGTTACTGACTGAAATAGTTTGGTTAAATATTACTAAATGTTTTTTTATGTAAATTGCATTAGTAAATTAGGTTAAATTAGAATGGTCTGTTTTGATAAGTTAATAAAATTAAAGCGTGTCACAAAATACACCGCAAAATATATTTGTTCAATCCTACAATAGAAAGTTGTTGTTTCTAACTATGGTTACGCATCTCGAAAGTTAATGATTACCTCACCTCAAAATACTCCTATGGCAACGCGTCACTTTGCACTTTGCAAAAGGTTTTGCACTCACTAATGACTGTGATATACTATATAGATTATTAAAATTAACGGTAGATTCAATTATAAAGAATTCAGTGCTTTATTTATTTATATTAAAATTAACAGTACATAGCAACCAGCCTGCTGCAGCCGTCTATATTTACTTAAATGTTGAAACACGTCGGAAAGTATTTCCAAAAATACATATTTCTTAGAGTAGGGTTGAACAAAACGTTATACAGCACACGTGGAGAAACGAATTGCACCCACTTGTGGGTCTTCGCGCACTCGGGCTGCGCACTCGTGTGCAAATCTGACCCATGCGCAGGTTAAATTTCGCACTTTCTTCACTTGTGCTGTAATATACTATTGTTAATGTCTGTAAATTGGTAATACACGCTCACTTTGTAGATAAAATGTTAACAATAATTATTGTTTCAAAATTATGTAATACTTATAATTCAAGCCACTTTGCAACCTCAATTCAACCCCCCCCCCTCCGGTAATGATAAAAAAGAAAAATTTAAAATTATCTCAGAAGTAGGCCAGTTTAGATAATCAATAAGTAATTTTAGTAATGAACATTTTCTTACCAGCTAATTTATTGTCCAGTTGTCTCTCACTTAAGGATAGTAACAATTAGGTATGAATTGATGCACCAAGGCATTGTAATTAATATTCTATATTATAAGTGTTACGGTTACACAAACAAACGAACTGTTCTAGATAATAATATTTTTAGTCTACTTAATTGATAGGAATTAATTAACACTTCGCACAATAATAACCTCTGACATTTGACAACCGTCACAAGTATGACTCTAATGGGTTGTTAACTCTGTGTAAAAGATCATAAGTAGTCACTCAAAGTATGTTTTTTTGATGATTCGATTCTAAAAATTTCTAAATCGTTTGTTAGTTTGCGCCGAGTGCCATTAGTCAAACTTTTACTAAACTACTGATATCAATCAGAGTTTTTGCAAATATCAGGTGGTTAACTTTTAATTAAAATTTAAAATAATCACGAATGTGTGGTGCACCAACTAAAAAATGACAGATATTTATTTGGTTACTGTGAGGGAGACGCAGTGATCGGGTTCTAAATTGACACTTATCTAACCATGAAAACTGGAGATGCCTTAAAAAAACAGGCGGCTTAGTAACTTTCATTATGAATGGTAAGGTATCACAAGGGCGCATTAGGTCACAGAAGAAATTTTAAGGTGGGTGTCCGGACTTCGAGTATCTAAAAATGTAGAGTAAAAAGGATATAGCTCCAAGAGTACAACCTCTAGATCACGTTCCTTTAAACAGCAAGCAGAGAGCTCAAATGTGAAGGTTTATTTATCGACTAAACTGGTTTTTAAGGTCAGGTGTAACAAATTTTTACAACTCAGATCCATTCGAGTGAAAAACGATATTCAACTAACGTAACCCTTCATAAACATTAGTTTAAACCTTAAAATGACTATTCAAAGACCAAACGGCAGCTCCGTAGTAACCTAATACATAAAATTCATTAAAAAAGAGAATTTAATTAAACTGTATTACTATTATATACTGCTTTTCAGATTTCCAGCAAGTACTTTTGTTCGGTACTAACATCAGGTTGAATATCGGATGGTATGTCAGCTTAGATTATTTCGAACTGAACAGCGTTTTGTTTGCAATTACAAAAAGACTTCCCAGTTGATCCGAAAAATGCATTGAGTCCACTTGTTGTACCATTCAAACATTGTAGTCAATGTCATAATGGTAACTCATTAATATGCAACAGACATACAAACGGTTGAAGGGATCTTCCAATGCGCTTTTCGAACAGATGTATAATTTTTCCTCCTGTATTAACAATTGTTCTATTACATACTATAAAAACTTCTGTAGAAATGCCACTTAGTGGAGAACTATCTCCAATAAAAACAGAACTCGGTTCACTTACTTGTTCTTCCATTAAAATTCTCTTGTAGCACTAGCTGAGCTTCCTTTCATTTACAATGGTTTTGTCTTTTCTTCCGCCAAAAAGAAAACAATCCACACAATTTCTTTTCACATTCTCTACAACGTTGTGCCTTTGCGTTACCCGTTTTCTTCTAAACTTACTTGTCAGATTCTATTTTTTTGGACGACACCAATACCTTGAAGTACATCAGTTGGTGCAGTAGCAGCTAGTCTATCTGACAAAACCATATCGATCAGACACTCTCCCTAGATCAGGAAGGGGAATTCGCATTTGTCTTGGAGTGCTACGGTTTGAGATTTTTTAAACGTTGTGCAGAAATAGCATTACTGTACTCATTTTACCGGATCAGTCGCTTTGTAGGGTAGTTTTTCCTCCAAACTTACCTTGAGATTTAAAAGCAGCTGCAGATGATTATAAACTATATGTCAGTTTCCTCTACTTCTCCATTTTACTTCCTTGAAAGCGTTTTAGTAAAGTTGCCGTTTCCTTTTGGTCTACATTAGTAATTTACTCTCTTTGGGTGGAACTTTTTTTGTTCTTCTTGCGCATACCGTTATCTCTACAACACTTGGAGATTACTATATCAAAAAGTTTGTGCATACCACTCCAAAATTCGCTAATTTGTCTTAATATTTTTTTTCATATTGACGTCTTTCAAGTGGTTTCAAAAGTTTAAAGTACTGGTCACTATGTGTCCTTATCTGCAAAATGATTGTATGAGACACTGTTTAAATTTAGTTTTTTTGCAAATACTTTCTACTTTCACTACAACTGTTTTGCTTATATCATACACAGATCAATCTTTGTGTGTCTTAGAGGCCTTGTTCTTGTAAACAAATAAAACTGTGTAAATGTTACGCATGAAAACGTAGCCAAGAATGGAGTACTGCAAAGAAAATTTATACTGCCGCTATGCTCTTTTTTGTCGTTTGAACGGTGAGGTTCTTTTTTTATACCAAATAATACTAGAGAAGTTCTTTAATTCTGGGCGCCACTGACTATGTCACTACATATTGCACTACTCGAACTAGAAAGCTCAGATGGTCCCATTCACGCTCTCCTGCAGCCTGTTCACCCAACACTTATTTTCTTATAGGATCATTATTAGTGATTGTATAAAATAAAGTGTCACCTTTATTAATTCACTCACCATTTAACCAACTTAAATATTTATGTTCCAATATATAATTGATATTATTAGAAGCAATAGTAATAATCTTTAAAACAACACAAATTAACTTGAAAGAATTAGTGCGGGTGAGATAAGTAATGGTGAGGGAATATTTATAATACACAATGAGATGATAATGGCAAACAAATACGCTCAAATTCTACATACACAATTATAATAATCAATTCAATAAATGATAAAATACAGGGTTTTGTATACAAATCCCGTTTTGCTGAATTGTCGCAATGCTCGCTTGAGTAAACTCAAAACATTTAAAATATTCACATTTGGAAGAAATGCCCATCTAATACGTTGCTAGGATATAACAAACTTCATTACAATTTCATATGTACCACGGCTGGTTGGGTTCGTTTATAATTTTCAATTACCTTCAGAGTTCTAATTTGTTTTTGCATGGACTTTATTCTAATTAGAATGAGTTTTACTATGTTTAATTTTTGTAAAGCGTTATATAGTTATTTTTTATGCTCGCACTGTTATTATTTTGTTTAAAAACAACAAAGAATGTAATATTTATGTTGCTTTGTCTTGCTTCACATACAAGTAGTTATTACAAGTCAAACTAATTCTTGACAATGGCCATATTCACTTTCGTAAGTTTGTTTGTATTGGAACAGTGATAATTAATTACTATTGAACCATTTCTAGAACATGACTTTGAACTCGGGTAAGTAAATTGATAATCAAAGATAATGATGTATCTTGTTATTACTTACTTGTAGTACCACTACGAGACTGAAATCACCAAACTAATTAAAAATTATGTATTAAATGAAATTCAAAACAATATTTACATTCTATTATTAGGCTTTTTTAATTTCTAAATTAGTAAATTAAATGGCTTTCACTTAATGTCCAGTTCTAAATAAATTAGTATGCACCAATAATTAGCAACTTTGTAGTATGTAAATAGAAATACACACACGCACACACACATACATACACGCACACGTACGTGGACGCACTTGTATACGCACACGCAAAATAGACACGCACGCACTCACATTCTCCTTCACGTTGGAACTCTCACTCGCACTCACACTTGCAGTCGCACCCGCAGCCGCACACGCGCGCGCGCTCACACGCACACGCACACGCAAACGCACACTCACACGCACACGCACATGCACACGTACACGCACACGCGCACGCGCATGCGCACCCATACGCACACGCATACGTACACGCACACGCACATGCACACGCACACGCACACGCACACGCACACACGCACACGCACACGCACAGGCACACGCACAAGCACACACACTAGCACACCCACACGCAGACACAGGCATTACATCAATATTAGCACTGCACTACGACTAAGCACACAGGCCACGTATCAGGCACATGCTTTGTTTTCACATATCAGGTGCTTCCTACGTGATGCGCCGTTGACCTTAATACAGCTATTTTCATAACAGTATGCTAACAGACGGTGAGACGGTTATAAGAAAAATTAGTTAAGGCACATCGTATATCAGCACATGCTTTCAGCATTACTCGTATCCATATCAGGTCCATATCCTACGTGATGCGCCGTTGGAGACCTTAATAAGCAAAGTAAGTAACTGTTGACTTAGAACTGTTTACAGCTGTTGTTATGCATAATGCATATTAATATAAGTTAGGTTTATATATGTATAATTAGTATAAGAAAGCACTACTTTTTAGAACGTTCAGTAAAAATTATATTACGCAAAATAGTAACATAAAATAAACTGTATGTATAATACACACATGCAATTTATGTAAACTACATGTCCAACCTATTTTCTTTAAACCTTGTCTCATGTGAGATACTGCTTTGTTTGTTATGCATAATGCATATTAATATAAGTTAGATTTTAAAGAATAATATGTATAAATATTAATAAGGAAATTTGCACTACTTTTAGTAACTGGTTCAGTAAAAATGTATAATTACGCAAAATAGTAAACATTATTATAATTATATTACTAAGTATTGTATAAACTAACAACATGCAATTTATGTAAACTACATGTCCAACCTATTTTCTTTAAACCTTGTCTCATGTGAGATACTGCTTTGTTTGTTTGAAGATGACCAGAGACGTATATTTGACAATTTTGTATTTTTAAAAGGAACTAATATAGCAAAAATATTAACTAAGGATAATTTTGATATTTGTGTTACTCTTGTGGTTCACACAAAAATGGTTTCAAATAAGTCGAATAAACCGATAAAAAATTATTTGATTAATTATTATTTACTAAAGTATTAGTGCTAAAGTCTCCTGCAACAGAGATATACTCATATTTCTCGTTGTTCACAAAAAATTACCGTATACCGTATACTGATATGACAAAAATTTTAAACACACTTTAGACGTCACATGTGAGATTATTTTGGTACTGTAGTCTTGTGTTGTGCATAGGACCTGTTTTTTAATAATATATGAACACAAAACAAATTGGTGTAAATGCCACGCCACTGGAATTTTGAGTAAAGCGTTGAGTATTATGTAAAGCATATTTATATGTGGTATGTGTTTATGAGTTGAAAATTTCAATGAGAAATAATGTCTTAATAACACCCCCATTGAGACGATAATGAATCCTACTGTATTTTAAGGAATGTAGAGTTTAAAATCGCTGTAAATGTATAGCGTGTGAATTTATCTGGATGTCGAGTAAATATGAATGCGGAATTTGAATGTTTCAAAGAATTACTAAGATTTTTGTAAAAATTTCAAGATGGTTGATAGATGCTATGTTGGTTTGAGCGGGATAATAATAATGACGTTTTTCAGGGTGATTGCCTTGATGTATGTAAAGAAGAGTGACAGGGTAGAACATAGACACTCGGATTCAGAGTTGTATATTTAAGAAGGCGGTCGCCCACGACCGTTTCGTATCAACCCGTGCTAATTTTTTATTTGTAAATATTGAGTACCGTAGTACAGTGCACTACGAGAACCCATTTTGGGGATGAAATATTTAAAGGCTTACGAGTAAAGTGAATTAGTGTGAATTGAAATTGTTATTAAACTTGTAATAAACAGCAATAGTTGAGTTAAAAAGGTATTGGGTTTTAAACCCGCGCGATCGAAAGAAAGCTTAGTGATCCTTTGTGTAACTAAGTAAAGTTATGTTAAGCTTTGTAAATTGTAGTTGACAGTATTAGACACTAATAGTACTAAGGTAAATATATGTGTATTTATTAAGAGCACTTGATCGACCGTTTATAGACAATTAAGAATTTAGTCATTCAGTGTAATTAAAATATTCTGTTACATACATTTAATAGGCCAAGCAGTATACTAAATTGCCCAATTTTTACACGCGTTTAAAGACGTGAATGGAAACGGACATTTAAGTTAGCGTATAGTGCGACAACCTGCGTTAAAATCCCGTTAAAGTCAAGTTATTACATCTTATAAAGGACTTCTGGAATTATATGTAAAGATAATTTTAGATATTTGTGGTGAACGGTTGATTGACCTACAAAGGCTTCTGCGTTATTATGGTAAATTTTAGTCAGCCCCTACGGACAACCAATTCCCACCACCACTGTTTATTGTTCCGTTTATATACGTTGTTTTGTTTGATGTGTGAAGGGATTAAATTTTGGCTAAGTGATTGATCTGAAAATAGTTTATTTTAAGTCAGATCGATTACAAGATTAAGTTGCTTTGCATTCATTAAGAGTCATTGAGTACACAATACTGGTCACGATTTATTTATTAAGTAGAAATTTCAGATCTGAACCACTGCGATACATTCATACTTGGGAAAGTTTAAATCATATTTGAGAAGATATAAGATTCATCCAAGACTCACTGATTGTTAGGTTTATCAATTTTTAAGATACGAGTTAATGTTTTTGAGGTTAAAAATAATAAACTGAATTACTATTGTTCCAAATTATTTATTGCATGATTTTTGTGACATGTAGTATTTCATTTTTATACGATGGTAAATTTGAAAGCATCCAGATTACGTCTTAACATTTTGATTTTATGAATATACGGGGTGTGATCAATAAGTTTACACTAACGTATGTTTCAAAATTTCATTAAGCTTTATACAATTTTAATCTCAATGTTAATTGAACTCAAACACTTTCAAAATTTAATTGATGTGTATTAAGATCGCTGAGACGAAATTTAACGTGATCTTTGAAAGTGAAAAGGGTTGTACGAATTGAATGTTTGAACTTGAATGGTGTATGATTTTACCGAGTAGGCTACAATTCTATATTCCACAGTTAGGTAGGATTTTCCCGGACTGAGTGCTATTGTTTGCTGTTTTATGGTAAGTGTAAGGTTTGTGAATTTAAATTTCAACCATTTAACGACTTACATCGAACCCGCCCATTTCCACTGCAGCTAGCTTGAGAACCCGCTTATCGTTCAGATTTTACGACGCCTAATGCGGTTTTATCGTGTAACATACAACATTCGATATGCATTTCGACACATAGCTTCTCTTGCCTATAATCTTGCAATTAGTTATTAACGAAGATTCGTATTTGTTTTTGCTACGAGTAAAAAATGAAGCAATTAAAAACGCATTAATTGTTATCCTTGTAATTTGTTATTTACACAACCAATGCTTTTGTAAACACAAAACCGACATATTATCATTACATTATTTTCAACATTTGAATATCTAAATGCATAATGTTAAAAAGGGTTATAAAGGGTTCCCCATAATAGACTACCAATTTTGATATTGAAATAAATCCTATACGAGATAAGTCAGCACGTTTTGGTTTATATCATTATCTTCTACGGCATTTGGTATTTTAATCAACATGTTATTGATTGAGTAGGCGGCTGTCGCAGAACTAGGATAAAATTGATTTTCGTAAAACGTCATTTTTCTAATAAATTAGGTAATTGTTATTAGGTTTTGACACATAATTTAACGTTTGGTTTTAATCCTTATGGATTATTCAGTTCAACAACGTGTTTTTCATAGAAACTTGCATCAAAATTAATTCAATAGAATGCATCCCATCGTCATTTTAACAACAATAGGGGTCATGCTCCAAACCATAAAACTAGTATGCCATGGATTCACTACGGACTTGAAAATGGTTCCTTTCAAATTTGAAGAAATCTGGACGTCGAAAAACAATTCGTACACTTGAAACTATTTAACGAGTCAGAACTGCGTTCATAAAAAGTCCTACTAGGTCTGCTAATAGGAAATCCCTTATTTTGGGAATATCAAAAGGGAGCCTACATCGAATTCTTGATGAAGACTTAAAATTTCATTCGTACAAATACCAAATCGTGGAACACCCTAGTTATCAAGATAAACAAGTGATTGACGAGGAAAATTTTTTATTTGAACGGCATTTTTAATAAACAGAACTTTAGGTATTGGTCAAACAAAAATCCTCAAAAAATCATTACAATCTCCATAATGAAAAGTTATTGTTAGGTTCTTTTGGCATGATTGGTTCATATTTTTTTGAAGATGGGAATTACCGTCCTCTAACAGTCACGTCCGAGCATTACGTAAATATGCTACAGACGTTTTGTATTCCTGATTTAAAAAGAAGGGGATTGCTAAATAATGCGTTATTATTCCAGCAAGATGGAGCAACAGCATATACCTCTAGAAACACTATGAGAGTTCTACGAGAAGTGTTGAATGGGCGACTCATTTCACGATTTGGAGATTTAAATTGGCTTTCGAGGTCTCCTGATTTAACTACACCAGACTTCTTTCTATGGGGATATTAGAGGCGAAGGTTTTTGCAACTCGTCCTGAAAGCATCCAAGAGCTCCAAGTTCGAATTGCTGAAGAAGTGTGGCAAAAAGATCAGACTCTGCTTCATTGTGTCATGAATCATTTCTTGTCTAATCTTGAAAAGCGTATTGAAGTTAATGGCAGTCACTTAAAAGACGTAATTTTTAAAAGTTAGGATAAGTCGTATATTACAGTAAATCCCAAAGAGTAGATTGTAATTAAGTGTACTAAAATGTTTGTTTTATTACGTTTTAACAATTTTATTTAGTGATGTATTATGGGGAACCCAGTACAATTCCCATCGTTTTTTAACTGTAGGATGCATAAACCGGGACTCACAGGTCCGGAGAGATTTTAGTTACTCATAATTCGCTTAACATAATTTCAATCTGTCTTCTGAAGGAAGGGCTGTATCAGACGCAGATACACAGAGACACAAATTTCGAATTGGTTTCTGACGAGTATTCTGGATCCAGGTCTGATGATGTTGATGATAATTCAGAGGATTATGTTGACGATATTGGTGGCTACATTGCTCCAAGTGGTCTGAATTGGAGTTTGGAACCTTTAACAAAAAATAAAATTCAACCACACAACATTAAACGGCGTGCGCCAAGACTCGCAAGAAATCATATGGTTGCAACACCAAACGAAGCGTTTCAGTCGTTTGTAACTCCGGTTATTGTACGAGAAATTGTGAACTGTACTAATTTAGAGGGGAGACGTGTTTACGGAGTAAAAGGAAAACCCTGGAAAGATGTCGCTGTTGATATGGTAACCCTATATACCCACCCCCATATTTCGCTATGAAGAAATACGAAGATTCGTCAAATTTGATGATAAGAGAACCCGAAATGCGCGTTTGGAACCAAAAAGCTAGCAATAGTGTCCTACACTTGGGATTTATTCACTCAGCAATTCAACACGTGCGACATACCGGTTACTGATAAGTATCGATGAACAACTCGTTGGATTTAAAGGGAGATGAAGATACGTTCAATATATGCCAAGTAAACCGGCAAAGTATGGACTTAAAATATTTTGGACGTGTGAATCTAAATCTGGTTATGCTCTGAATGGTTTAGTTTATGTTGGTCGCCAGGCCGGAGAACCTCTACATAAAAATCTGGGGCTTGAAGTAGTACCAACTCTTGTGCGTGGCATTCATAATTCTGGTCTCAATATCACGATAGACAACTTCTTCACTAGTGTGTTCCGCTAGCAATTTAGTTGTTGGATAAAAATATTACTGTTATGGGTACACTACGTCAGAACAAGCGTGATATTCCGAAAGAAATGAAGGCCTCAAAAGATCGTCTAGTCACTGTTTTACTTTCGAAATAATATATCCATGCTAAGTTACGCACGTAAAAAGAACAAATGCGTAATTTTACTAAACACCATGCACCACGACGCGTCTATCAATGATGACGTTAAGAGGAAGCCTGAAATCATCACTCTTTATAATAAAACAAAGGGCGTCCGAGAGTGTCTAAGCAGATTTATTGATATCTCTGGTCCGCTAGTCGCTCAAAAAAGAGCAACAATTAAGAAAAAGAGATGCTCAGTGTATCCCGCAAGTATTGATCGTAAAAGTACCGTGATATGTATTAGTTGTAAAACTAATATCTGTAATGAGCATAGTATTAGGATGTGCACTAAATGGTTCTCTAATCCCTAAACAAATTTTTAGCAATAATCTTCACTTTCATATTTAATCTCACGTTTGTAATGTATATGTATAAATAAATAAAGTTTTACTTTAACAACTTTGTTTCTGTTCTGACTATACGTGATTTTATATTAAGGGTCTCAGAAGCCCGGCTTATGTAAATGCCGCTATTTTATTGGTTAAGTATCTAAGGTTAAATATCATAATTTCTTGATAACCATATGAGTTGTATTCGTTTTAGAGGAAATATCTGGATTATCTGCCTTGTTTTCGCCGGTGATAGTCATTTAAGCGATAACAAATACATAATCATTTGTTTTAAAATCGTATATCATTGTAGTGTTAACAATGTTGAGTGAATGTAGAATAAATTGCATGGTTTGCAATTTAAGAATTGTTACATTGCAAGGATTTCTACAGAACTCGATTCTACAAAGTTTTCCACACAAAACGCATATGTTGATATTGCATTGCAAGGATTTGTTTAATTTAGTAGTACCTATATAGTGCATTTTGTTTGTTACAGTGCATACCTATTTAATAATATCCGCAGCAGTACAATATTGAAAGATATTGCCGCTAAAGAAAAACACAAAATCAAATAAACTGAGTCTTTCTTGACAAAGAAGTAATTGAGTTACTTTCGAATTCAATTTCGATTATCCAAACAGATAGAAATTATTGTATTACATCGGCCATTTCTTTACATTATTATAATCGATGATTAAATCTAACAATTTACACAGAATACCCAATTACTCAAACCAAACACTAGCAAATTACGGTTCTGATATTGACATAACATCTTCAAATATAGCGAAATGCGATAAAGTACAGATATTAGCATTTTGCATTTATGTAATCCTACATTTACAAAATAAAAGATGCAAAATTCGCATCAATAGTAAATAATAAATAATGCTTACTACCAGCTAAATCGTATTTATTTATTGTGTTTAACCAGACAGAAATTTCCTTTGTTTTTATTTGAATATTGAGTACAACTCTGCATACCCCTTCTTTAACATTATACTTCAATGGTATTCACTACGCTACCAATATTTCCTCTCAATTAGCATTGTTAGGTTGAATAAACGTTTCATGGAATGCCGTTTAACATAATGATACAAATAACTTCCCTTGAAATTTTGTTCTGAACGTATTTCTCAAATATTTTCGCCTTAGGAAGTGCGAGTTCTCTAACCTTACATGTTACCTAAGTAATCTTTTGTAGATTCAGTCACGAACTATTCCTAAACAGATAATGAAATTTACTTGTTTTTATTGTATTCTGAAAATAAGTAAATATTTTAAAATTTAAAGAATGACGTGTTACAAAAACCACAGAGAATAAAAATCAATAGAAAAAATTCCAATAGACACCTTCAAAACCACAAATTAAGAAGAATGACTAGGAAAACGCATTGGAATGTTCAACTGTAAAAATAACAATAAAACAGAATCAATTTTAAAACATCGATGATTTAAAGTTAAATATCCACAAATCCTGTTTCTCGTTAAAGTTAATTGTACAAAAAAAGAGGAAATTTAAACAATTAGTGTACACTTAATAAGCACGCTTTTTATTGAATGCAGCGTTATACATTTTTTGCTTACACTTCATTTTTAATTTGGTACTTCGTACTTATAGTTGTATGATGTAATTACAATTTTTTGTAATTTCTCACGCTTTTTAAACGATTTATGAAACAAATCTTAAGTTATTTTCCTTGCAGTTGGTATTTGTCATTCTAAAGTTGGTTTTTAAAAGTTCTTTTGTATAAGTGTAACAACTATTTAAGCTTTTTAACGTTTTACAACTACATTACACAAAAAGACTTTGACAACTCTAAAATAATCGCATATACGGTATGGAAAAACATTGTTGCAGGTCTGACTTATAATAATCTAAAGAGAAACCCAATAAGCATTATATGAGTGTGAGAGAGACATAACTTTACCGATGTTGCCACTTGTACATATTTGCATGAAGGCACAAAATATGAACTACTTAAATCTCCTTCAATCTAGCTTCAACATTTCTAAACCAAAGCAATTAGGATGATAATACCTCAAACATCGAAGCTTATTGTAATTGCGAATTTATGACATGGTTGATGGTTCGATTACTACTCGTAAGAAGAACCAAGATGAAACTTACGAGAGCTACAAACAAGAACATTAACATTTACATTGATAGTATAACTTAAGTTTAAGGTTTAAGTTTAGCATTATAATTCTTATTGAAAACCCAATCTGTGATAAAATTAAGCTCGGGGGTATTAAAAAAAAATACAAATAAATTCATTTTATCCAATAAGTAAAATCTTAATTTGATCATTTTTAGTAATCATTTTAATATTAACATGAATTGGAGCTAAGTCAGTTAAAGATCCATTTATTTTAACAAGACAATTTTTAACTTCCTTTTATTTTTATTTTTTCCAAGTATATACTTAATATCAAAACTATGAGATAAAATTATATTTAATTAAGTTAATGAACTTATTTAAATATATATTTTGAAGATATAATAATTAACTAAATAATTTGGACAAAAATATACAATTCAGGACTTGCAAAAACACTGATTTTCAATTCTTGTTGACAGTAGCAATTAAATGTGTGAAAAGACGCGTGTATGGCATCAGCGCTTTTAGTTTGTTGTGTATTCTATCTCACTTAGCACGTGAACTGGTTGTACTGTCTTTGTTTTACTTATTATAAGTCAGACCCGCGATAATATTTTTCCATACCTGTATAAGGAGACGAAAGGTAATTTTACACCCGAGATTATTTGTATATTTATGAGTAAAATAAAAACATCAAATTTATTAAACATTTACAAACACGAAAAATAGTAACCCAACTAATATTTCACATGCACATCCCAGAATTTCGGAGAGTATTAAATCATGTTATTAGTGAAATGGCAAACAGAAATCAGGAGCAAACTGGGCTAGTTTAACGAAGATGCTGTAAATGTGCCGCTTGCAAAATATTGTGTTAAATAAAGACCGTTGAGGTAAACGGTAAATAAACTACGACACTTTAAAATTAGGGTTAAGTCTGAAGATGAGCCTATTATGGTAAGTAGAACTTTTTTCTACAATGAAACAAACATTTTACAAGATTTTTAACCTTTAATTGTGAATTGACTTACAATCCTCCTCGTTGAGACATACAAGGTTTTGATTTCCCATTTAAGTTAATGCATTTTAGTACTGCATTATTTTATTTTAATTATCTTGAAGTACACATCTCACACTAATTATTTGAAGCGTCCCTCAGGTACCCTATCTTGAAAAGTGTAATTTGAACTGATTCGCAATAATGAAAATCTAAGAACAAAACAATCGCTAAGTGATTTATCGTGACTTTGCTGACAATAATGTTACCATTACTGAAATTAATTGCTTGCCTTACTTTGACCTTCCTGGCAATAATTAAAACATTAGAATTTATTTACAAGTCTGATATTTAATTACTCGCAAACCTCAAATCTGATCAAACGAATTGGCCGTCTAGTGATAGGTACGTTATGCTATTTGACTGAGATAGGCTGGACGAGGTTAAGTGTTGCATCATGTAGGGGCAGGTAAACAATGAAACTACTCAAATTAAAATTAATGAGCATATTGCGTAATGGTGGTTCAGCCCGTTAATATACTATTGTGGTAAAGAACCACCAATAAAATCCACTTTATTCATAAATATGCAATTGCACAAGTACATTAATAAATTAAATAACACAAAAAAAAACAATGAAAAGGTTAAATATATAACAAAATACCGTCGAATCAGTTTAAAGTGCGTACAAAATTATAACATTAAGAGAAAAATAAATGAATAAAAAGAATTATTATAAGTTTAAACGAATAAAGTTCAAAGGTAACAAATTGTTAAAATTAATTAAATAAATACTAATAACAAGTATTACCGTCATTTGAACCATCATCCGTACTTTAATAAAAACGCATCATCAAAACCAATCGATGTAAATTGTCTTATAGTAAAATGAAAAAAGTAAATTAGCTACAGTAACAATAATAAACCCAAGTACAACAATTGTCTATAAATAATCACAATAAATATCGTAACTACACATATTGTGTCTATAAACACAATCATGTCTTAATTAAATAAGCATATAAAACAATAAAGCAAATTAGGTACATATAAAATCACAACATAAATGTACATGATAATAAGGTAATAAGGACAAAAGAAAATAGACAAGGAATTTACACGTACACAATTGTTTAGTGACTACTAAAGCACAAAATATATACGTAAAATTACAATAAATTACATATAAAGAGAAATTAGTTTACATGCAAACAATTCTACTTAACAAACTGACACAAAAAACTCATTAAACAAAGCCTTACAAGGGTAAGTTGTAAATAGGTTTAACATCGTGATCGTTATATAAGGTTGAGTGCGAAAAATACAACGCTCCTTTCTCAGGTTACGCATTCATCTATACAACAATAAAAACAGTAAAAATAAAATTCGAGGTGTTTAATCTGGACCAAGCAGTATGTACACACTCGGCAATTGCCTCTTACAATTAATAACCAAGCGGTATCCTGTACCCCTTCGCCAATCGCACCTCTACACAAATATAAATATAAACAACAAATAACAATGCTAATTCACCCAACTACCAGAGTGAGGGAGCCCTGTACTGTTTTTTATTTTAGCAGATTTCAGCGTGCGAATGAGATACCTTATCAAAGCAATGTTTGATTTTTAATACGTTACATACGCTTGCAAAATTATTTGGTGCCAACCTTAATTTATATAAAAATACCTACTTACACTTGAATTCCTTTAATTGATCACAGACACAAATCGTTAACCTACGAGGTTTAACTTCAAAAAGGGTGACACTTATTTATAGATTAATATTTGAAAAACACATTAAAACTAACACCCGGAAGAAAAGACATATTAGCGTTGGCTAATTCAAAGAAAATGTACACGCAAGAAATATTTTAAAGACAAACTGTTTACAATGAAGGTATGTAATTAACCAAATCGATCTGGCTCGATCGACGCTCTAACTGTAACTGCCATCCCTTCGATTTCAAAACTGACTGTATCTACTTCCGAAAAACCAACCCCGTTTTTCAAAAGTAATAAAAAAAAACTATTACGTTGGAACAGTTTCATATAAATTATTGAACGACATCTTAATTTTAAAAATATGCATTCGTCCGTAACAAGTGCTACATTTATGTCTCAAGTTTCAACGTACCAAACAAAGACTCCTTTGGATTCGCGCTGTTCCTCCGTAGTAAATTATTAAATCAGTGGCATTTTTACATAAAGAGCGCGCGTATAGAAATTTTCAAAAAAATCTACTAATTATCTTTTCTATTGCAGTAACAATGGCGATTTGGCAAACGTTTATTCCAATAATAAAATTTTTGGCGGTCCGCTACCTACAAATTGTTTTAAAATACGCCTTTAACGTCTAGCGTATATGGAACTCGGTTTTATTATTTTTATTTGTAAAGGAAGCAGAAGAAAGCGTCATCTATCGCTGGTTAAACAGATGTAATGTAACGAAGATATTCAACCAAAAAGACTACAAAATTCTACAGATCCCAATGAGCAAGCAATGAAAAATATCCCGTTAAGAGTAGAACAAGTATTGAATGACATTATGCAACTTCCTGAACTAAATTTTGAAATAATGGAGGTAGGGCTAGGCTATAATTTATTTTTTGCTGATCCGCCCTACTATCAAACAAAAACACAAAAAATTACGGTTGTTTGCTTATTTTGTGATGTTATCAAACAATAATAATTAAATAACAAAGTGGAAAAGATTGTTCTATTTACATAAAAGTTTTTTGTTCTTCAAATCCATACTAACCTACTTTATTAACAACTCAAAAGTAAAACCACTTACCTATCATAACTTTTTCTGATTTGGAATGTTATTCAACAGGTATATGATGACGCACTTCTCATGCAGGACCATATTAACTATTTGGTTGTTGCAGCTGAGGGCGAGGAATCAACTTTAATAACCATTGATCGCTCCACATTGGTATGTGAAGGCCTGCCTGAGATTCTTAATGTTCAGGATGGACCTACATTGTTACTTGAAGATCTGCCTGATGTTCAGGAAAACATTTGTGAAGGCTTACTTGATCTGTATCAAACTGTTTTTTTTTACAATGAAGAACAAGTTTTACAACACATCCCAGATAGAAATACTGGAAATATGACTAATAACTCCGACTGCAGGAAACTGTAAGAAACAAAATATTTCTAAATGGAATAGAATTATTAATAAATAAAAGAGGAAAAGGGACGAAGAACATGTAGGAATTAAAAAGCAAGATGATAAATGGCAATATGATATTGCAAAGCCTGCAAAGAAATTAAAAAACATTGTGATTGTTCCATAAGTAAAGTTAGTACAAAAATTAACTGTAACTTGTTTCTGGACTGTAATAGGCAGGAACTATTCAATAACTTTTAGAATAATATGGATTGGGAACAAAGAAACACACCTTCAAGACATGGTAGATTGTGGGTGTACAAAAAACTTGAAAAACAAACAAAATAATGTAACTCAATCGTCAACGATTGAGGCTATGTAAGACTTTGTTTTTAAATACATCTTGTATTACTGTTTGGGTGGTTTTAAACTGGATTAAAAAATCAGGATACATTCCTGATGAACGCGGCAACTACCCCAAAAACAAAACAAGGAAAAATAAGTCACAGAAGAATGAAGATAAGGTTTCTGCTTTATAAAAGTTCTTAAAATCTTTGCCAAAGGTAAAAATCCATTACTGTAGGAAAGATTCTAAAAAGCTTTATCTAGAACCAATTTTTCAAACCAACATACAAGTTTGTGAACTCTACAAAGAAAAATGCAAAGAACTGAGCAAAGATTTCGTAAGCATTTCCATGAAGAATTTGATGATCAGAATTTGTCAATATATACGCCAAGAAAAGATCAATGCGATTTATGTACAAGCTACAAAATGGGTAATGTACTCGAAAACACGTACAAAAATCACTTGCCAAAGAAGGAATTGCCAATGGATGCAAAAAACAATGACAATTAGAGTGCAAATCATGTACTTACAGTAGGTAAACAAGCAATTCTATTAGCTCCATCCTTAAAAGCTTCTGCTTTGTATTATAAATTTAAGCTAGTTGTTCACAATTATACAGTGTTCAACAACAAGACAAAAGATGCTGTTTGCTATGTTTGGCATGAAGGAGTTTGCCCCTATACTCACCTACCACAGAACATTATTTAAATCCTGTATCCTGAATCAGTGATAATTAATAAAATAAAAGAACATATTAATAGAACAAAAGTATTTGGAACATGGGCACACTCAAATAGAGTGTGACTCCATTCACGCTCAAATTGAAAGAAAGGTTAGAAACCGAGAAATCCATGTTCCAGCAAATTACATTGAAATAATGAAAAACTCCGGGAAAAATCCAAGGCCATACGAAGTAGTACACCACGACCACTGCTTTTTAATGGATTTTTCCAAGTCTGCAGTATTTTCAACAATAAGACCTGGTATGAAAGCAGAAGATTCCACTGTTACAGCCTTGATAGCTTTGAAATATACTCCTGAGAAACAGGTTTTTTACAAATTGAATTTTGATAATGATTGATCCATGCTAAGAAAAACGAAAAGAAAAATGGATTGTTTCGAAGAGCCACAAAAGATCTACCAGGATTCTATAAAGATCAAACCTCACAAGTATCAATACTTGCGGGAATTAAAACGTGTTATACCCACTCTATGATGCGTTAAAGTGCTGATCACAAACTCTAGGCCATTTCTGGAGTGCCTTAATGTTGTAATGAGTTTTGTTTTTGTTCATATCAAATAAAAATATTACATACAAATTAAATGCAACCACTTACTTACTAGCACGCTTCAAGTTCTATTTAATTGTTTTTTTTTATTTTACCAAATTAATGAATTTTTTTAGTAACAAAAAAATTTTTTGTAACAATACCAATCCTTGTATCTCTCATTGTACTCATGTGTAAAACCTTATATATCCAATACTAATAGTTATTTTTAGTGGAAATATTTTATTTTTATTATATTTGAAAATAAAGTACTTTAAAAAAACAACCTGTTTATGAAAAAGTGGCATTTGTTGAAATAACAGTTTTTCTCCCATTATGAAAAAGTTACCCCATCAGACATACAAGGTTTGATAAGTAAGCCATTGATAAAATATTTATAAATGTACCTAGTTTAGATTAATTTTTGTACATTTAATATTGTCATGAAGGTATGTTTTGGAAACAAATACGATACGTAACTAACAATCAGTCTTTATCATCCGATTCGGAAGAGCCGTCATCTTATCCTGCGGATAATATATTAAGGGGAGCCTGTAGGTCAATTTTTTTTTTTGAATCGGTTTTTTAGTAAAAATTAAATAATGTAGCTACAGTTGTCTGCTTTAATTCTCTTTCAGAATTACAAAAATCGGTATCCTAGGAACATGTCTAGTAATTTTTATGTCGAGAGATGTTTTTTGAAGCATTGCCACAAGTTTACCATTATAACATATATAATGATTACTTCGATCTCTTTGCAACATGTTCTCTACTAATACGTTCTTTTTTCAAGTTTGTTATGTTGGCTAAGCTGGAAATCCACAGATGTTGGTATTTTGAAATGTAAATAAACAAATAAAGTGATTAGAGTTTGTTTGAGGTTGTTTTAGTGTCATTGTATTTACTTCAAATTGTTATATTTGTGTTTTATGATAATCTAGTGTATTTAAAAATGACTAAACCAAAAGGGATTTTAAAAAAACGTAACAATGTAGGTATGAGAAAAATAACAGTTGTTAGTCCTTCAAAACAATTGCCATCACAGACACAACCTAGTCTTAAGCCTAGAAGTTATCCTAAAAGAAAAAAATTCTAATTCGGAATCAATATACAAGCCTTTTCTGACAAAACATGACTTTTGTAGTGATATAGTTGATTTGACTAAGTTTGCAAATCTAATATTTAATTTTGATAGTTGTAAACGTTGTGGTCAAGAATTACAATTTTCTATCGACAAACGCGTAGGCCTGGCAACTGCTTGTTCATTTACTTGCTCTGGATGCAAACTAAATGAAAAATGTATAAACTCTGATGTTTGTGAAAGTAATTATACCCCTGTAAGTAATCAATCACCACCTTTGGAGTGAATGTTAGGTTAGTTTATGCCTTACGGGGTATTGGAACAGGACTAACTGCGACCCCGGTCCTATGTGAGCTTTTGAATTTGCCCCGGCCTCCAACACGTTTTGAAAGATATGTGGACATTTTATGTCCAGCTGTAAAATATGTAAGTGAAAAAACAATGAAAGAAGTCGTGGAAGAGAATGGTTCCACAAATTTAGTAATAAGCGTAGATGACTCTCGCCAGCTCCGAGGTCATGTTTCTCTGAACGGCCTTGTGTCGATAACTAGTATTGATACAGGGAAAGTTTTAGATATGGAAATTATGTCAAAATAGTACTTGTGCAGGAGCAGATTGAAAGAGGAATATTGTAAATTGTAAAACTAGTTACCATGGAACAAGTGGAGGAATGGAATTGGCTGCTGCCAAAGCCGTGTTTTTCCGATCACTTGACTACGGAGTACGGTATAAAACTTGTCTTGGTGATGGCGACTCTAAAGCCTTCACAACTGTTGCTAATGAGAAACCTGATTTTTTTATTGAAAAAATAGAATGTGTGGGCCATATACAAAAAAGGATGGGCTAAAAAGCAAGTCAAAAAAGTGAAACTAAGTGACTGGAAAGATCTTGGAGGAAAAAATATAGTGACTGATGACAAGATTCTTTCCATTCAAAAGTATTACGGGCTAGTAATTAGGAGGAATCCTACGTCCACTTGTGCTCAACAAATGAAATCCCACAACACGGCCTTTGGTCCAATGACTCTGAAACTTGGTGTAAGTATAGTTATCACACTAAGCATACCAACCTCCCTGAACTCATTATGGAACGCATAAAACCAATCTTTAGATACCTAGCAAGACCTGATCTTCTCAGTAAATGTTTACATGGAAAAAGCTAAAATATTAATAAACCGCTAAATAACATTATTTGGAATCGGCTGCCTAAAACTGTCTTTGTTGATCTAAAAACCATGACATTAGGAGTTCATGATGCAGTTTTCTGTTTCATTAGGAGTAACATGACAAGGTGTTAACTATTGAAAAAGCTGGGGTTTCAAGTGGGCAAGAACTAGGCTGAAGTGTTTAGGAAAATCGATACAGTGCGAGTGCGGAAAGCCGAAAATGCCACGGAATAAATGCAAAAAATGCAGAAAAAATATTTGGTCAAAAGGAAGCTAGAAGAGGAATTACTTTAAAGTGAAGACCCAGGCAACCCTTAATATGCCCCAGTAGATTATTACGTATGTGGTATTGTCATTTGATTATTACATTTTTTTTTAATTGCGTTTCCCGAAATTCCATATTACTTCCACATCCAACGGATGGGGTAAGTACCCTTTTGCAAATTTACATTTTTTTTCCTTTTAATATGTGATTAATAATATAATTGTGAGTATTTTTTCTCCCTATAATTTTTCTGTACAACAAACGGTTTACAAGATATTACCAAAAACCGTCACTCTATAAAAAACCGATTTTTTCTAAATATCTCACAAAAACTGAAAATACTGTTCGATAGGAAATAAAATTTCTCACAAAAACTATTTTCGCAATTTTTTCGAAAGTATTTCCAAAAAATTAGATTTTGGAACCCGTCCAAACGATATTTTTGAAGTTTTGATATTAGAAAATCAAATTTCTGATCGAAAAGCATTCTCGTAATTTTTTTGTAAAGTTAATCGTTTTTGAGTGATTTACAAAATCGTTTTTTTTACATATTGGACCCGTTTTCTCAGAAACCACTAAAGATATTGCGATGAAATTTTCTGTGCATATTCAGGTGAAGTATATACATCTTCTCATCAAAATAACAATTTTCTGTAATTATACATTTTAAATATATATATATATATATATATATATATATATTTTTTTGTTGTAACATGTTACATAAAAATCTATAAAATTATTTTTAATTGGTACAAATCCAAACCCTCCTGTCAATGTTACTAGTTAAAGTCCTCAACTTCTAGTAAATATTTCAGCATAATACCTATAATAGTTTCTGAGAAAATGGATCATAAAGTAGGAAAATTTAACATGGGTGAGATAGAGACTTACGGACTCACTTACTCAATCACTAAATTTTTTTTCTTTTTGTATGTATTAATAGATCATAATTACAGTTACAAATATATATTTTTTAAATATTTTATACGAACATAAGTCTGAAAAGTCAGTATATTTTACAGACCTTACAGCATATGCCTTTAATAAGTACAGCACTGACCTGTCGCTGTCAAATTGTTTTATTACTCTCTAATATTCTCGGACGTACCTTAGTACATTGCGTACGTATGATTGTGTCATATTAATCATCAACAAAGATTATTATAAAGTAAAGAAATGGCATCTCCTGTTATGAGATGTATAAACACTTAAAATAAATAAATCTGTATCTTTTAATTCTTGCAGTGAATCGTGTTTTTCTTCCCATATCTGAGCTAAATATTTCATTGTAAAAAACATATATCGGATATATTAGCAATTATCCTGAAATAAATATTAAATAACGCTTCCTTTTCATTTGTCAAATATGAATGACTACCAAAATATAATACTTATTTTCGGTCTCATTGTTTATTTAAACTAATTTTTGCGACCCACGAAAGTCTCCTAAAGGAAACTCTAAAATCTAATTCAATAGTTTTCAAGATATCCACAAAAAGTACTTTAGGGTTAGTTTTGAAACATTTGCACTATTAGTATAAAGCTACGTGGATAGCGCATTTCATTGAAAATACATGTTCCAAAAAAAGAGATAGAATGAAGTATGTACCAAACGTTTATAAATATCATAACCTACCTTTGAAGTAAAAATACGTTACCGCCATTACTTTTACTTTTACTTTTTAATATTCTCATTCTTACTTTCTTGCTAAATAAGAAAAAATCGAGAAAAACTTAGTTGCGTTATTTGAATTGTTTTACGACTCCCTGAACCCGAAAACAAACTTTAGAAAATTTTTCAAAATATCTGTGTGTGTATGTGTGTGTGGTCACTCGCCAGCCGAAACTATACGGACGATTTTGATGAAATTCGGAATGAAAGCCTACGACATAGTTATGCCGACAAAACAAGCATTTAAACGCAATAGGTATACAGGGTGTTATTTTGGGGGCAAATTTTCAAATTTTAACATAGAAGATTGAAATTCAAGTGAACAATAACTCACATGAAATGCAATTTTTTGCAATTTTTGAAAACTTTCAAAATTGAATATGACCGCAGTTACAGTCACATATGCATTTTGTATATTATATATATATATATATATATATATATATATATATATATATATATATACAGTGCGTTCAATATAATCGGACGCACTCAATAACTCTTTTGTATTGCGTTTCACAAGAAAGTGTTTAAATAGTTTTTTATTCATTTACAAATAAATACTCTATTAAGTGCTTGGTTTAGATAATTTTTTAAGCTTCTTGATTGACCGGAAGCGCACATAATTTTATTTTTTTAAATCATGCATTTTTGCATTGCCTATTTTTTTCCCAATACTTACGTATAAAATTCTTATAGGGTTTTATCAAACAAAATTGGAGAAAAATGCCATCGAAAGTTTTTCAATTTTATTACATGATTAGAAAAAATAAACAAAATCGGTTATAATTAGCGAACAAATTGTTCAAAGTTGCCACTATTCTGTTCTAGACATGCTTCTAATCGTCGCCTGAGTTCATGGTTAGTTGCTTTTTTGATTTGTTGCGTAGTTAAATTAACATATGCAGCTGTAATTTTATTCTTTAAGTCTATAACTTTTAAAGGTGGATCGGCATACACCACTGTTTTTAAATGACTCCACAAGAAAAAGTCTAACGGTGTAAGATCCGGTGATGTCGCAGGCCATTCTACCGGGCCGTTAAATCCTATCCATCGTTCATTGAACGTTTGATTAAGATATTCTTTTGCTATCAACGCGTTGTGAGCTGGAGCTTCATCTTGCTGGAAATACAATTGTTGTCGCAGAAGCAGAGGAAACTCATCGAACATTGTTGGTAGCACGTTATCTAAAAATTCAAGATACATATTGGCGTTTAGATTACTATCATAGAAATAAGGCCCTAGTAATTGTTTCCAATTAAACCGCACCAAACTTTAGTATCCCATACGGTTTGATGGTTAGTTTCCATTGACCAATGAGGATTTTCGTCAGATCAATAACGATTGTTTTGTTTATTAATAACTCCATTATTTGTAAACTTGGATTCATCTGTCCATAAAATATGATCTAAAAATAATGGATTGTGATCACATTGCTCAACTATCCATGCAATCAAAGTTAATCTCCGATCAGAGTCTTGAGGCCGCAAGTGTTGAACCAAATCGACTTTATACGGCAGCATTTCGAATTTTTTTAATGTTCTGTGAACTGAGCCAACTGGTACACCTACTTCTTGCGCTACATGTCTAATAGAAGACCGTGGATTTACTCTAAAATAACCCAATATTTGTACTTCAATATCTTCGGTCAAAACATTTCTTTGTTGTTCTAAATTCTGATAATTTACTCCTGGTAATGTTCCACGCATTCTAAGCGATTGTTCAATTTTTTGTATGTAACTTTCGGAAGGATGGTATCTATTGGGATATATTTGTGCGTATAATTCTACCGCTCGTCGAGAATTACGTTTACATTCACCGAAAATTAACAACAGGTCAACTTTTTCACTGTTATTCATTTTAAACAATTATTTCGATTGAAATCAAATTAAACTTTTATCTGATTGTCAATTGCAATAAACGAAAAAACAATTGCGATACGATTTTGTTGACGTACGCTGCCTAGGTTTTGTTTGATTCTTCTAATCGTATAATAAAATTGAAAAACTTTCGATGGCATTTTTCTCTAATTTTTTTTTATAAAACCCTATAAGAATTTTATACGTATGTATTGAGAAAAAAATAAGCAATGCAAAAATGCAAATATATATATATATATATATATATATATATATACAGTGTGATTTAAAAAATAAATTATGTGCGCTTCCGGTCAAACCAGAAGCTTAAAAAATTATCTAAACCAAGCACTTAATAGAGTATTTGTAAATGAATAAAAAACTATTTAAACACTTTCTTGTGAAACGCAATACAAAAGAGCTATTGAGTGCGTCCGTATATATTTCCGATACCGTTCAAGATATAAAAGAATTGGAAATAGATATACGTAGTTGAATAAAGGTTCTTTAAAGAGATTTCTTTACGTAATAAATTATGGTATAAATTTGTCTATATTTAAGGGGTCAAACTTAAGCAATTATTCGAAATTGATTTATTCAAAATTCTCTCCAAGCATATTTTTTTTGTTTTTTTATATTCTCTACTCAACCAGCTACTATTATGAATGCAACTAACCTGCTTCTTCTAAAACTACTAGTATAGGAGATATGAATTTTAAAATATTTAATATTGATATTATTATAACTTTCTAACTGTTTTGGTTACAAACTTGGGATTTTTGAAATGAACTTCGTTCATTTGCGCCAATAAAATGATATTGTCCTGATAAAAACACTATTTCCGGTTTTTCCGAAAATTGAAAACAATCCTCGTATTGCTGTGCTGGTATAATATACATATATTCTTACTTCTTTCAAAGGGAGCGAAATTTGCTTTAAAATAATATGAAAGTTATTAGCTCATTTCACAAACCCAAGTTTGGCAAAGTTAGGCCATGATGTCTGGATGTCTCGGATAGGAGGGTTTATTATGGTCAGTTTTTGGTTTTTATTAAATATTTCTAAAACAGCTGAATATTTCTAAAATATAAAAATATCCCATATATTTTTTACTATTTTGCAAGAAAGTCCTGTAATGCACTAGCATTCACCTAGTTATCTCTGAAGTTAAAGCAATTTCTAAGTTAGGCCTAGTTAGATTATCGTTGTAAGAGCTGTGTAAAAAGAATTGAAATTTGATAAAGTGAACGTTCGTTCGACGGATATACGGTATTCGACAAAACAAACAGTATCAAAATATACAGCTCTAAGAAATTACTTATAGTTGGTTTAATTACTATTGGTTGTCAGCTTGATATTACGTTACAGTTAAAATTTCGTCAGTATGGTTCTTTCAGCGGAAGAACGGAAGTAGTTGGACGGAATAGCGGTCGAAATTAAATAAACCTAAAAAAAATGTCAGTAGCTTAAAAAAGCAGTCCCCAGTAAATCTATTATGCTAGGAATTGTTGTAGTCCTGGTAATGTACTATGTCAACTTAAAAGCTCTTTGCGTCGTCGAAGAACAGTTTGTACCAGTGTGTTCAAGGAGAAGTCCAGTGCAAACTGAATATAAACTTAACATCACTGAAACTGACTGAAACGGAAAAACATGCATGAGAAATTTGCTGCGGACTGGTGCTGACCTTAGTGCATGAAGATCCTGGTTTGTTGGGAAACGTATGGTTTTGGAAAAGAATCAAATTCACCTCAACGGATACATCTATCGATAAACAAATAAATAAATAGCTGGAGTTTGAACATCTTGATATCATTGCAGAGGGTCTTCTCCACAATGAACCAGTAACCTTTTGGGTTGCTGCGTCTAGTCATGGGATAATTGGTCCCTATGTTATGGCGCTCTAGAATGAGCATCCAATTCGTATCAACCAAGAGCGGTGCAGACAATGTTTGTGAGAGATTTAAATAACTTAGACGAACATCCATAGAATTGCTACATTTGGTAACAGCCTAGTTTCTAGTCCAACAGATTTCGAATATCTTCCTCTCTCATCTGACTTAACGCACCTATTGCCTACATTTGGGGTATGATGAACATATGCATTATAGAAATTAATAAATAAATATCATTTTTGTATTCGGCACTGTTTATTCAAGGGAATACTGCATTTGAATGTACTCACCTATTTGCTGCCTAATTGAAATTATACGTTTATTTAATAGAAACGTGTGTATCTTTTGTTTAGATTACAACAATACACAAAATACTATATATAAATATGCCTAATGACAATTGATGGAATGCGTAATAAAGTGTTCTGTACAATCGTTAGCACGCCCACCTATAATTTCAAACACAAACCACCTATGGGAACTGGGAAAGGAAAAGCCACAATCATGGATTCTCAACATAGATACATTAAGTATGTGTACATGGGGGGATTAAGGATAGGTGTGGTCAGGTTAGGATCGGAAGGAATGGAGTTAGGGTTCTGAAGGGGAAGATACTACCCGAGCATTCGCACATGGTGTGCGTATACGCAGTGAGCATGTCGCTATATGTGTATAAGGAAAGCTTATACAGGGTAGACGGTAAGAAGAATCGAACAAATTACCTCTCGAATGCTAAGAAGGTCATAGCCCCGCTGGCTCGGTTTATGGGAGATATGCTCTCGTGACTGTTATAGGTTTGATTTGTATACGTTTTTAGCATTCTTAACATACTGTCACATCACTGTCAAAGCTTTTGCATTTCAAACCAGGGTATGCGATAATCGTTAGTTATTGTCGTTTTCTCGTAGCTCGTCTCTTATACTTAATTAAGCATAAGAGGAAATTTTAACACACGCTCTGTTTACTGTAACAATTATTTAATTTATCTAATGTTGCTTTTTACTACGCTTAATTTTAATAGATCTTCTGTTCGTCAATAAATATATAAACAAAGCAATGTAATTGTTGTGTATAATTTGAATTTTCAGCCCTCAAATACTGTTTTAAATCTCCCACCTTTCAATTACTTTCCCCTACATTCACTTCAGCGTCGTGTTATTTATTGCAGTTGGTATTATAGTACATATTACACCTATCATGTCTGTCTTTTCTAATTTACCATATCTGTCGTCGTCCTTTTCATGTTTTGAGGGATATACCGGGTGTCACAAGCAGGTGGTTCGCCCCTATAATTTTTTTATTTGTTTGTATAAATAAATGAAGCTTGGTAGGTGGATATGTCAGATAAATTTTGATTTTTTTACATATCCAATTATTTTCTGTCATTTCCGATTTGTCCAGAAATGACCTTAACTTTCTTATTTTAAATGAGACAATCGGTATATTTTTGCTTATTTTGATAGAAAACATTCTGAAAGTAATAATATTCCACTTGTCACCTTTTGACACCTAACCTAAAATATATTTAAATTTTTTAGTTTCAATCTAGAGTGCCTCGAATCGGTTAACATGGTTAATTTGATATCAGGTACCTAAAATTAAACAGTAACTGCTTCTATTTTACAATACCTTTTTAGGTTCGCTTAAAGTTCAAATTCGTATTTATCGCCCTAAGTCAATTTTTTTTTAATAGCAATGAGGGTGACTCATTAGCATGATTAATAAGAATATTTTTTACGAACATTTTGATACCCCACAACCCGTGGGGTCCGAGTGCGATCAAGTTACTCTGGAAAACGAAAGTAAACAAAAAAAAAACAATTGCCTATTTTATTATTTTCAATATTCCTTAGGGTTTTTTATTTTAAGTTTATTAAAGATCTTTAATAGTGGATATTTTAGACGAAATATTAAGTATTAACATAAAATAATATTTTTTTAAATTTTAAATCTGGAGTGCTAGAAAAAATTTTAATTAGCACATATTATAAAAACAGATGAATCAAAACAAGAAATTAGTTATTTGGAAACCTTGTTGTTTACCCAACGCAATAATTATAAGTAGAACTAAAGAAACGTAGACCGTTAAGATCAAGGGTTTATGTACTAAAATTTTACCTTAAACAAATCGATCTATACGTGAAACTGTTTGTATTTCAAGTTACCCTAAAACAAAAAATAAATATAGATAAAATATTTTCATTTACATTCAAGTTCTTTATATATAATACTAAATGAAGCTGAGACACCAAAGACTGTAACAAGCAGTACAAGAATCACTTGTATTGTGTGAATGTAAACTGACAAAGCAAACAAGTAAACAAGGGTTAACAGTAATTATGTGCAAGTTACACACGTATATAAATTAGAGAATGTACAAGTAAGTGAATATTATATACAGAATTGGTTCATTAAATCAACTCTCAGTATTGCAGATAACTGTACAACTGATACAACTAAATAGTACAATTGAAATCACTATGTTCAATATAATAGCTACACAATTTTCACTTGTGCAATCAAGAACAATGGTGTATATAGTTATCATACATCGATTGCCTCTATAACCAGGTGAAATGATGTATTTGTCTACTAACCAATTTTGATGTCTTCATTGAGAGATATAAAAGTCAAAGGGGCACATGTGGTATGTAGATAATAGAGTTTACATTTATATTAGGTGATCTTGAACGTAGACGAAAGGTGATTATGTAATTTCAGCGAGAATGGTATAGGTTCCTTTTGAACATAACCATAATAAACAAAATGTGCAACCAAAATACGTACCACAGAAAAATATAAAACAACGAACGCGTTTCAATAGCTAAGCTATCACCTTCATCAGCGGTCGACTGCTGATGATAGATTAGCTATTGAAACGCGTTGGGTGTTTTTCATTTTTGTGCGATACGTGAGTGTATTTTGTTTGTTACAGGTTCTGCCACAGTTCAAGTGCTCCAGATCTTTCATAAGCATAATATTGATATCATCAGTAGTACAGAAAGTGTACAGAAAAGTCCAGAAAAGGAAAAGTAGTAGCAAAAGTAAAAGTCCTAACACAGTTCTAGATATAAGTTTGATGTGTAATTAAAGAAATGTGTAAAATTAATTTATTTGCCACATTGAACACATATGTTGATACGAAAAACGTTATTTCCGAGATTATTTCGTTGAAAAAAAGGTGGCCCTTATTAAATATAAATTATATCCTAACTTAGATTGCTTAATTAAAAATTAAACAGAGAGTGTTTTTCAATTCAATATCTTTTTAGAAAGAAGTTATCTTAAACATCAAATTCCAATTCTACCACTAAATGTCATACATTTTTATGAAATCTTTATAACTATGAGCCATTAAATTCATTTTAATGTAGAAATAAGAAAATGAATATACATACTGATGAGTTAAATAGTTATTTATACCCGTAAAATGGAAAATTACAATTTACTTAGAGAATACATAATAAGAATGACATACAAAAGTGAATCATGTAACATAAGGGTTTTATTTAGGGTAAATAATTATGTGTATTGCACAAAATTTAGAAAACAGATTGTGAATGTGGACTGCAATAGAGAAATTCAAATTACGCACGTCACGTCTTGTACAGAAAGATCATGTCACTATCCAGATGGTCTGAACTGGAGAACTGCTATATGCCTATTGCTCTGCATGAATATATTAACATGTTACATAACTAGTTCAAGAAATAGGATATCTAAAAAAAAAAGAAAAACATATTAAAACATTTGGCAGAGTAAGTTTTGTTCCTTATTAATATTTTTTCTTTATTGGTGTTGCCCGAGAGTTAGCATAGTTGCTACTAGTTCCAGTTGTGTTTTTGTTTTATCTTTAACTAAAAAGAATTTTATCTTAAGAGTAAAAGTAACACTTTAGTCCCTAAAATGGTGGAGTAAAGTGTATGTTTTAGTGTGCAAAACAATGGAAGTTGGAAGATCTGTCAGTTTGAGCACCCTTAACTATTTTCTGTTATAAAACCGCAACACCGTCTCCGACACAAGAATAGAAATAAATGCAACGTTAAATGTCACTATATAATTTTTTAGAAATATCGAAATTTTAATTCTTTGATTGCAAAAAAATGGTGTATACACATACCACTAGAGTAAAGTACCTTTTAATGCCTTGAGTGGTTATTGCCCGAGCGTATGGTCCTGGTACCTCCCTGGTGAGCAAAATCAAAGCGACAAATGAAATATAATTATTAATGGATAAATCTAAATGGAGATTCTTACAATGAACGCAATTACGAAAATGATAAGTTCGTCCGATTTCTAAATGAAATAGTATAAAGCTGAGGGTGGGTTTAGAAGCATTCGCTTCTTCACTACGTTGTAAAATATTTTGCACGATATTTATTTTGTTATTAATTAATGTTGTTTTTAATGTAACCGTCAGTAACAGAGGTTAACGTGCTTTTAAATAACTTGACATAATCAATTTGATTAGTTACAGTATCAAAAAAGTAGCCTAAATTTTGAAAATCAAACGCTAATTATTTATCCAATAAAAAACATCAATAAGTCATTTGCTGCTTCTGAAAAAAAGTAGTTCAATCCCAAATATTATGTTACGGGCCGGAAAAAAGGAGCTCACAATAGTGCATTTTTTAATTTATAGAAAATGTACGAAAAAATGGGAACACTTGAACACAGAATAATATAGGTTATGTTAAGAAATAAGGTGAAGAAATCTATATGCTAACGTATATAGAAGTAAAACTACTAATAATATTTTTGAACCTTTTACTAGCATACTTTTAACCATTTGCATGCGTTAACCTAAAGTAAAGTTTAGATATTCATTTTCACGAAAAAAATATAATACCAAATGCGTATCTTTAATGCAGTATAATTTTAATTGCGCAAAAGTTTATAATTATGAAAATTATTACCACATCCTCAACTTTAAACCAGTGTTAAACCTAACAATTGAAAAAGATGTGTTCTAAAAATGTGTAAACTGAAATTTAAGATGGATACAAAAAATAGTATACTGAATGTTTTATTTTGTACTGGTTCTCTGTCCTAGAAGTACATAATAAGTTATTAAGCATAAATCTGCTAAAAGGGATGTTTTTAAATTTTTAATATAATTAAAATCGTTGATACGCTGCATTTCTTGTTGTAAAAATAAATTCGGACAAGAAAGTAAGAAAATCTAAACTTTTCAAAACGGGGCAGCCTTACGAATATATATTCAAGTCTAATCAAAAGTTCTTAACGCTTGAAAACTTTTGTAATTTCAAGTATGCAGTCCAGCGAGAGAAAACCATTAGTAGAATTTAGCTCAACTTGCTTATCACTGCCTGCTTATCACTTTAAAGCATCCCGTCTCAGACCGCCAATGAAATTTCTGTATTACTTCTAATTTTCTTAACACGTATAAAAAAGTTTGAAAGTTTCAATAAATGGAGTTTGTTTCAGCAGGTTTAAATTTTTTGTTTACAGTTATAGAGTTGATTAATTTAAAAGTTTTCACTTAGCAAGTGTTGAATCTTTTACAGGAAATAAAAATGTTGGATTATTTTCATGTCACCTTACTTAAGGAAACAACAATGGATTTTTCTTTAGTCGAATGCTTTTCGTCTGCCAATTTTTCATATCAAAATGAGAAATTTGTTTCATATATAAATCTTTTGAAAATTACAAAGGCAAGTTGGAGAACAACGAGAAACGAAAACAGAAGCATTAACAACAACAAATCTATTAGGATCTTTTTCTATCACAAAGCGAACTGTAACAGAGACAGGCACCCCTTGATAATTTTTCTTTCTACGTCGGATAACTCACTATGTCAACGTCATGACCAGGAAAAGCAAAAGGAGACAAAATTGTAAGCCCGACATTAACAAAGGAAGCCACCAAACTTTCTAAAATCATTTTAATATTTTATGACGTCCGTTTAGTAAAAGATGATTTCAAACCGCTTTGTTTTATTGGCGAATGCATCGCTTTTTTTGTTTATATATCATTCTAAAAATTTCGATAGAAACGTCGAGAATGAACAAGCATTTTTCGCACAGAATGAAAATTTATATTCACAAAATTGCATAACTGAGATCGTTGAATCAAATCCCAGTGCGGTCATTGAACATCGTTGCCTTAAAAATGTCTAGAAAATGTATGATAATAGCGCCTGAAACAGGAAAGAAAACACCCTTGAAGTGGTTCTACAATATCCCATAAATGAATTTATACCTGACTTCTAAAGCAAATAGGATATAAAGAAAAAACTTAAAATGTGCAATTTAAGTAAATTGCAAAATCCGAATCTGTTTCCAAGTTTTCAACGTTTCTATACTGATATACTACCATTAAAGATAAGTTATTGTTTACTTCTGCTTAAAGATTTAATTTTATTCGCGATTTGTGGTTTTTTTATATGACTGTTGAAAACTAGAAATAGAATATAATCCACAAAAGTAGTTTCCTCATAATGTATATCTGACTAGTTATTCTCCGTAAACGTACGTCCCCAAACATAGTAAGAACTGTACTCCTGATTGAAATAATAAAAGCAAGAACAATCTAATTTAAAAATAAGAAATTTCGATGTTTGCAAGTTGAAAAAGTAAATGTTTTTATGTAAATTTAATAAATGGTAAGAAATAAAAGCAAATAGATATTCGTATATGCAAAGAGAAAAGTACTTGTTTTCAGACTGAAACTAAATTTTCAACCACAACGTATTGTTTCATGCCGCCTATTTCACAATTTTGTGGATAAATTGTTATATGTACGTATAATAAGTATTTTATCGCTATAAATAATTTTTATATTTAAACAATAACGTTAGAATGTAAATTTTTTGTCCCAAATATTTATTATTCGATAATCTGAATAAAGTTTTATTCAAATAAAGTTGGGCATGACTCATCGATGTAAAACTCTATACCAATGTTCACGAATCAGAGCAGTTCATCATAAATAATATTGTTTCATTACCACCTTAAGAACCGCCTATTGACGAGGCGGTAAACAAAGGAACATAGGATGAGGATGGTACCGATGTGTGACGTCATGATAACTCATATGAATAGGTATTTTATAAATGGTTTAAATATACTTTCAATGGTAGAGCGCTGGTGGTATAGTGCTAGGAGTCGTTTTCCACACTTTTGGTGTGAGTTCGATTCCCGGCTCGTGCACTTTTTTTTTCTCTTAGGTTACAGTAGTTTTGTTTATATAATCTACTTTTGTTAGGTTATTGTAGTTTTGTTTATCTAATCTAATTATGTTAGATTACAGTAGTTTTGTTTATCTTATTTAAAATAGATGACGTCACACATCGGCACCATCAATATCCTATGTTCCTTTGTTTACAGTCTCCTACCTACTGTGCACGAGAGGATGCAGATAGAACTGATTTAGATTGGTAATTCTGTTCGGTCTTGTCAAGCATTTCTCACATTAAATATTTGACATAACACATATTTTGTGATATGTTGTTGGCGTGTCAGTGCTTGTAGTACCGTCTCAAATTTGTATTATAAAACGATTACAACGTGTGTTAGACAATAACGTTAGAATGTAAATGTTTTGTCCCAAATATTTGTTATTCGATAATCTGAATAAAGTTTGATTCAAATAAAGTTGGGTATAACTTATCGATGTAAAACTCTATACCAATGTTCACGAGTCAAAGAAGTTGCACCATAAATAACTTTGTTTCATTACCACCTTAAGAACCGCCTATTGACGAGGCGGTAAACACAGGAACATAGGATGAGAATGGTGCAGATGTGTGACGTTCATCACAGCTCATATAAATAGGTGTTTTATAAATGGTTTAAATATCACTTTCAATGTTAAACTGCTAGAGCGCTGGTGTAGTGGTAGGAGTCGTCTTTCATACTTTTGATGATGGTTCGATTCCCGGCTCGTGCACTTTTTTTTCTTTTAGGTTACAGTAGTTTTGTTTATCTAATCTACTTTTGTTAGGTTATTGTAGTTTTGTTTATCTAATCTAATTATGTTAGGTTACAGTAGTTTTGTTTTTCTTATTTAAAATAGATGACGTCACACATCGGCACTATCCTCATCCTATGTTCCTTTGTTTACCGTCTCCTGCCTATTGTGCACGAGAAGATGCAGATAGAACTGATTTAGGTTGGTAATTCTGTCCGGTGTTATCAAGCATTTGTGACATTAAACATTTCACATAACACATATTATCTGATATTTTGTGGGCGTGTCAGTTCTTGTAGTACTGTCTCAAATTTGTATTATAAAACGATTACAACGTATGTTAGTGTTTTGTCACAACAGTTTTTTTCAAAACTATTCCTTTGTTAGAACTAACTATCGGGAAAAGAATGCCGAAACCTTTAAGATGTCAAGCGAAGGAAATGGTTCTTTCCTTGATTGATTATTTTGAGAAAGACCGTAAAAATGGAGGCCCATTACTGCCTTTGTAGTGTGTGAGAGAAGTAAAGATTAATCCTTTGTTATTTTGTAAATAACTCACACATTATTGTTATAGCGTGTGGCAAATGCTTTAGATGTCAACTTGCATACGGTAAACCGACTATCGTCATCTGCGAAAATGGATAGCATAATTTCTAGTCCAAAGAAGAAACGGCCACGAAAAAACAAGTTAATGGCAGGTCGCGATTCGTGATGCGATATACGATATGTACAAGAAAAGTATGTACTATTCGAAATGAATATGTTCTTTATAGTACTGTTAATATGAAATATTTTTAGGGTAAAATGTAATATTATCAACTTTTTTGGTGAAATTGGAAGAAAAATATTTGTTAGCTGACATCCTATCATCATTATGTCGATTGGTGATTTCAATGGGATTTAAATACAAAAACGATGATCCTCGTAGGGGCTTAATGGAAATTAACAGCATTGCTTCAAAACGTATTCATTTCCTGCGAGCATATAAACGATATCAGACTGAAGAATTATATCAATTTGTGTATGTTGATAATACTTCGAGTTTTCAAGACGGGGCAGTTGCTAGGTCGTGGCAAGATAATGATGTAGGTTGTGGCAATATAATGATGTGATATCGGTCAAATCAACTAAATTGAATGGAAGGTGGTTTGTTTCGTTTGTTTTTTATTATTTACTCATGTGTTTTTATTTCAAAATAATTTTCAGGTATATAATTTTGCATGCTGGTAATGAACATGGTGATGGTGCTGAGTTAATATTTTCATCAGTAACAAAAAATGTAGACCATCACGGTGAAATGAACAGCAAGAATTTCCTGCGGTGGTTTGAGGAACAACTACATAAAAATGTAAAGGAGCCATCTGTTATTATAATGGACCGTAATGCATCCTATCACAGTACAGTCGTGAACAAGTCTCCCACTAGTGCAAACACAAAGAACCAAATTCAGGAATGGTTAATTAGTGATAAAATTTCTTTTGAGGCAGGTCTGTTCAAACCACACCTTTTACAAATTCTTCATCCATATTATTTGCAATAATAGTATAGATAACACCTGGATTATTTGATTTCAGTAACAAACCTGAAAAGATTTATGTCACCGATATGTTAGCACAACAATATGGACACTGTATGTTACGTTTGCCACCATATAGAAAATGTCTGAGGCATTTCTAAGAGATATTATAATTCACAAGTTGCCGCAAAAGGTGGAACTACAGGAAATTGTTTAAACTTATGGACAGAATCATTAGTAACAATCACTCCTGAAGAGTGGTCCAATTGTATAAGAGACACAAATGCAGAAATTGACGGATAGTGGATGAGAGAGAAACAACTCGATACTGCAGATATTGCACCAATAATAATTAATTTGAACGATGAAGATAGTGACAGCAGTGGAGATTATGAATTTGAACATGCAGACTCTTCACATTAATTTATTTCTATTCTTCAAATTGCTGTTGATGTCAGTATAATTTCTCGTAAATATAATAAACAACATATTTCATTTATTTAGTTCTGTGGCTGTAGATGTGTGAGTTTTATTACTGTATAAGTGGAAGCATCATGAAGAAATAACTCAATATAATATTTTCGTGAGATAACATCAATAACACATTCAAAAAGAAATATAAAACTTAAATTTTATTATTATTATTAAATAAACATAAACCATGAAGCTGAGATTTGACAGTTGTCAAACTGCTATTTTTCACAATCTGAGAACATCGGCGTCCTCTGACGGTATTAACATTAGTGACGCAACTGCTCTGACCTGTGAAAATTAATATATAATATAATTACATATTTTTTTTATTTATATATATATATATATATATATATATATATATATATATATATATATATTAAAACATATGAATTCGACTCAAGTGAAACAGTCCTTCTCAGGACTAAGCCTGATGACGGCAGCAGTCCGCTTCGAAACGTCGCTGCAAAAGCAAAACTGTGGAAATAGGCCGATCAACTCCACTAATAACATATTAACTCTACAATAGGTGGATTAAGTACATGTACTGATTTATGTAAATTACAATGTATCGTAAAGTTTCTACAAGAATTCGAATTGTGTATTATGATGGTATGTAATTATAATCAAACCATGTTCTAAATTATAATAGTTCACTGTCGCAGCAAAATATTTTTGACTCTATCAATAAAATAATAAATGGATAATTTTTCTAATTTAAAATATAAAAAACGGTCAATAATTTTTAAGTTTCTTTGACATTTTATGGAAATTTATGTGGAGACATCTGTCGATAAAAATATTAATTAACGGATACTTTGCTGATTAAATGAAGATTTACGTCGCCTAAACCGTAGTTCGTGTAATTTTTAGAATGAGTCATACCCAACTTTATTTGAATCAAATTATACCAGAAATTCAAGGATTTTAAATCATATATAACAGTGCCCGCTTTTGTCGGTTTTGGAAAGGTGGCTTTGACGTTATTTATAAAGAAAGCTATCCACAAAACTAAGAGGTAACGTGAACATACATCTCGTACAACTAGCGCAATTATATTTTTTGCAAATAAATACTACAAGGCACATGACGATAATTAATTCTACTAATCACAGCTGGTTACTCCCAATTCAGGTAATGTTAATGGGTAAATTATATTTTATTAGTCAAACACATAGTTAGGGCCGGCATTATAATCAATTGCCTTTAGTACACTTTACATAATAAACATAATAAGTTTAATCTATAATTGAGTTCATTTTGGAAGTTTTGCTTCTCCATTATATCTAACAAAATACCCACGCTTCATAACAGGATGGAGTTTCTAAGTCTAACGATCTGACCTGGGCGTTGTATTTCAACCCCTATTTCTCACCTACTGATATTGGTTTTCAAACGTATTCTAAACATATTCCCGAGATCATGTTTAATTTTAATTTCAAAGATCTCTAAAATAATTTTGCTATAAGTCTCAAGGAATCCCACAATCCTCTTTTCACCCCATTTCCTCCTCCTTAGCACTTTCCTGAACTGACCTAACGGTCTGACCTGGGCGTTAATTTAAGTGAGTCAGTCAGTGAGTGAGTGAGTGAGTGAGGACAAAGCCTTTTATTAATATAGATTTCTACAATGCCTGCAGTTTAAGTATTATGATCGACGGGGAAATAACTGACCTATCATGTAATTAAATCAGTTTAGTGGTTCAAAAATTTCGCTGCAATGTTAAATTACAATGCACTGATTGTGTTAATGGTATTACAGACAATCGCATTACAATTATCTTTATATTAATCGTTGCGAGTAATTTTCCTTTACATAATCCTGTGGTGCAGCAATGATAAGAGTAATTTATTAAAATATCTGTACTTGTTTTTTTTTAATTTTATACAGTTTATCGCGTTGGGAGGCGAGCGTTTCGTTTTGTTTGATGCTTAGGCGTGCATCCTCACGGCGTCAATAATCGGTTACATTTTTAACCCTTTCAGAACCAGTGGTTAGCTTAGTTAGCCACAACTTAATAAATTTGTACGTAAAGTCCTAGCGGTTATTTTGCAGCCACACTGCATAGTGTGTTGCCTGTACAGTTCCCGTCTAAAACCTATTACGTGAACAATGAAACTGAAATTAATAAAATTTTGGGAAATCGAACTAAGGCACATATGCAACGTTTTTGATGGTATTCAGGGACGTAACCATTAAAAATGGCGGATAGCAGCCAATTTGTCAAATAATTTTAAAGAGGATCATATGGCAAATAATACCTAATTTAAAAGCTAGTTTCAAGTCCCTTCCAAAGACATCAACAACATTATAATATTACTGTAAATTCATGAGTTTCAACCTAAAAACGTCAATTAATATTTTGAGGTTTTTGGATTGAAACTCATACAATAGTAATATTTTAATGTTGTTAATGTCATTGAAAAGGACTTGAAACGACTTTTCAAATGAGGTATTTCTTGCCATATGATCCAGTTTAAAATTATTTTACAAAATAGCCGCCATTTTGTAAAATACCTAATTTTAAATGGGGTAATATGGCAAGTAATACCTCATTTGAAAGCTTGTTCCAAATTATTTTCAACGACATCAACAATATTAAAATGTTACTACTGATTCTTCAGTTTCGACCCAAAAACGCCAATTAATGTTTTGAGGTTTTTGGGTTGAAAGTCATAAATTAGTAGTAATATTTTAATGTTGTTGGTGTCGTTGAAAAAGACTTGCTCGCATTTAAAACTATGTTACAAAATAGCAGCGTTCCGCTATTTTTATTGATTACGTCACAATATACCATCAAAAACGTTGTATACGTGCCTTAGTTCGGTTTCCCAAAATATTTATTAATTTCAGTTTTATGGTTCATATAATTATGCCAAAAAAATTACATGCATGTTTTAGATAACCACAGATCTTTGAGGTTTCTTTTCGGTATCTTGTCGGTATGAACCGATTGTTTGGTTATGGTGTACCCAAGTGTATGTGCTTTACGCTTTGAAGTGGTTTTGATTGAAAAGGAAGGTAAAAACATATTTTTTTATAACTATATGGTAGAAGTTCATTTTGTTGACATTGATCATCAATTTGTAATATCAATTACTTTTATTTTCGTAAAACATTTCGTGGTTTGCCAGGCTAACCACCAGGCATTAGTACATCTTGGAAGTATGTATCAGCAAACAAATCTGAGTGTGTTTGTTTACGTGAAACTTACGAATGATGTGAAATATAGACTTACACTGTAATAGTTTGTTTCTAAGCCAAATAGATAGTTACCACGTTAGTAGTGATTCACTTCGCAGCGGTTTCTTTCAATTTCATCCATCTGATTGTGAATCAGACGAAATTTCTGATAATGACATTTTTGATGTTATGGAAATGGACGTAGATACTTTGGAAGATGTCGAAGAACAAGATGTTGTAGATAGAGCTGTACTTACAACCAACGATGAATTGGAATCTGATGAGAAGCCATTGGCGCACGATGTTGAAACTCCTACTGATATTTTCTTGCATTTGTTTACGTTGGACCAAATCAAAGTGTTCCTTGGTCTCAATCTTCTAATGGGATTAAAACCTATACCCAGCTATCGTGATTATTGGTTATCCCGAATTGAACTTAGAGATGATTTATGTAAGTACTGCTATGACCCGAGCTCGCTTTGGCAGGTTGCTAAGCAACCTACATTTGAATAACAACGTTACTCAACCGAAAAAGCAGAATGACAATTTTCGCAAGCTACAAAGTAAGAAGCAGTATTCAACAATACATGTCAATGAAACCGATAAAGAGGGGGTACAATGTATGGGTAAGAAGTGACGAAGCAGGCAGGATACGTCACAGTTTCAAATTTATACGGGAAAAGTTGCAAATCTTACCGAAAAGTCCTTGAGTGCACGGGCTATAAAAGACTTATCTAGAGAATTAGTGGGTAAAAAGCGTAAATTATATTTTGATCATTTTTTCAACTCGGTTGAGCTGCAAAGTAGCTTACTGTTATGCATGTGGGGCCCCCAAACAATAGAAATAATACACCAACCGACTTGCGTGACAATAAGATTTGAAAAGAGGAGAATCGGACCAACGAGTACCTAAAAATAGAATTGTAACCTTGAAGTGAATGAACAGAAAAGATGTACTTTTCAATTAAAATTTTCACAATCGTGCCAACTCGGAAACTGCAGCTAGAAGGAAAACAGACGGCTCTAAAGAAGATGTGGTATGTCCATCCCTTGTTAATAATTATAACCTTCACATGTTTGATATGTTGAAGTCATTCTACAAAGAAGATAGAAATCCACGCAAACGGTGGCACTTAATTTTTTAGTACTTTGTGGGTGCCACACTGATTAATTACTACATCATCTTCAAATAAATAATGCCAAACAATATGACTTTAAAGCAGTTCCGTCTTTCTGTAGTGAGTAGCTTAGTTGGTGGAAATCCGGAACGATCAAAACGTGGTCGGAAAAGTACAGAAAAACCCAGAATAAATTCAAAACTGCTGTACCGCAAGAAATAAGATCTAAAAATGCTCATATGCCCATTCACACCACTTCCTTTAGATGTGCCTAATGCAGCAGCCTCAAGGAACCACATCTCACCGTATGAAAGTGCTCAAAAATGTAATGTCCAGTTGTGCCTGAAAGACGTTAGAAACTGTTTTTACGATTCCCAAGAGACGTAGTGAGTTACTACTGGTTAGGCTAGATAACCACCGTTTATTTATTTTTTTTTTTTCTAAACGAAGCGCATGTTTTGTTATACTATTTTATATGCACATGCCCATTTAAATAAAGATTTTTTAGTAGAAACTGTTATTTCGTAATTTACTTAATTCCGTCCTCATAAAAATGGATTTAATGCTGGTTTATAATAAACGTAATGCTTTTTTGTTTTTAGTTCATTTTATAATATGTGCTTATACTCTTGTAATATCTTTAGGTAATTGTACTTTATTGTGGTTAGTCGGAGTTCACTTTTTTCGAAATGACCATCAGGAAAATAATAGAAGTATAAGCTTAAAATACAGCAAAAGAATAAAAAAATTGGAATTGCAATACAGAGGTGAAACATTTTAAGTTGTGTGATCCAATCAGGTAAACATCTTCTGCTAATGAGACGACAGATCAATCAAATGAAATTTTCATACGTCCAAAACCAATAATCTACAGTGCACCCGTAGAAATTCACAACACAAGTTTCCCGATATTTATATTTCCCCAAATTAAATAAGTTAATGTTAGAATAAATAGAAAATGAAATATTTGCCAAAAATTTCGTACAAAACTTTTCTGTAGGCTTCATCGATCTAAGCACTTTTCTAAGTCATGCGGACGTCAATTAAAAAAAAACTTTTTTGGTTAGGGAATCTAAATAAAATATTTAAAATATGAAAGAAAGGGTATGATACGAACACAGTATTTTTTTAATTCAAAGACAAAGTATATAAAACGTGCATAAGAAGTGATAGAGACTTAAAAACATATTTAAGTACATGAACAACAATTGTGCAGTATGATATTTAATATAAAATTGCAAATTCTATAGAAAAATTGACAAAATAGTTAAACAATTTGAAAATGTGATTTGACAAAATTAAGACCTATGGAATACAATTGAACAGTATTGGTGTTAGAGACAGATATAAGAACACATTATATGAACATTTCAAGTGTTATAAACAGTTATTACACAAATTAAAAGTAAATTTATGTGAAGTTAGGTTAAGTATTATTTGTAAGAATTTCACAAAATTATAGTTTTTATAGGGTAAGATAAGTTTAAAATAAATTATAAAAACATTTAATAGGAGGTTTCCCTCATTTCTACAACGAATTTAATTATAAATATGTAATATAAACATAAAATTAGTAAAGTTAGGTTAACTACCTAAATTGTATATGGGAAGATGGAAATTTTGTAAAATTTAAATAAAATGGGTTGAAATAAGTGTATTCTGGTACAGTTTTTTATGTGGAATTTGAATATGTAATTAGTTTAGTTGTAGGATGTAAGATTTTTTTGATATTAGTAAATTTAGATTATAAATTGTCAGAATGAAAATTATCGAAGCAAAATAGGGCTTGTGAGATGTCCTTTTGTGCGGAATTTTGCCCCGATTCCAAATCTGTAATTAAAAATGAAATCCGAATTGTATTAAAGAAAATACAGCATAACTTATGTTTTAGTTAAGTTTACAATTTTGTTTAGACCAATCAGTAGCTAGAATCTTTTGTGTGTAATGTAGAGAAAAAGTTGAAAATTTGGTATCTAGGATCTCTTGTTTTTTTTGAAATTTTTTTGACTAACAAGTCATAGTGTTAGTGTTATTTATGTTAACATGTAAGTAACAATTCTCGTAAACTTTATCGGAATTGAAACGCAATCGACGTAGAATTGAGAGATCAGAAACAATTGTGTTAACCTATAACTAAAGTTAAGAATAAGGTCACCGATCACAATTGTTCGATAAAATTGTAATTGTTTCGTTTTTTAAGATCGTGTGTAAACATCGGGTGATGTGCATTTTTTCTGTATGTTAATAAATTCTTCAAGTATTTTGGATTCGATGTTTATTTTGTTGATAGTGATTAAGATCATAAAATAAATTTTCACTTCATAACGGAATCTAAAAATAAAGGTGCAAGTGAATACAAAAATATACATAAAATTAAAATACAAAATTAAATCCGAGAAATTAGTGGATAAATAATACAACATTTTAAAAACACAAATAAAATAAAGTGCTTCCCTATAAGTATTTGAGCATTGTAAGTACATCGTATTTACCACATGAAGGACAGCCAAGAGTTATTTGAATTGGATGAAATAATGGAATGTTAAGCAGCATATTTGGGACAGCAAGGCAGTGTCACCGATTTATGGAGGGAAGTCTACGTCCAACGTTTAATGTGGAGCACCCCGACATGAACATTATTTGGAATTTGCAGCAACACATGTGTGTATTTCTATATCATAATCCTATTGCATTGTTTATTTTTTTTTGCCCTGTATTTAATTTTTTGAAATTATGCATAAATGTTTGTACGTATTCACGTGTCTGAAAAGTAAATGATTCAGTGTTGTTATAAAATTAATAAATTTATCTCAAACAAAATTAAAATTGTGTTCAATAATTTAGATCAATTGCAGAAATTTTTCACAGGCTACATTTATTTCAGTATTAAGTGCGCAACGCATACGTATTTTGTGCAGATCTCAACAAAGTTGGTTTCACATGGTAACTGTTTATTATAAAATACAATTTGATCATTTACATGAATATTCACAGATTTAATTTATTTTGCCAACAATCAATGTTAAATACAATTGAACCCTATCCCCAAATGAGATTACTGAGCTAATTCGGCGCATAATATATTTGTGTTGTTAATATTATTACAACAAGAAACCTTATTCCCCATTTAGTAGAAATTGAGTAAGTAGATTATATAAATAGTTTCTCCACATATCAGTATTCACCTGTTAGCCAATTAAGTTAAAATTATTTAAACATTACAATATATATATATATATATATATATATATATATATATATATATATATATATATTACTTGATGTTGCTCATAAAAGTACTATTAAGATTTTAATTTATTATTATTCTTATAGGATGATGTCATAAACCAACTCTGCAATAGCGTCAACTGTTATTCTATAAACTCGGTCTCAGTTCATTTGTTTAGTTACTTATTTAGATAAAGGTATGAGTATTACGCTATTTTTTTTTAATTAATTAATAACATTATGCGGGTACGTATTTGTGGGATTAAACTTTACAGTTATTGATTCGGATATAATAAACCATGGAAGCCTTTTATCTTTTTGTTTCGGTTATATCAATTTGTTTGTTATTTTTAGCTAGCTGTATGTTAAACAAAAAAAGCATTTTTTTGTAAGCAGATTTTCGCAAGTTGTAAGTCATGATTTGCTTTATTGAGATTGATTGATTGATTTGGTCGATTGACTGAGATTGATCTGATTGACTGATTGATTTGATTTGATCGAGCATGATTTGTTTCAGATTGATTTGCTTAATCGATTTTGATTAATTTGATTTGATTAATCGATGTTTGTTTGAGAAGGAACTGAGAGAGACGAGAGAGAGAGAAACGGTGGAAACGAGAGAGAGAGAGAGAGAGAGAGAGAGAGAGAGACGTGCACGACCAATCTCTATTACGGAAAGCATTCGCTAGTTTAAAAGTACACCACTAGATGGCGCCATACACAAACCCTAATTAGTCCTAGAAATATATCGCTAGATGGTGCCACCTTTATTACAGAAAATAATCATTAGTCCATACAAAACTACATGGCGTCACAGATAGACAAATTAAAATTTCGCGCCAAGGGGACCCCGACAGGAGGGCTCAGACTCTGACACAGACCTATACCTGTCTTACAAGTTAGCATTATAGTCCCCTTACTATTTCCAGCCAAGGGGCTCACGACAAGAGGCCGCAGACCCTGGGATGGGTTCCTATACATGTCTTACAGGTTAGCAATAGCGACAATAGAAAAATATCTCAAGGAGAAATCATTTTTAAAATGTGTAATTAAAAATTCGTATAAGCAAGTAAGGTCACGCTAACGAACTTGTAATTAACGCGAAAAGTCAATATAAAGTGTGTGTTAGTGATAATTAGGGTTCTATATTAGTTGGATTTAACATTTTTTAGGATAATAATTATGCAGCCTCTTTCATAAACAGTTATCTGTATCAGGATGACGTTTAAACTTCTTGTCAGATAGAAATTAATAGTCATAAATACTTGTTAACTTAAAAAAAATTCCAAGGCCACCACTTCTATAAGATACGAATAATACAGTTTAACCATTTTCATTCATATTTAATTAATTTTTAGTCACCTTGTGTTATATTAATAGACATAAATACATGTTAACTTAAAAATTCCAAGGTTCTACAAAATATCAATAATGAGGGCCATTTCAAAATTTCATCTAGGGCAAAAGCCTGAGAGCAAGTTCTACATCTGTCTTATTTAATTAACATTTAAAATTCTATAACGATGATAACGTAATGCTCTTCAAACAGAACCAGATTAACTAAACTCAAATGTACGTATTTATAGTATTTTTACCAATGCCAAATTAAGTCACTGGAAAAAAAATCCCCAATGTCAACTCCAAGGTCAGACACATGGTCAATAGTGAATAGTGATATTAGAGTACAATTTCATGGAATTATATATATATATATATATATATATATATATATATATAATTTAAAAGGTACCAATAGTAATTAACTCAAACCTTGAAAATTTATATGTGCTAATATTAACAGTTTGCTAAATTAGTAACAATAGAAAACATCTCAAGGTAAAACAGACGCAGAATTTCTATTAATTCTGCAATCTCTTTTATAATAAACTCGTTACGAAAAATAAATTACATTGTAAATACAAAAACAGCTATCCATGTGATGATGATATTTTAAACTTCTTGTTATATAGATAGAAATAGACAGAAACACATACTAACTTTAAAAAATACCAGTCAACTCAAAGGCCAGACCCGAGGTCAATTCCAATGCCAAACCCAATGTCAAACTCAAGGCCAAATCTGAGATGAGCCTCAAGGTCAAGATATGGCCCCACGTGGGTGACCTTGGGAAATTCCAAGGCAAAAGTGAAACTGGTGCCTCATTACTTTCTACCTGTGTATTTCAACGTAACACTAAAATTTAGCTGAGCCTTTTTATTTATAAATTTAACAAGTTTGACATTTGACGCCAAATACTGATTTCAACATTTTTGTATCTGAAAACAAATATCAATTTATTTTTAGTTTTTCAACCAAATAAAACTATAATGCTCTGGTGACAGTAATCGTTAAAAATTTAATAAATAAATAAGTTTAAAAATTCTCCAATCACAAATCGTTAAACTAATTGGAGATACTAACCACTCACCAAAAATAATGCTTTTGACTCAGTCGGAAGACTCAAGTGGGCCGATTCAAATCTTTTGATTTGCTTAATTACCACAATTTCTGCTGTGTTATTTTCACTTAACATAAATAATAAAAATGCAATGTAATACTAATAAAAATGATCTCAGACGCCAAGTTATTTTTTAATAATGCTCGAAATAACTAAACCGAGGTTTACACTAAAAATTTTATCAAATTGTAAAAAATAAAGAAATATATAGACTATGCTTATTAACATGTAAAATTTAGGGTTATATACGATACATCTTAAAACTAACCTTAAATTACTAAAAAATCATTACATAAATACCTGTTTGTAAAATTTTTGAACACAAATTTTTTAACAACCTCTGGTATCTAAATGATTACCGAAATTTCAACTGAGGTGATGTCATCCTTGCGCAATATCTTGAAATAATACTTTACGTTGTAAGCCACACCCAAAAATGAAATTTTCCTTCTTAAAAATTTATCTTCTTGAAATTGAATAAACCAATATTTATTGCATTTCTTGAAATTTTCTATGCAAAAATTGCAATCATAAAATGAAAGCGTGCGCAACAGTAAAATTAAATGCGTACATAAATTATAATAAAACTGTAGATCAAAGTAAAAATAAAAGAAAATAAAAGTGCCTGAAAAGAGCAAATGTTTTAATTTTTAGTATTACGAGTTAAATTATCTTACCATCAAATTAATGGCACTTTTCACTAAATTTAGGGGGACGCCCAAAAAATGCTTTCTAATCTACACCACTTTCATCAGGAAGTGAAAAAATGGATGCTTTGGAAGTTAGATGATGTAGCCGTGCGCGAAGAGATTTGCGCAGAATGATTTAAGGTGGGAGTATAAACCTTTAAGCAATATATACCCTTAAGAAGATATGCACTTAAGTTACACCAAAATGCAAATTAAGTTGCCTACCTCATAGCTATATTTCAATAATTAAAATTTTTCTTATATTTACAACTGAACGAATGAAAGACTTTAAATTACGGTATATTTAATACAACCGAAAATGGGTTGTTTCAAAACACATTGGAAAACATACACAAGGTGCTGCAAAAATTAGAAAAAACGAAAGTTCAACCTCGTTTTCGTCGTATCTGGAAAAACTAGGGTAAGATACTCCAGAAGTATTTTATCAATTATTTTCAAAATTTTTCAAAAAGTGTTGGTTTGGTGTAAATTAATTAATTGATGTAAATTAATCGAATAGGGATTCTCCACTCCCTGAAATATTTTCTGAAGCTGTGAATTAGTATTGTTTTTTCTTTCAAGACAACGCAAAATTGCGTTTCGATGGTTGCTATTCTCAATACAAAACAAATATAAGTAGTACTGAGGCATCATCCCCTCCACTTTTTTTACGTCACAAGCCCCGCCCACTTTTACTTTTTACTCGCCCACGTGGGGGACCGTATTTTCCACCCCTATGGTTTCTTTTCGAAGGCCTTTTCCAGACCCTAATTATTTTTGTTTTTACTCGCTTACTTGAAGGGCGTATTTGTTCACTCCTTATTTTATGGCCGCCCACGTGTGAGCTCGTATTTTCTACCCCTATGGTTTCTTTTCGGAGGTCAACCCTTGATGGAATGTTTACCCTAATTACCGTCTTTTTGAAAGCAATTTTGTACTTGCTCACGTGAGGGGCAGATGTAGGCCTTGGGATTGGTTTGGAGCTGGTCTTGGAGCTTGGAGCTGGTCTTGGACCTGGGCTTGGTCTTTGGGTTGGTTTTGGACCTGGAGTTGGTCTCAGGGCTAGGGTTGGGTAACAACTACTTCTGGCAATTATAGGACATTTCGACCTGATGAGGGTTAGCATTCTGATAGGGGTGAAATTTGAAACAAGGAAAACCCTAACCTTATAAGACAAGTGTAGAGCTTGGCCCCCTATCGTGACCCCTTGGTGCAATTGGATGTGGGTTCTAACCTAACCTTATAAGAAGGTATCCTTCCCCAATTAATTCCGTCCTCATAAAAATGGATTTAATGCTGGTTTATAATAAACGTAATGCTTTTTGTTTTAGTTCATTTTATAATATGTGCTTATACTCTTGTAATATCATTAGGTAATTGTACTTTATAGTGGTTAGTCGGAGTTCACTTTTTCGAAATGACCATCAGGAAAATAATAGCAGTATAAGCATAAAATACAGCAAAAGAATAGAAAAATTGGAATTGCAATACAGAGGTGAAACATTTTAAGTTGTGTGATCCAATCAGGTAAACATCTTCTGCTAATGAGACGACAGATCAATCAAATGAAATTTTCATACGTCCAAAACCAATAATCTACAGTGCACCCGTAGAAATTCACAACACAAGTTTCCCGATATTTATATTTCTCCAAATTGAATAAGTTAATGTTAGAATAAATAGAAAATGAAATATTTGCAAAAATTTCATACAAAACTTTTCTGTAGGCTTCATCGATCTAAGCACTTTTCTAAGTCATGCGGACGTCAATTAAAAAAAAACCTTTTTGGTTAGGGAATCTAAATAAAATATTTAAAATATGAAAGAAAGGGTATGATACGAACACAGTATTTTTTTAATTCAAAGACAAAGTATATAAAACGTGCATAAAAAGTGATAGTGACTTAAAAACATATTTAAGTACATGAACAACAATTGTGCAGTGTGATATTTAATATAAAATTGCAAATTCTATACAAAATTGACAAAATAGTTAAACAATTTGAAAATGTGATTTGACAAAATTAAGACCTATGGAACACAAGTGAACAGTATTGTTTCAGATTGATTTGCTTAATCGATTTTGATTAATTTGATTTGATTAATCGATTTGTTTGTTTGAGAAGGAACTGAGAGAGACGAGAGAGAAACGGTGAGAAACGAGAGAGAGAGAGAGAAAGAGAGAGAGAGAGACGTGAACGACCAACCTCTATTACGGAAAGCATTCGCTAGTTTAAAAGTGCACCACTAGATGGCGCCATAAACAAACCCTAATTAGTCCTAGAAATATATCGCTAGATGGTGCGACCTTTATTACAGAAAATAATCATTAGTCCATACAAAACTACAACGATCTTGTAATTAATGCGAAAAGTGAATAGAAAGTGTGTTAGTGATAATTAGGTTTCTATATTAGTTGGATTTAACATTTTTTAGGATAATAATTATGCAGCCTCTTTCATAAACAGTTATCTGTATCAGGATGACGTTTAAACTTCTTGTCAGATAGAAATTAATAGTCATAAATACTTGTTAACTTAAAAAAAATTCCAAGGCCACCACTTCTATAAGATACGAATAATACAGTTTAACCATTTTCATTCATATTTAATTAATTTTTAGTCACCTTGTGTTATATTAATAGACATAAATACATGTTAACTTAAAAATTCCAAGGCCGCTTCTACAAAATATCAATAATGCAGGGCCATTTCAAAATTTCATCTAGGGCAAAAGCCTGAGAGCAAGTTCCTACATCTGTCTTATTTAATTAACATTTAAAAATTCTATAACGATGATAACGTAATGCTCTTCAAACAGAACCAGATTAACTAAACTCAAATGTACGTATTTATAGTATTTTTACCAATGCCAAATTAAGTCACTGGAAAAAAAATCCCCAATGTCAACTCCAAGGTCAGACACATGGTCAATAGTGAATAGTGATATTAGAGTACAATTTCATGGAATTATATATATATATATATATATATATATATATATACATATAATTTAAAAGGTACCAATAGTAATTAACTCAAACCTTGAAAATTTATATGTGCTAATATTAACAGTTTGCTAAATTAGTAACAATAGAAAACATCTCAAGGTAAAACAGACGCAGAATTTCTATTAATTCTGCAATCTCTTTTATAATAAACTCGTTACGAAAAATAAATTACATTGTAAATACAAAAAACAGCTATCCATGTGATGATGATATTTTAAACTTCATTTATATAGATAGAAATAGACATAAACACATACTAACTTTAAAAAATACCAGTCAACTCAAAGGCCAGACCCGAGGTCAATTCCAATGCCAAACCCAATGTCAAACTCAAGGCCAAATCTGAGATGAGCCTCAAGGTCAAGATATGGCCCCACGTGGGTGACCTTGGGAAATTCAACAAAAGTGAAAGTGGTGCCTCATTACTTACTACTGTGTATTTCAACGTAACACTAAAATTTAGCTATTTAATTTATAAATTTAACTAGTTTGACATTTGACGCCAAATACTGATTTCAACATTTTTGTATATGAAAACAAATATCAATTTATTTTACTTTTTCAACCAAATAAAACTATAATGCAGTGGTGATAGTAATCGTTAAAATTTAATAAATAAATAAGTTTAAAATTCTCCAATCACAAATCGTTAAACTAACTGGAGATACTAACCACTCACCAAAAATAATGCTTTTGAGTCAGTCGGAAGATTCAAGTGGACCGATTCAAATCTTTTGATTTGCTTAATTACCACAATTTCTGCTGTTATTTTCACTTAACATAAATAATAAAATGCAATGTAATACTAATAAAATGATCCCAGCGCCAAGTTATTTTTTAATAATGCTCGAAATAACTAAACCGAGGTTTACACTAAAATTTTATCAAATTGTAAAAAATAAAGAAATATACAGACTATGTGTATTAACATGTAAAATTTAGGGTTATATAAGATACATCTTAAAACTAGCCTTAAATTACTAAAAGATCATTACATAAATACCTGTTTGTAAAATTTTGTACAAAATTTTTAATAACCTCTGGTATCTAAATGATTACCGAATTTCAACTGAGGTGATGTCATCCTTGCGCAATATCTTGAAATAATACTTTACGTTGTAAACCACACCCAAAAATGGAATTTTCCTTCTTAAAAATTTCTCTTCTTGAAATTGAATAAACCAATATTTATTGCATTTCTTGAAATTTTAAATGAAAAAATTGCAGTCATAAAATTAAAGCGTGTGCAACAGTCAAATTAAATGCTTACTTAAATTGTAATAAAAGTGTAAATCAAAGGAAAAATAAAAGAAAATAAAAGTAAAATAAAAGCGCCTGAAAAGAGCAAATGTTTTAATTTTTAGTATTACGAGTTAAATTATCTTACCATCAAATTAATGGCACTTTTCACTAATTTAGGGGACGCCCAAAAATGCTTTCTAATCAACACCACTTTCATCAGGAAGTGAAAAATGGATGCTTTGGAAGTTAGATGATGTAGCCGTGCGCGAAGAGATTTGCGCAGAATAATTTAAGGTGGAGTATAAACCTTTAAGAAGATATGCACTTAAGTTACACCAAAATGCAAATTAAGTTGCCTACCTCATAGCTATATTTCAATAATTAAAATTTTTCTTATATTTACAACTGAACGAATGAAAGACTTTAAATTACGGTATATTTAATACAACCGAAAATGGGTTGTTACAAAACACATTGGAAAACATACACAAGGTGCTGCAAAAATTAGAAAAAACGAAAGTTCAACCTCGTTTTCGTCGTATCTGGAAAAACTAGGGTAAGATACTCCAGAAATATTTTATCAATTATTTTCAAAATTTTAAAAACGTGTTGGTTTGATGTAAATTAATTTAGTTTCTTTAAATTTGATAAAAATTGCACTTGAGTTATTTTAATGGTTATAGTTATTATTATGAAACAAGTGCTGTTGCAGCTCATTTTATTTAGGTTTATAGGGTAGGTATGTGGTATTTCAATATCTTCAAGGAAATGTTCTCGCTCGCCTATTAAAAACTCCACTCTGCCTACCTGGAAAATAATGTTGAGATCGTAATGTTGGAGAAGGTCTAGTACATGTGCACCTGTGTAGAGCCAGGCCAAACAAATAATAAGTTAGTTCTGAATATGGCATTAAATTAGCATTATTTATAACTATCTGGACAGGTACCGTTGAAAAGCTTGCGTAGTGACTTAGACCGTAAAAGGTCTTTAGCAAAATAAAACCGACAAACATTTTGGAAGGTATATGAATCCAAAGTCTAAAAAGTAAAGTACAGAATCGAATAGATTACTCTAAAATATTTTCTGAAGCTGTGAGTTAGTATTGTTTTCTTTCAAGACAACGCAAAATTTCGTTTCGATGGTTGCTATTCTCAATACAAACTAATATAAGTACTGAGGCACCATTCCCTCCACTTTTTCTTTTGTACAAGCCCGCCCACTTTCACTTTTACTCGCCCACGTGGAGGACCGTATTTTCTACCCCTATGGTTTGTTTTCGAGCTTTTCAACCCCTAATTATTTTTGTTTTTACTCGCTTACTTGAGGGCGTATTATTTCACCCTTATTTTATGGGCGCCCACGTGTGAGCTCGTATTTTCTACCCTTGTCGCGGACCCTTGACATAAAATTCTCAAAAGGTTTGTGTAAATAAAACATATAAGCAAGCAAGACGGCTTATTCAACGCGTGTTTAAATTGCATGTTAACAAATAACATTATGATGTATACCAACCAGAACTTAATTACACATTTATTTTTTAAAGTAATGAGTTGAATTATATTTGTTATTGCACTGTATACTGTACATAGGTGGTTGAGCAAATTCAATAACGACTAGGACGTTCGGTCTTGTTTTATAAAAATCTAAGGTTTTTTAAAAGATAACCTTTTTGATAGAAGTCATTTTCAAATACATCTTGAATTTATTTATTTCGCTATTTAAATGGATATAATTAAAACATTCTTATGTATCTGGTTTGATTGATTGTTTTGAAGGTCGTTTCCTCAAAACGAAATTATGTTTACCAAAATTGAAAATGCAATGGTAAATTTTAGGCACCCTTTTATATCAAAATGATCATTAATAGAAATGTGATAATTTTAATAACAATCATGGTAATAAAAATTTAAAAACTCTAATAAAAATAATATGGAAAAATACACGGTCAGGTTAAACCGTATGTTTCACACGTAATTATTACATTCCAGACTTTTAATGAGGTTTTTTTATAACTGTTAATGAGTGCGTTTCAATAAACAATTTGTGTGTCCTATTGTAATATGAATATTTTTCAAATCGCTTTGAAAAATTACTTTTACTGATAGAGAACCAGTTATATATCAACTATGCATAAGTAAAAAACATAGAAAGTGCTTTAGTTTGATTAGACGAGTAACACAAAGCAGTGACCATCACTCGTAAACCAATTCTCCAAAACGTTCTTTAAGTACAGAGCTGGTAAGTGTGCTTTTAACCTTTTATTTATTTACTTGTACATATTTTTAATTACAGTTATAAAACGCATCTAATCTATACGTAAAAGTTTCTTTATAAAATATTAAGGCGTACAATATACAAACATTTTAATGGTCGGATGGATATGAAACATATTTCAATACATTAGGACCAACACGTAAAGCAACTAGTTTTTAATATTTGTTCAGAAAACCATATTGTAATGACTGTTATGTAATTAATTAACTTAATAAACAATTTTTGTTTCATTAGAGAATAACCTGAATGTCAGTAATTTATTTTATAACTCACTGAGGTTTTTTTTAATTATGACATTTACAATAAAAATAAGTGTTCTATAATTAAATTTTACTGTCATTCAAATTCCACGCAAGATCATCCCTAACACAAGTGCTGTCTTACAAGAACCTCCTTTTAGAATACAACTTCAAATTATCAGTCATAACCTACAAAAACAAATACAATTTCCAACCAGGGTAATGACAAGGGCAAAAGGCCTACACTTGTCTTATAAGATTAGGTTAGAACCCACATACAATTACACCAAGGGGTCACGATAGGGGGCCAAGCTCTACACTTGTCTTATAAGGTTTTCCTTATTTCAAATTTCACCCCTATCAGAATGCTAACCCTCATCAGGTCGAAATGACCTATAATTGCCAGAAAGTTGTCACCCTACCCATCCCTAAGACCAACTCCAGGTCAAAGACCAACCCAAAGACCAAGCCCAGGTCCAAGACCAGCTCCAAGCTCCAAGACCAGCTCCAAACCAATCCCAAGGCCTACATCTGCCCCTCACGTGAGCAAGTACAAAATTGCTTTCAAAAAGACCGTAATTAGGGTAAAAATTCCATCAAGGGTTGACCTCCGAAAAGAAACCATAGGTGTAGAAAATACGAGCTCACACGTGGGCGTCCATAAAATAAGGGGTGAAAGAATACGCCTCTCAAGTAAGCGAGCAAAAACAAAAATAATTAGGGGTTGAAAGAGGCCTTCGAAAAGAAACCATAGGGGTGGAAAATACGGTATGTGTTATGTTAGGAAATAAAATAGTTAGAACTTTATTTACCATTTTGGTAAAAAGTCGTTTCTTTATTAGCAGATTGTATAAACTATTGAAGTATTTAAAGTTTGTAAAATTTGTTTTTAAATAAGGAGTTTCACCCAAAAAGATACATATTTTTTAATTATAGACGTACAGCGCGAAAGCTTTAATTTTCATATTTTCAATTTTTTAATTATTTTCATGAACATTAAACTGATTTTTTCGTTTCCATTGTCATCCACAATCCGTTTTATTAGTTGCTAATGATTTGCAATAAAAAAAATTACAGAAGCCATTAACTTTTTGATGTATGTACATATTTTTTTCTACAAACGTCAAAAAATGACGAGGTTCGCGCATTAATAACAATATGCGAAAAGACACTATTTTAACTTTTGTGGTCATCAATCAAGCAAAAATCCAAGAAAAAAATTATTTAAAACAATGTTAAGGGATATACATATTTTGATGGCTGTAGAAAAAAATTTGTTTGTAACACGTGCGCGAACTACTTTGGTGATCTCGACTAATTTTTAAACTCGGCTGCGCCTCGTTAAAAAATTCAATTCTCGATCACCAAAGTACCATTTCGCACATTAGATACAAAATTAACTATTAACGTTCAAAGAATATTTATAAAAAAACACACCTTGGTTTTATTGAATAATAGTAAGAGCAAACAAAATAGCTTATCGCAATAGAATATATGTAATACTTTACTTTTAAACAAAAATGAAAAAGAATGAATATTTGTGTATAAGACCGAAACGATTTCAGCTTGGTTGGAAATTCAAATATCTTTCTTACCACTTTTGACTGTTTTTGTGATACAAGAATTAATCGTTAAGTTTTAACAGATAAAAAATCTACAAAATTATCTACCATGTCAGATACTACACGATATATGAAACACGTAAGACTACGATGTTAAAAGATCATACCAGAGTTAGTACGGAATAAAACCTTTTAGAGCAACCTGAGATGATGTAAATTTCAAGAGGCTAATCTTTATTGATGTGGACGTTAAGATTTAGACAACGTTTGAGTAGAAGTGTTAATTTGTTCGTCACAATTAATGGCAGTTTCGTGTCGTGTTTTAGTTAATCTCTAGAAATATGTTAAGTACATAATGTGGATATGAATTAAGCCTACAAACCACCCTGAATAAAAAGTAATTGCTATTGTAAACCAAAGGGAGTACGTTCGTGTCAATAACGATCAGCAACATAATACAATATGCAAGTTGCATAGTATTTTTTTAGGTATAAAACTTTTGTTAGTTGCCGAATTGCGTGTTTAGATGTCATTTTGATATTCTCAATTCTCCCGGTGGAAAGCTTTTACCTCAGCGAAGACCACTGTAACATTAGCGTCCATTTTAATGGTTATTAATAGTGAACTTTACTGCTATTTTGGCGCTGAAACTGATGTTATGTTGAATATTGAATAAATCTCTCACTGAAAGATTAATTGGCAAATGAGTTATTTAAATGAGGTATTTTCATTTTGTTGGTAATTTATGCATGAAGGTACTATACATAGTGATGTGTCTATTACTTTTTTTTTTGTTTTAGTTTGAATGTAAGAAGCAAATTCAATTTCGTAACTTAAATGTGATTCGATGATGTGACAGTTTCACTTTGATAGTGGTTAGATATAAGCGTGTTTCCCTCCCTAATTCTATGTGAACAACTTGCGTACAATGGCTGCGAGCAATGAATTTATGTGAACCCTTGCTGTAAGTTGATATAAAATCTTTAATACATCCTGAAGGGTAAAATTCTATATAGTTTCTTTCCTTTATTTTCAATACATGTTACAATGTGTTGCAGGTAATAAAATTCTGCGAACACGCTAGTATTTCGATTATAATAATAATGACTATTTTATAGTAAAATAAATTATATAAATAGTAATAATAATAGCCTTAAGAAGTTATTAAATACTATCTGAAAACAAACGCAAAAGTATTGCTTTAATTGAAAATGGATTTTGAACTACAATTACGTCTATTATTAATTCCGAATATAAACAAGCATACCGCATAGTCTTATTTTTACGATTGGAAACAAACCATCACATTTAGCTTGATTTTTACTTTTACATGTATGAAAGAATATTATACTTAATAGGTAACACACAATGCAGGTTTCTGTATTGCGAGGATCACTGCTAAAGTTCGCGTAATCTAGTACTCCTTGCAATGCTAAGGTTCTGAGATTGTTATAATCCTAAAATTTGACATTTTATATCATTAGTACAACTGACAGTTTCATTTCAGTAGAATTTTAAAAGTAGTAAGTTTGTGAAAAAATGGATATTTCGAATCATGATTTTCAAGTGATAATTTTTTATGAGTTTCGATACGGTTTAAAGCCACAACCATGTGTGGAAAAACTAAAATTATTTGGTGATGACGCGCCATCCAAAACTATCGTCTATACATGGTTTGCAGAATTCAAACGTGTAAGATCTACTTTTGATGACGATTTTCGCGAGGGTTGATCATGCACTTCTGCTGTCGCAAAGAGTATATACATACCATTTAGAAACAATGTTTAAATATCCGGAAGATTTGTAGTCGTTGGATTCCTCACAATCTGACAGCAGCTCAAACAAATGCATGCAATCAGTGCCAGGAAATGCTTAAAACAGTTGACCATGGTCGTTCTAATTCTGTATATTACATTCTAACAGGTGAGGCAATATGGATATATTCATATGAGTCTGAAACTAAACAGTGATCATTTGTGTGGGCGTTCCAAAATGAACCTAAACCAACAAAATTGGTGCGCTCGCGAAGCATTTCTAAGAAAACGATTGCTTGTTTTTTCGGAAAAACCAGTCACTTTGCAACTTATGCATTGGAGGATCGAAGAACAGTTACTGATGTTTGATACACTTCAATTTGTCTCCCTCAGGTGACAGTTGAAATAACAATATAAATAAGCGAAACATACTGCATCATGGCAATGCAAGTACGCACACAGCATGACAAACTACAGAACTTTTGACTAGTCAAAATATCAAATTAATGACTCATTGCTTATATTCACCTGATCAGTCTCCCAATAACTTTTTTTTTGTTCAAAAACATCAAAACTAAAATGCGCGGTAAACGTTTCTCATTACCTGAAGGGGCCGTTGAAGCTTTTAAAGTACCTGTTTTGGAGGTACCTCGCTGAGAGTGGTGAAAATGTTTGAACATTAGTTTTACCGAATATAAAACTACGTGGACCTTAAGAGAGAATATTTTGAAAAACAATAAAATGTTTTACGTAACATAACGTATGCATTTTTTACATTTTCCACAAATGTTACCAGTTACCCTCGTAGAAGTGTTTTGTAACTGTGGTCTCATATTAGTTGAGTTTATCGGCCTATTTTTACAGTTTCTGCTTTTATAGCGCGATGTTTCGGAAGCGGACTTCGCTTCCGTCATTAGGCTTAGTCCTGAGAATGATTGATTTCGTACTTGAGTCGAATTCATATATTGTGATTTCCTTCCAAGCACTTGACAACTCTCAGATTAAAAGTTTGGTACCTTTCACTTACAAGTATGACACCCTTACTGCTGAGCCACTGAGTAATCCAATATATATACAGGGTGTCCACAAACTCTTTTCACAAAAGAAAACTGAAGATTCTAGAGCTGATTTTATGTCGATTTAACTTAAATTACGTTAATATAAACATACTTCCTAAGACAACTGGAGCTCTTGGAAGATCGCGCCCTAACATTGGTTTGATTCAGGCGCCCTAACATCGGTTTAATTCAAATATCTTCAAAACGGTTTCCCTTTAAATGATAGCGTTCTGTACATTTATTTAGTGAAATATGCCCAATCGTATGGCGTGAATATCATTTTTTAGTACAATCCTGAAATAAGGGTAAGAAGGTTGACTGCAATGTATCCCAATATGTCAAAATCTTTTGTGTGGAACATTCTACATAAGGAAGGTCTGTATCCTTTTCATTTGAAGAAAGTTCAGGCCTTGCAAGCAGGTGATTTTCCTACTCGTCTTGATTTTTCCAATTGGATGCAAAACAAAGAGAATCAAGACCAAGATTATTTTTCTAATATTTTGCTTTGTGATGAAGCCGCTTTTACAAAAGATGGGATTTTTAATATGCACAATGCACACTATTACTCCTATGTTGATGAAAACCCTCATGCGATAAGAGAAAGTAAACATCAGGAAAGGTTTAGCATTAATGTATGGATAGGTGTTCTTTACCAGATTTATTACATTATATTAATCTGAATATTCGGCGGAACTTGTGGTTTTTACATGATGGTTGTCCGGCTCACTATAGCAGAACTGTTCGTACTTTTTTACCGAGAGACATTTAAATCCTTGCGATTATTGTGTTTGGGGATATCTAAAATCAATGGTTTATTCCAAACCAATAGAAACACGCGATCAGCTTTGGAGAAGAATTCAGGATGCCTGCGACGAATTTAGGAACAATTGGGGAATTATTGCAAAAATTCGGCAATCTTTACATAAATGAATAAATTTGTACATAGCAACGGATGGTCGTCATGCGTTTTTGTGTTTCATGCTTTCAGTTGCCATTTTGAATTTTTTTTATTATTAATTGTATCGGTAACATTTTTTTGTATTAAAAACGATTATTTTTTACCCCAGTTTATTTCTTACTTTCCAAAGCAAATTTAATTTATGACATGAGAGCAGTTTGACGTTCACGCAGTTGTCATTTTCCATAGCCATCTTTCATAATTGTAAATGAATTCGATAGTTAATTTTATAAAAGTATGATTAACACATAAAAAGTTCAAACTGATTTGTTTCGAAAACGGTGCGACTTCAGTCAAGAGTATCATTCGAATTTTTTTAAATTTTATGTTAAAATGGCGAAATTTTGAAAAATAAAAATTCCCAATGCCCCCCCCCCCCCCAAACGAGCCGCTTATGAGTACAACTAAAAAATAATATTCACGCTATACGATTGGGCATATTGCATATTCCACTAAGTAAATGTACAGAACGCTATCATTTACAGCGAAACCATTTTGAAGATATTTGTATTAAACCGATGGTAGGGCGCCATGTTCCAAGAGCTCCAGCTCTATTAGAAAGCATTTTTGTAAGGTAGTTTACGTTAAATCGACATAAAATCATCTCTAGAATCTGCAGTTTTTTTTTGTGAAAAGAGTTTGTGGACACCCTGTATATATATATATATATATATATATATATATATATATATATATATATATATATATATATGTGTGTGTGTGTGTGTGTGTGTGTGTGTGTGTGTGTGGTGTGTGTGTATGTATTTATAACTTTTTCGTTGTTGCGCATGTTGCGCAGTAACCTATTGTGCACGTGTATTGCGTCCAACCTCTTCGCGCATTATGGGTTTCATTTCTACACTAGGTTGACTTATGGAATTTTCTTCTACTACGATATATGTGGCTTTCTCCAGTTTCCAATGGAATAACCTACAGATAGTGGCAAAGCACGAGAATACAACTCGTCGGAAACTCGAAGAAGCCACATATATCGCAGTAGCACAAACTCCAAAAATCAAGGTAATGTAGAAATGCAACCTATATGGATCCCAATTCTGTGAAACCACAAAAAAGTTAAAAGAATATATAAATATACCGGGTGGTCGTAAAGTAAGGAATAAATTCAAAAAATATTTTTTCAAAAATCGCTCGGACCGTCATTTTGTATTTTTGCATATTTTTCGAAAAAAATATATTAATAAGATGTAATCAATAACAATTTTAATTATATATTTTATTCTTAAATTACAAATTTATATATACTATCAAGCTTTTGGATTATTCATTCAAAATTAAAATTAGTCATGCAATAAGAATATAAATAATTTTATATAATTTTATATATCAAAAAAAATTTAAATAAATAATTTATTAAAATAGTATACGAAATTCTCGATTATAATAAATATAATATTTATATAATTCTTATATATATCGAAAACAATATTCGTATATACTTATATATAAATTTTTTATAAATATTAAATTTCTCCGGTTAGTATATAATATATAGCCTAATATCCATAAAATCCTATGATATTAATCGAATATTTGGGCATATATATCGATTTTCATATATTTATGAAGATCGTATTATATATAATATCACTACATATATATATGGACCATTTTAAGATACCTAGTTTATAGGTATCATAAATATAGTCTATTGTTATATCATATCCTTTATATATAATATTTAATATTTTGATGGAATATATCCAAATATTAGTATAACTACTCATACAAATGAGACATTTGTATGAATCCAATATATATATATAAAATATGTTCTATTAAACTTTTATCAATGCCTTTTTAATATTATAAATTTTTATATGCGAATATATAAAATCGACTATGGATTAGTATGAATTATAAAATGTTTAGAATATTAATATATCCTATATAATCAATAAAAAATATATATAAAAAAATACATATTACAAATCTATATATAACACCCTATATAATATATATATATATATATATATTATATATATATATATATATATATATATATATATATATATATAAATATATGTATTACGAGATATAATTTATATCTTATTTACAAATTAACAATTTAAACAAATAACAACACTACACATATAATAATATACACAAAATATAATAAAATATATATATATATTATATATATAATTTAAAAATCTATTATATAAATATAATTTATTTAATAATTATTAAATAAATTAATAATAATATTAAAATAATTTATTAAAATAAATTAATATAAATAATTAAATATTTAAAAATTTTTTTAATTATAAAAATAATTAAAACTTATGTATCAATTAAATTAAATTAATAAAAACAAAATAAAAATATTTATTAATTAATCAATTACATATAAATAAAACATTTAATCATTAATATTAAAGAATAATAAAGTAAAATATTATAGTAAATATTTTTTATAGAAATTATATATCAAAAATAATATAATAATAATTTATATTAATAAAATTATAAATTTAATATATAATAAAAAAATATATATAATTATTTATATATAATATTAATATATATATAAATTAAAACGAGATATTAATTTATTCCTTACTTTACATCACACACACACACACACACACACACACACACACACACACACACACACACACACAACACACACACACACACTATATATATATCATATAATATATAATATATATAATATAATATATATATATATATATATATATCAAACTAAGCCTGATGACAAGCAGACTATCGTTGGAAAATCCCTTATTTAACAAAAATTAAGCAATTTAAAAACAAAAGTAGAGCACCGACACCTTCCGCCATCTTGAATGTAGATTTTCTCAGGATGATCTGGTTTCCGAGATTTGTATCCTTACCTAGGCCCTTTTGGCTGGATTCAATTAACATCTTGGGGATGCGTTTGTACCAGGGTCCCTTTCACTGGTTTCATTCAGCATCTTGTATTGACAATGGCATTCGTATCTATGGTACTTTTTGGCTGAAGCTCGTATCAACTAGTATCTAGAGGTGACATTTTGGTCAGGTGTGTACTTTTGCCGTGGGGCCGACAACTTGAAAATAAGTCTATACTAAACCTATTTCCAATAACCGGGTGTTTTTTTACGTGTTACCTCAATACGCATGTTGTTTCCGTGTGCCTTTTTGGCTTTTCGCATCTTGTTTGCGTGATTTTGTTTCCGTGTGCCTTTTTGGATTTCCACCATCTTGTTTCCGTGTGCATCTTTGGCTTTCCTCCATCTTGTTTTAGTGTACTTTTTGGCTTACCAACATATTCTTTGAGCCATGTTGTTTCCGTGTGCCTTGCTGGTTTTCCGCCATCTTGTTTACGCCATAAAACTTGTTTCTATATCTGAGGTCCTCAATAAAATTTATGCTTCAGTATGGGGCTGTATCCGTAACTAAATCCTTTTGACAGGGGAATCTTTTAGCTTGAAATCTACAACTCGTGTGTGCATCCTCTGTCCTTATCTAAGAGATCCTCTGACTGAAACTGGTTTCAGGTCAGCATACGCATAAGTCGAATAAGGTTCTTGACTTGAAGTTTCACATCAACATCTTAAACTTGAATCTTGTATCTTGTTTCTACATCTAAGATGTTTTGGTAGAAATTGGTTAGCAATCATCTTAAATTCACTTCTAATATTACTTAACGCTTTAACAATAATTGTAGTTATTAAAATATCGTTTCGCACTTACACGTAAACATATCAAAAACTTTTTCGTTCGTTTGATATTAGGTAAAATAGAAAATTATGTGTATTATCAAAATTGGAATTGAAAGTGGATCGTATCATGTGTGTTGCTTTTATATAAATGTGATTGAATAGTGATTATTGTATACAACCAAAAAGACAATTTGTTTTAGATCGAAACGAAAGCAAAAATGTGATGTAATTAATGTTCACAAACAAAAAAAAATTTATCTGCACAGCATTACATTTACCTGTTAAAAAATCTTAGGTGTGAACCTCCCCCCGGTCTGAATGTAAGATCCTTTTAATGTGTATATTGCCTCTTGTTTCCGTACCTAACGTCCTTGTGATAGTATTAGAATTGGAATTGAAAGTGTAATCTTGTTTCTACATCTAATAAGGTCGTTTTGGTAGAAACTGGAATATGATACTTGGTTAGTTCATTCCGTTTCTCACATGTGCTTTCGTCAATGGAAAAAATCAACATCTGGCCTTAAAGGTTGTTTCTACATATAAGATCCTTTTGACGTTAGCTGACTGCAAGCTGAAATCATACATTGAATTAAAGTTCTTTTGGTGAGCGCTGTCACCGCTTTCTGTACTTAAGGTAATTTTTTTGACGGAATCCATAACCTGATTGAAGTAAGATATTTGACTGGATTAGTTCTCTTTTCCTACAGCTTGGTTCAGCATCTTGGAACAGGTTTCAACATCTAAGGTTGTACACCTCTCTCACTACCTCTTAACCCGTTGTCTTTCTTGGATTATAAGTAAATATATAGCCCTCTTGTAGGATAATTAGAAGCTAGCACACTTCCAATTCCATATTGCGGTATAATTAGAAGTTAAAGTTTGAAACAATACAGGGTCCTGAGCTCCATTTCTAACAATATATCGCCATATTTAACATCTTGGTCTTGGCATGGGTCACCCCCGCCATTTCTAACAGAGACCCATTTTCAATTAGATAAAGATGTATTATGGTATAATTAAAAGTTAGCATAGGACGTTCAAATCCAACTTGTACAATTAGGAATTCGCGCCCAGTTTGCAACACCATACTGCGGGATAATTCGAGGCTATGATACAGTTTGCAAGGTATAATCAACATGCATAATCGTAACACTAGACGAATCAGGAGTTTGATGTAATTAATAAAAGATGCATTCGTACACTGGAAAACTTATAAACAAACAACAGAGTCAGGCATCTCCAAAACAAAAAGGCTGGGGCTGAGCTCCATATCTACCAGCTGCACCCCTGACTTGTTTCTATGTTTCTTTTTGATTTTCAACCTAGGGCTATATCGAAGCCCTATTTCCGACAGTTAGGGCACTGTCAAAGCCATAGAGTGGACTGCAGAGTGTTTGACTCATACGCATAAATCCACGACTCGCTTCCTGTTGGTGGCTTTGGTTTTCTGGAGCATATTTTTGAGCGACTGCAAAATTATGTAGAATTCAACTACTACACGCCTTTCTTAAAACTAAACCTGCATTCAATATGGTATCTATGCTAACAGTACCATAAAAATTCAGAAAGATTCATCATATAGAAGCATTTGTTAATTACAGTTTTTAACCAAGACGAAATATTTAATCCAACTAAAATAAAACAAGTAGAATTCGTTTGAATGAAAAATTTTTAGTGCGTATACTGTAACATTACACACTATTGTAGCCATGTTCGAATATATAAAGGTCAATTCTCTAAATAAAATAGAACAAGTTTCGTTCTATTTAAATTTTGAAATGATGTGTTAATCATAATTTACACTGTATATAATTCAAGCCCCATAACATTATCGAACTCATGTGTACCTGTATTGAGATAAACTAAATACCAGATTATCAAGCGTCTTTGTTATTATTAAAAAATATCAGTGATAGTAAAAACTGTTTAATAAGGGTGAGAAATGGGATATTGGTTCGTTTGATGACGAATATTGATTTAAGTTGTGCTGTTGTGCATAAAAAAAACTCTCCTTTAGTACAAATGTTACACTCACTCAAAGGTCATCCGATGTTTTATGAACTGCCTTCTAATGTTATAAAGGTTAAAACAATCATTTACTTAATGCTAAAAACACCACTCTACTTGAACAATTGAAGTTTTGTTTTAGTTGTCATAACACTACTGTTTAAAAGTATCTTTGTAAATTATAACATTAATTATATATATATATATATATATATATATATATATATATATATATATATATATATATATATATATATATATTTTTTTGACAGGTGGAGATGCCAAAGAAAAAATACGCTTGTGTTAACGCAGAATTTGCTTTAATTCAATTAGACTAAATTGGTCTTCAATAGTTTGGTTGTTAATGCGAAAGTAGTAAGGATTTAATCTTATTTGAAGAATGCTGACATATCTGACTTTTAGTAATGTTCCAAGTTTTTATTTCCCCAAATGACGATTCTTTGTCTTCTGAGAGAGACAAAAACATGGTTAAATCCATTTCTTCTACGTCGGATTTATATATTGGTCTAAAATGTCTGATATTGGAGTGAGGTGTGCTATTATCTCAATAGCTGTGAGTATTTGTAAAGTGGGAGCGTCATCTGCAAATTTTATCAAACCATAGGTCAAGAAATCAAAATTACCCCTTCTCTTAGTGGAGTGCGGAAGCATTCAAATTACGTTGCAGTTTCGGGGACTTGCAGGTAATATTTTTTTGTAGTGCACAAGTGATATCGATACTTTTGTAATATCTACTCATTGACTGCTATATTAACTTATCATGCCAAGCAAAGTAGAATCATTTTAGCAAACTTAATGTTACAAAATATAGGGTGTTTATAAAATGAACGTCAAAAACTTGGGAGCGCATACCTTACGTCAAAACAAGAAAAAAGTTCCTGTAAATACGGGTCCGCAAATGCCTCTTCAGAAAGCTAGATCGCCTTGAAGATCACTTTCAAACAATTTCGGTTTATAGCTGCGGAACGACTCCAGCTGTTGCAACCAATTTTGGGGCATAAATTTCTGTCCGTAAAGCCAATTATTTGAGACCACTGATCAAAGTTAACTTTAGCCAGGAGCGTGCGTACGAGGGGGGTAATTGGGTAAATTTGGCCCATTTTTCTAACACATCGATTTTTTTCTTTTTTGACATCGGATTATGATTCACCCAAACGTACTACATAAAAAAGATACTCTTGGACAAAACTGAACCAACATTTTGATATGCACCTCTTACGTAAAAATAAGAAAAAAATTCCTATGATCATAGGTTTTATTGCAATAATAAATTAAGTTCATTAAAAGTTGTTTTTTGTTGTAACAAGCAAACAGTAATCAGTAAAATTGTTACAATTTATAAAAAATGTTCGAAATGACCAGCGCTCATTTCAACACATCTTTTCACTCATCTCATCATTGAATGTCTTACACTAAGGAAGATACCAGGCGTGTTTCTAATTTACTCACAACCAATAATAATTCTCTGTCTTAATTCATCCACATTTACTACCGGTCTTTTATAAACGATCATTTTCAGATATCCCCATAGGTAATAATCTAAAGGATCCAAATGTGGTGACCTTACTGGTCATGACTGAGGTTCACCTTGTCCAATTCATATTTGACCAGATTTATAACTAAGATAATTCCTTACATCTAATCTGAAATGAGGATGAGCCCCATCATGACACAAGTAATTCTAGTAATTACGGTAAATCATTTTAAAGAAATTAAAGATAGGTTTCCCCATTTAACCTTGGTGGTAGAAAAAAACGGTCGTATTAAATAATCGTCTACAATACCAGACCATACATTTAAATTAAATTGATGTTGATGGCGAAAATCAAGAAAATCATAGGGATTTTCGTCAGCCTAAACATGCATATTACGAAAACTTACAATACTGTCTTTTCTAAAACTTGCCTTATCGGTAAATAATATTAAATGTTTCAACTGACGATTTTCGCGAAATTTTTTAATAAACCGTTCTGAAAAGTCTAGTCGGGAAGGTAATCCGTAAGCGGTTATAATGCTTGTACTCACTGAACGTATACTTCTTTTATTGGACATGTTATACTCTTACAATTATATTGCAAAATTTAGATAGGACTAACCGTTTTCAAGAAAAAAAGCCAGAAACTACGCAGAATCAGAAGTTGCCCACCATCTTTTCAAGACGGCGGCCAGCGCACAGATTGAGAACGCCAGGACTTTTAATATGTTAATTAGAGCGTCAAATAGATCACCACTACTCAAAAAAAATTTTAATTGAATAGTAAATGATGGGTAAGTGAATCCTATGGGGATTATTTCGAAAAATATCTTCAAATGACGCAGTGTTAGTATCGATTTGTGTGAACCATATACGCAACCAACTACACAATATGACTCCATGATATTAGCGCGCTTTGTTTATGTTTCACCGTCAACGCATGCAGACGTGACGTTTTATGACCATTACGTCATCCGGCAAACGTGCTTGAAACTACCACAAAATTCTCAATTTTTGTAGCGAAGACCCCCTGTTAGAACTAATGACTAAAATGATAGTGTTCATTATAGTATTTGCCAACGGGTATCCGTTAATTTTTGTGAGTTCCTCTTGCTCCGTCGTTTTGGTGTGATCGATAAAGTGGAACCTACCGATTTTGGTAAGTCCCACTTGCCTCATTAGTTTGTCTTCGAAATTGTTTCGGTGAAATAAAATAGTAACAAATGGAAATTTGTACAACATAATAATTATTGGTTACGTTAATAATTTAATTCTCGATTTCATTCATGCACATAACTTTCTAAATACAATAAAACGCTGAAATAACTATTTTTCTTGCATTTATAGTTCGCAATTATAAAAGGAAGAAAGATCCTCCATCCTATACTGATAGGGATATGGAAAGGCTGTTGAAGTCTTGAGAAGTGAAAGCCTTACCCTGTATAGACTGTCAAAAGTGTTCAAAATTTCGAAAGCCACACTATTCAAAAGAGTAACTTCCTATTGAAGTAGAAAATAAAAATGTGGAATGCATCAAAATAATGTAGAAATGGGGATTTGGCCTTTCGAAGAAACAATTTTTGCTGCTTGTCACGGATTACGTCAAAAAAAATAGAATTAAGACACCTTTCAAGAGTGGTATCCCAGGGGACGATTTTTTTCATAGATTTAAGAAAACTCATAATTTCAGTAAGAAGAAGCCGAAATGTGTTGAAATTGCAAGAAGAAGGAGAGTGGATCGCTTCATTATTTCCTCATATTTCAAAAGCTGCCAAAATGTTTCACCTGATAGAATCAGAACATCGAAGAAACCAGTTTTTGTTTAGATCCATCTAGAATTAAAGTTGTCGGGGAAAAAGGAATGGCAGCACACTCAATAACAAGTGGTCCTGGGAAGGAAAACATTACTGTTCTGATGGGCGGTAACGCAGCGGACAGTAAATTTCCGCTTCTCTTCGTTTATAAGGGAAAACATATGTGGGACTGATGGATTCCCATCAAGGAATACGAGTTTGAAGGGTCGACATATGCAGCACTACGAATTCCTGCATGGAAGTTAAAACGTTTTACAATTACTTCGTGAACTCGTTTTTGAAGAATATTGGTGGCGATAGACCAGTTGTTTTGATATACGATGTTTCACATGCGAGCATAAAATTTATCGAGAGAGCACTACAAGAAAATTTTGTGATTCTGAAACTACCGCCACATACCAGCCATGTCCTGCACGCTATGGATCTTGCTGTCTTCAAGCCATTAACAGTGCATTGGGATGAAAAGCAAGCTGCCAAAGATCGTGTTTGCTCCGAGTCTATCAAAGATTTGGAAATCTCTGGATTCAAGCGTAATAAGGAATGGTTTAAAAAAACAGCAATTTTTCCATTTTCGAAGGCGGTAGTTCTATAGGAACTGTACGATCCCAAACCCTACAAAAGGTGGTGTATGCATAATGAATCACATCGCGCTTCAATGTCAAATACGGAAGCACACAATGATCCTGTACCTACATCTCGTGAGAATGAATCAGCAGTTGAAGAACCTTCTACATCTTCCCCGTCAACTTCCACTATGATGAAAATGGCTTTTGAAAGGTTACTGCTGCCTCAACTGAAACAGTCACCTAAAATTGATAAAAAAAGAAAATGATTGCGTACTGGAGCTGAAGTTATGACTTCGTCTGAGTGGAGAAACATCGAAATGCAAATGTCAAGAAAACACACAAGAAAATTATGGAAGAGTCGAAAGTTGTAGATTCAGACGACTCGGATGAAGAAAACTTACCTTCCTCCAGTAACTGAATTAATTACAATGCAGATGAAGAAATAGAAAATTACAGAGAAGAAACTACACGGAAGCTTTAAATAGTACCGATATCAAAATTGATGATTGGGTGAAAGTTCTGCACAAACAGAAAACTCAAATGTACATTGCGCAGGTTGTAGCGCCAGAGCCATATCTAGTCAAGTTTTCTCGACGTGTTCTCACAACATCAACATTCCACTGGCCAGATGTCGATAATACAAGCATTTTGAACCATCATGAATACTGAAACAGCTACCGCCTCCAACATTTCATAAGAGAGGACGATTTACGTTCAACGTGTCTTTCGACTCTTAAAAATAATGTTGACTATACAAATGTTCATTCTTCTTTTATTTTCACTTGCCCCGGCAGAAGATTTCCGTTTTCAAAGGTAAAACGGGCGATCGGTTCCAATTACACCCACATGCAGGGAAAGTGGAATCTAATATTCTTCAAATTTATTTTGTTAAAAAAATAATCTTCAAATTTCTGTTTTTCTATCTCTCAATGGGTAACTAGTAAGCCCCCAATAACGTAAAAAAGATATCACGAATATAGATCACTTATTGTATTCAAAATACCGGTACAAAGTTGGAATTTGAATTTTTGCGGTTCCACTTATCCCGTTGCACCTTGCTCGTTTGTATAATTGAAATTTAGTAGTAGAACGCATATTATTTATTATATTATATTTATATAAATGCAAATTAATTTTGAGTAAGTAGGTTAAAATTTACGCTGTACAGGATGGTTCATTGTCGATGTTTTCTTATGGGAAGTACACTTTCTATTACAGATAGACAAAAAATAATATGGAGTCCTTGTGCCCGATTTTGGTGTTAATTAAGATCCAATAGTCATAATAATCAAGTTATCTCTGACCGTTATTGCGCTATTATTCAAAATTGAAAAAATGGCGATTTTGATAAACTTGAATAACTTTGTTATTTCTAAATGTATCGACAAACTGTAAAACATTTTTAAGGAAATTTTTTAAGTGGAATCCTTGAGAGCCTTCACATTTTTAATACCTCCTTAATTTAAAAAGGTATGACATAAAGTTGTATTTTTTTATACGGAAACCATAGTTGGCTATGCATTTTTAAATGACATTTTTTTTGTGCTTTTCAAAAATATATAACACTTCTACGCTATATCAATAATTAATTGATTTTTTAAGTTTTTCTTAAGAATATACAGTAGGCATAGGAGGTTGAGATTTATTTAAGTAAAAACAAATGATACCTATATGTCAGATAGTAAATTAAAAATTAGAAGTGTGCAACAAAGTGATCTTGGAATTTAGGTATTAACATACCTAATTATACAAATTCAGAAAAATTTTACATATTAAAGTGTTTTATATTATCCGAAGGTGATAAGGATGTGGTGTCGGAATTATATTTACCAAATCTTCCTGAAAGGCAGCAGCCAAATAAAAATATTTTTGAACGGCATAGTTAATAGAATTTAAAATTTTTGCTAGTTCAAAACAATATCTTAATTAATTTTAGGTTACAGAAAAATTTAATTGAATTCGGTTCTTTTAAAAATCCCAGGCCAAAAACTTACTGTAAACGAAATTCTGAAGAAAATTCAATGGTCGTCTTAGGACAAGTCAAAGCAGAGCCAAAAACTTCATCAAGACAAATGGTTAATCTAGACGTGCCTCGAAGCAAAGCCCTTCGAATTTTAAAGAAACACAAATACCATTGCTATAGATTTCGGAAAGAACATTTTTTGACTATAGACGACAGAAGGCGGCGTACTGAGTTTTGTAACGGTATATAAGTTACTGGCAAAATATACCTAATTTTTCAACTCTATTGCATGGTCAGACGAGGCGCATATCAGTAGTGATGGTATTTTTAATAATCACAATTTACCTTACTGGGCAGATACTAATTACTCATGTCAGTGTTGTCCGCAGGAGGCAGGGAAATTGGGAATAAATGTGTGGTGCTGCATTAGACACGGGCGTTTTTATTATCACATGTATGAAGGAACATTAAACTCAATGAAATATCTCGATATTCTACGAATCCATTGGGAGGGATTTCTAGAGAGTCTTCCTTTAGCACAATATTGCAATGTCATATTTCAGCAAGACGGAGCTCCCGCACATAATTCCCGTGTAGTTAGTGACTACTTAAATTTACGTTTTCCTAATAGCTGGATGGGAACGACATATAACTCTATAAATTCAATTAGAAGACGATGCGAAGCCTGCATCCAAAAGGACGGCGCACAGTTTGAAAAATATTTGTAGTTTTAGTGTGTTTTTATATTGATATTTTGTGTTCATATTTTTGTTCGTTTATAGAATTAGATGTTTACCTACGTATAAGAATTGATTTGCTGTTAGCTTTTCATAATTTCTGATGATATTATATTGTTTATTTTCATTTCATTTCAAGTTGCATTTGAGGTTTTTTGATAATTTTATATTCAATCTTTAGATTTTATAATTTGTTACCATTCCACAAGAACATTATAATTAAACTTATTTGAAAATGTTTCTAAAATATTTTACTGGAAGTGAAATTTCTTTTTTGAGAATATCTTCATTCAATTTCTTATCTGGTTTTCTAAACCAACTGTTATCCTTAATAAATATACCAATTAAGAAAAATTTAAAAAAATGAATTAATTATTGAAATAGCATAGAAGTGTTTATATTTTTAAAAAGTACAAAAAATGTCATTTAAAAATGTCACAGCCAACTATAGTTTCCATATAAGAAAATACAACTTTATGTCATATCTTTTTAAATTAAGAAGGTATTAAAAATGTGAATGCACTAGGGGATTCTACTTAAAAAAGTGCCTTAAGAATGTTTTTACAGTTTGTCGATACATTTAGAAATAAAAAAGTTAAAGTTTTTCAAAATCGTCATTTTTTCAACTACATAATCTCAAATACATGGAAGTTATTAATAGAAATATTAGTGATCTAATAAATTTATAAAAAAAGTAACACATGTATAAGCTTAGTTTTAGATAAGGCATTTCAATTGTTTACATTTTGTCAACTTAATTTTCTTTCAAAATTTAAGAGGATTACGATTATGTCAAGAGAATATTCAGAACACATAGTGTAAGCCAAAGTAGACATAGAAAACATCAACATTCTCTCCCTTAAAATACACGCAAAACGTGCTCAACTTCGTTCTCTGTTGTTATAAACTTCACCTAAAATAAAAAGAAAAAATCAAGGGAAGACATTTTCTTAAGCAAAATAAAAATTAACTTTAAGGTATTCAAAAGCAAACCGAGCGTGTTTATCTTTAATATTGTGAAATTAATTCTTATCATTATTGTATATGGCTTAATTAAATTTATAATTGTATCGACTTTTATTAAATTTATAACTTTTCTGTTAAACGTATTGCAAAGGCAATATGAGCAGGAGACTCTAGAATATAATTAAGTTAATTATAAAGGGTTATTCTGGTATTAAATTAAAATTAGGACACTTGATGTCATTATTAAGAATCTCGTTAGTTGAAGGCAACCAACGGTTAGAAATTGCCTTTTTTTTTGTCAACGCTAGTTAGTGTTAACAACTAAAGCAAATATCGTTACTTCCTGTGTAAGAAAATCGCCCTTGCCCGGGTATAAAAGAGAAAAAGAATCCTACTGTCCGTGTTTTCTGAAGCGAGTTTATAGGAATACTATTCTTTGCAATCATAAACAGCTCGAAATGTACACAAAAGGTTCAAATTCCAATCGGTGAGAAGTGTCATGTGATATGAAGGTATCACATCTCCACCAACCTGAATAAACAAGACCTTCAGCCGACTACAACACTGAAGATAGATCTTAGACACGTACTTACTGCATCCGTATCAGTCACAATAATCTGTATTTACTGACGCCTAAAATAACACAAGATGTTGATTCGTGCTTTTGACAATAAGGAAAGTAAAGTGGTTCAAGAATGGAATATTATTAATATTACTTTTATCTTTGTTCTACACGTAATGTAGAATATAATAACCCCGTGGGTATTCATTTCACCGTTAGCTTTGTGTTTCAGCAAAGTTATCTTGAAAAGTAAACAGAATCATGTACATACAACAGAAGTTTGTATAAATGATAACTCTCTTTACGCCGGTTTAATTAAGGCCCAAATGAAAGGAAGACGTTTGATAAATCAATAATTTCTTTGAATTCCGAGTTACCAGGTTAGATGTGCTAAAGCGTTTCTGAACTTATGCATATGATTATGTATTCAAAATTCTGGTTACGGTGGTAATTTTTTTCTAAATTCTAAATTCAAAATGGCTGTCAGGAGATTGTGTTTAATGGTTATAATTTGTTCCGCATCCGTAAACGGCAATTGTATAAACAAACTGTTTCAAAATTAATATTCATAGGTATGCGCTCCGCCTTTAAATACAGGGAGGCCAACTGGATCTATGCCAATGTCCCCACTTTAACTGCATAGTTACATACTAAACAGATTTGGTGGGAACATCTTCTACAACGGTTATTTCCTCAGGTGTTATCTTTCCCTAATCCAGTATAATTACAAGCATCCTATCCTCACATTACATTATTTGACCTCCGATTTAATTCATTAAATGAACACTGGTTTTACAGTTTTAATCAAAATTATTAAGTACATTTTTTATCAATAAAATACAATGAGGTTGTCGCGTGTAGTGAAAAGCACTTACTTTAATTAAACAGAAACATAGAATCTTTTGTATAGAAACAATTCTAACTTAAGAAAGAACAGAGGCACCGTCTCAAACAATAAAATATTTTCGGTGTTAAGAAAATAATTATTTTAAAAGTTGGTAGAGATGCAAGTTACTAATTCTATGAAACATCAATTCCCAATATACTCACCAGATAGAACTGTCAGAATTTTAATATTTTACCCCAAATAGGATGATGGATGGTGACTTTTTATTCACATTTTAGACTGGACCGTGTATCATATTCAGGTACCGAGTTGTTTCGATAAAATTTACGGCACGAGTTTTAGTTTGCTCGTGTTCTAGCCTATACTAATTTTTCAATATCCATTACGTGAATAACTTTAGCCTGAGACTAAATTTAAATGATTGAAGACCCGTACAAAAGCTTACAGTCCAATGTTATAGGTTAGTTGAATTTTGTATACCTCTTTTTTTTAAATTTAGACAGCGTGTGTGAATTAATTACAATCGATTACTCAAGCAATTTTAATTTATGTACGTCAAAGTTATTTATCTTAAAATTTAATTATCTGCAGTATTTACAGCGTTTTGGTCATGCAATCTATTAATGTAAATAGGATATCTTAATTTCAGCTATGATTAATACCTACAACCGGTAAAGTTTACTTCCTTTATCCAGTTATTGTTTGTATTTTTTAATCATCAAATCACATTTTCAATTAGTCTATATAAAATAACGTCGGTCGATGATAGGAAATTAGTAAAAAGGAACGTACGTAATTGAAAATAATTGTAATTGACCAAAAATGTACGGAATTAAAGTATAATTAAAAATTTTTGGGCAATTTTAATTATCAAGTGCGTTGTGGGGTACATATTGCCATATTGAAAATCCAATAAAAAATTTGTTATAGCTTAATAAGCGCAAGGAATACATTGGCTTTAGTTCTAGTAATATTTACAGGTTTACGCTTATTAAAATATTGTAAAATTAGTAAATATAACATTAACTGATAAACAACAACAAACACATTTTTAATTTCCTTTAAAAGTCAGTAACAGTTTAGTAAATATTTTTATCTACGACCACTGTAGAAAATAAACAAAAACATACGACACAGCCTCAGTAAATAGCTCATTACGCACGGTAAACAAATCGCACAGTTTTCGTAAACAAAACGCACAGTTCAAAAATATTAACAAATGAAAATATTACAATGTCATATGAATCCGCAAATCGAGATACTTCTAATATATTTTTTCTACTCCCATAGTAGTAAGTAGGCAATAACGCAATCGTTTGTTGATTAGTAACCGTGGCATTATGAAACATGCACGTAATGAAGAAAAAACTAGCACGTAATATATTACGTATCAATTATTATGACAAAGCTTCAATCAAGTAGCCTAGACAAATTAATTTGACATTTATTATTGTTGAATACACAAGGCGTTACATTGGCGTTATTTCGGTTTAATTATTATTCATAATTCATTTATTCATTGTTAAAATGAATGAAAGTGGCTCCATGCAAGAAAATGTTGGAACTCCGCCAAAAATTAGGCAACTAGCACAACATACCATAGCGGATCTTCTCCCGGAAAAATCCAAAGCGCGTTATGAAGTTGTTTACGGTAAATTCATATATTGGCGTATAAAAAATAGTGTTCAGTCTTTTTCGGAAAATGTGTTGTTAGCCCATTTTGGCGACATAAGCAAGCAATTCAAATCTTCATCTCTTTGGGCCATGTATTCGATGTTGCGAAGTGTTTTAATAGTGAAACATAATCTCCATATTGCGAAGTATTACAAATTAAAATCGTCTTTGAAAAGACAATCCGATGGATGCAGAAGTAAAAAAAAATCTCAGACATTAACGGCTGCTCAAGTTAATAAGTTTATAGAAGACGCTCCCGATTTCAATTTTCTGCTCGCAAAAGTAAGTGATTCCACTTAAAAAAAATCTCTCGGTGTATCAATATTATTGTTTATTGCAGACTGTTCTAGTTATTGGAATGAGCGGAGACTGTCGCAAGCAGGAATTAAAGAATTTGCAAATTAAAGATGTTGTAGATTTAGGTAACACATTCTTGTAAATATTACCACAAGTAAGACAAAAATTGAGAGATCATTAGTTATATCTGGAGCATTTTATAATGTCGTAGACATTCGTCTTAAACCTAAAGAGACAAACATCAACCAATTTTTCACGACTTACCAAAAAGGGAGATGTACAAAGCAAGTTGTGGGAATTAATAAAATTGGCAATGTCGCGAAACAAATTGCGCAGTATTTTGACTTGGAAAATCCTTGATAATATACAAGTCATTGTTTCCGCAGAAGCTCAGCCACCCTTCTAGTGAATGCTGGTGGGGATTTACTTGCCCTTAAGCGTCATGGAGGATGGAGCTCTTCGGCGGTGACGGAGGGCTATGTAGATAATTCTCTTTTCATTCAGACTACAACTGCAGATAAATGGGGACAATAGCTACTTCTAGTTGTTTGGAGCAAAATTTGGATTTTGCAGTCGAGGAAAACAACCAGACTGTAACTGCAGATAAAATAATGGAGACCGCAGCTGCAACTTCTGCTTCTCTGGAATACAATCTAAAACTTACCGTTGGGGAAAACAATCCAACAACATCTACAACTGTTCTATCATACAACGCTTCATCTAGACCATTAATATTGAAACAGCAACAATTTCACTATCAATTATAATTACTATACTGAAAAATAATGTGTTAGATTATTTAATTGTTAATTTTAATAAATATAGTCTAAAAGAGGTCTTTTTTCTGACTCAATATTATTGAAAACAGGTTAAGTACTTATTTTCAAATCAATGTAAATTTCGATTTCAATCTAATTTACAAATGAACTTCCGTTTTTGCAGCTCATAGTTATAGATATAAAATGGATGGTCGTAGAAAAAGTATAGTACACAACTCGTGGAATTACTGCACTCGCCTAGCGGCTCGTGCGCAACTTCTTCCACTCGTACGTAATATATTACTTACAACTGTCGTCATGTAATATACTATAATAATTGTACAGTAACCATAAATAATTATTATAATGTTTCTAATGTTAACTAAACCAACGTAGTAGTGAATGGAACGAATTATATCCTACATGATCACCAAAGTTGCAATAATATACAGGGTATCCCAATTGAAAAAATGAAGTATCTGTCAGAACTAGTTTTTAGATCTCTCTGTATACATGAAACCGCATGAAACGAACAACAAAAAACAACAACTAAAATAAAAAATCGACGTGTTTAAGCATCATTTGCAATACCTGATAATAATAAAAAGTATTAAAAGTACGTAATGCGTGTTGTAAAGCAATTACGCACTCATGGAATTACGCACTCGCCGCTACGCGGCTTCGTGCGTAATATACCTTTTACAACACTTATTACGTATATACTATTACGATTATGTACTTGTAATGAACGTAGGTTTTGTTAGTTGGAAACTTTTAAATGAATGTTACACATTATTTTTTATAAAAAATAATATTGAATATGCATATCTCCTATTCAAAGTCATTAAGATTTCCTAGAATTCAATTTTTTTTCATTTTTAAAATTTGAAATCAAATAAAGTTGGCATAATCAAAATTTTGAAGAAAATATATAATATAGCGAATATATTAAATTACAATTAAACGATGTTTTTAATAAACTGACTGAAGACCAAGCGATATCCGAATTCACAGAGAAACCAAGGGTGTGGCTTAGATACGTGGATGATACTTTCGTAGTTTGGCAACACGGCAAGCATAAGCTAGATGAATACCTAGATCATCTACATAGCCGCGCACCCTCCATAAAATTCAAATGGAATTGGAGTCAGAACAAAAACTGCAATTCCTGGATGTACTTGTACACAGGAATGTCAACACTTTCACGACAAGTGTATACAGGAAACCTACCCACACGGGGAGGTACCTACACTACAACTCCAATCACCACAAAAATGTGAAGTTTGGTGTGGCAAAATGCTTGTTCGATAGAGCAAAAACGATATGCTCAAAACAAGAGGACCTGAACAAAGAAAAAGAACACTCAAAGAAAATGGCTACCCCGATCTAACACCTAACCTAAATACTGAAAGGGCAACCGAAAAAGAAGAACCTAAATATACAGCGATAATACCATATATACAAGGTACCTCAGACAAAATACGAAGGGTAGGCAGCAAAAACAAGATACGCACTGCCTTCAAATAGACCAGAACGCTCAGGGGAATACTAACCAGAACCAAACCATACAATCAAGATCAGAATTCCAAGAATTGTGTATATAACCTACCATGCGAATGCGGCAGAGCATACATAGGAGAAAGCAGTAGACTACTCAAAGTGAGAACGCAGGAACATAAGAACAACGTCCGCAAGGGCAAAACAGAAATATCAAGAATCGCCGAACATGTCTGGAACGAAGACCACCGCATCCAATGCGATAGTGGCAAAGGACCAAAACACAACTCGTCGAAAACTCAAAGAAGCCACATACATCGTACTAGCAGAAAATCCAATAAGCCAAGCTAGTGTAGAAATGAAACCCATATGGATTCCAATAATGCGCTAAGAGCTTAAGCGCAATACACCTGCGCAATCACGAAAAAGTGATATATATATATATATATATATATATATATATATAAATATATATATATATATATATATATATATATATATATATATATATATATATATATATATATATATATATATATTGGATTACTCAGTGGCTCAGTGGTAAAGGTGTCAGACTAGTAAGTGAAAGGTACCAAGTTCGAATCTGAGAGTAGTCAAGTGCTTGGGAAAAAAATATATATAACATATGAATTCGATTCAAGTGCGAAAACAGTCCTCAGGACTAAGCCTGAGGACGGAAGCAGAGTCCGCTTCCGGAACGTTGCGCTCAAAAAGCATCAACTGTGAAAATAGACCGATCAACTCCACTAATAGGAAACCACAGTTACAAAACACTTATAATACAGAAATATGTAATTAACTCATATTTAGGTAAATTTTTCAAATCATGTATGTTGAACAAAAATTGAAAATGATTGCTGTAGGTATTCATCAAATCAAATATGGATTCTAAAGCATTAATAGCTTGATCTAATGTAAAAAAATAAAATTCTATTTTAAATTTTAATTTGGGATCTGCGACCGGATCATCGCGCGCTTCGTAAAGAAAGTTAACAGTTTTTCGTCAAACTCTGTGACGCGGTTGTGTTAACTCGAAATCAGTTGGGACGTCAATAACGTCGGCGAGTTCCCTTGCACCATGGAACATTTTATCATCCGAACAAAGATCCTTGAGAAAAATTGAACATTTTTTTTGAAAAAAATTGAACATTTTTTTACTAGTAGCTCAATAGCAGTGATAAATCATAGTTTTTGGATTGTAGTAGCTTGCTGATCGGATTAATACAATTTAAGATTGTACATACCTCTCGATGTAGACCTTAAGTGTTTTTGAGCTTATAATTGACTTTTCCAACGAGTATCACTCAGCGGTTTTAGAGTTAGTCCCTTAACATATTTTAACAATATGATCCATCTAAAGGTTGAAGAAGCAAAAACAAGTAAATATCTTGTATGTTAAACAAAATTGCAGCTTAAACGGACGCCTTTGTCATATCGCTGACGACCAGCTTTAATAGTTGGCTACTACATGGCAAGTAAAATGCATGGATTCATCGCCTATATACTAGATTGGACGCCTGATGTATTAGGTCTCATATTAGCCCCGTTGTCGTAAGTTTGGCCTTTCACATCCTGAAAATTTAACCCGAATTTTGCAAGTTTTTCAGTTATTCCAATTGAAAGTTTTTGTACTGTCGACCTCTCAACTGAAAAAAAGCCCAGAAAGCTTTCATTGATCTTAATGATAATATCATCAAGGTTAGATTTGTTGCAACGTGTCTAACCAAACACGTCACATAAAATGGGGAGGAATTAGTTAGCTCGACTAGTAACTCAACCAAATAGTCCTGAGACCGCAGAGCTCTCGGATAGCGTGTGTGTTTTGAAGTGTTGATCAAGAGTAAATAGATGGTTAGGTTAGATATAAAGCGAGAACGGAACTGTAGGCAGAAATATAAGAACAGGCAAGAAATAGGCGCCACAAGCTTTAAGGAAAGCAAAGATAAATTATTAGTTCTTGGAAAAGAGTCCGTGTAATGTTAGAATCAGGGAAGAAACAGGAAGAACAGATAAACGACAATTCCCTTAACAATCGTAAACTTATTTATAAATTTACCAACAATAAATAACCTTTGTACATTTTAATATCTGTATACAATAATAACAGTGCATGCCTATCCCAACATGCCATTTTACCCCAACCCCAAAGATAAGTGTAACCTTATCTTACTATCATAATGTGAAACACTGGAGTTTCGTAATTAACATATATTTTCAAAATGATTCGAGACGAGGGCAAGTTGCGAGATTTTACGGGTGATAAACTTACCTTTAATAAATTTAACTAATTCAATAAAAGAACGTAATGCGCCCTTCTGCTACGCTGAAAGATCTTTCATAAAACGTAACCCTGAAAAGGAAAATTTATATATACATACAGGGTGGATAGAAATTTTTTATAATTGTTTCCAGCCCTCAATGTGTGGGTTACAGTTTCTCCATATATCCACAGCCGGGGTGAAGTTACCCCTAAATTTTGTTTTCAAATGTATGTCAAGAGATACACCGTGTGAAAGCTTGTATTAAGAGGAATACAACGCAGTATTTTTCTCGAATTTGAAAAATGGCTGTCAGAGATTGTGTTTAATGGTTATAATTTGTTCCGCATCCGTAAACGGCAATTGTATAAACAAACTGTTTCAAAATTAATATTCATAGGTATCCCTTTAAATACAGAGAGGCCAACTGATTATGCCAATGTCCCCACTTTAACTGCATAGTTACATACTAAACAGATTTGTGGAACATCTTCTACAACGGTTATTTCCTCAGGTGTTATCTTCCCTAATCCAGTATAATTACAAGCATCCTATCTCACATTACATTATTTGACCTCCGATTTAATTCATTAAATGAACACTGGTTTTACAGTTTTAATCAAAATTATTAAGTACATTTTTATCAATAAAATACAATGAGGTTGCAGTGAAAAGCACTTACTTTAATTAAACAGAAACATAGAATCTTTGTATAGAAACAAACTTAAGAAAGAACAGAACGTCTCAAACAATAAAATATTTTCGGTGTTAAGAAAATAATTATTTTAAAAGTTGGTACAGATGTTACTAATTCTATGAAACATCAATTCCCAATATACTCACCAGATAGAACTGTCAGAATTTTAATATTTTACCCCAAATAGGATGATGGATGGTGACTTTTATTCACATTTTAGACTGGACCGTGTATCATATTCAGGTACCGAGTTGTTTGATAAAATTTAACGAGTTTTAGTTTGCTCGTGTTCTAGCCTATACTAATTTTTCAATATCCATTACGTGAATAACTTTAGCCTGAGACTAAATTTAAATGATTGAAGACCCGAAAAAGCTTACAGTCCAATGTTATAGGTTAGTTGAATTTTGTATACCTCTTTTTAAATTTAGACAGCGTGTAATTAATTACAATCGATTACTCAAGCAATTTTAATTTATGTACGTCAAAGTTATTTATCTTAAAATTTAATTATCTGCAGTATTTACAGCGTTTTGGTCATGCAATCTATTAATGTAAATAAGGATATCTTAATTTCAGCTATGATTAATACCTAGAACCAGTAAAGTTTACTTCCTTTATCCAGTTATTGTTTGTATTTTTAATCATCAAATCACATTTTCAATTAGCCTATAAAATAACGTCGGTCGATGATAGGAAATTAGTAAAGGAACGTACGTAATTGAAAATAATTGTAACTGACCAAAATGTACGGAATTAAAGTATAATTAAAAATTTTGGGCAATTTTAATTATCAAGTGCGTTTATATTGCCATATTGAAAATAAAAATTTGTTATTTAATGAGCGCAAGGAATACATTGGCTTTAGTTCTAGTAATATTTACAGGTATACGCTTATTAAAAATATTGTAAAATTAGTAAATATAACATTAACTGATAAACAACAACAAACACATTTTTAATTTCTTTTAAAAGTCAGTAACAGTTTAGTAAATATTTTTATCTACGACCACTGTAGAAAATAAACAAAACATACGACAAGCCTCAGTAAATAGCTCATTACGCACGGTAAACAAATCGCACAGTTTTCGTAAACAAAACGCACAGTTCAAAAATATTAACAAATGAAAATATTACAATGTCATATGAATCCGCAAATCGAGATACTTCTAATATATTTTTTCTACTCCCATAGTAGTAAGTAGGCAATAACGCAATCGTTTGTTGATTAGTAACCGTGGCATTATGAAACATGCACGTAATGAAGAAAACTAGCACGTAATATATTACGTATCAATTTTATGACAAAGCTTCAATAAGTATCCTAGACAAATTAATTTGACATTTATCATTGTTGAATACACAAGGCGTTACATTGGCGTTATTTCGGTTTAATTATTATTATAATTCATTTATTCATTGTTAAAATGAATGAAAGTGGCTCCATGCAAGAAAATGTTGAACTCCGCCAAAATTAGGCAACTAGCAGAACATACCATAGCGGATCTTCTCCCTGAAAATCCAAAGCGTTATGAAGTTGTTTACGGTAAATTCATATTGGCGTATAAAAATAGGGTTCAGTCTTTTTCGAAAATGTGTTGTTAGCCTATTTTGGCGAGATAAGCAAGCAATTCAAATCTTCATCTTTTCAATGTATTCGCCTGCGAAGTGTTTTAATAGTGAAACATAATCCATATTCGAAGTATTACAAATTAAAATCGTCTTTGAAAAGACAATCCGATGGATTCAGAAGTAAAAATCCAAGATATTAACGGCTGCTCAAGTTAATAGAAGAAGTTGATTTCAATTTTCTGCTCACAAAAGTAAGTGATTCAACTCGGTGTATCAATATTACTGTTTATTGCAGATTGTTATAATTATTGGAATGAGCGGAGACTGTCGCAAGCAGGAATTAAAGAATTTGCAAATTAAAGATGTTGAAGATTTAGGTAACACATTTCTTGTAAATATTACCACAAGTAAGACAAAATTGAGAGATCATTAGTTATATCTGGAGCATTTTATAATGTCTGCAAAGATACGTAGACATTCGTCTTAAACTTAAAGAGACAAACATGAACCAATTTTTCACGAATTACCAAAAGGAGATGTACAAAGCAAGTTGTGGATTAATAAATTGGCAATGTCCTCGAAACAAATTGCCAGTATTTGGTTTTAAAATCCTTCGTCGTTACAAGTCATTGTTTTCGAGAAACTCAGCCACCCTTCTAGTGAATGCTGGTGATTTACTTCTTAAGCGCCATGGAGGATGGCGCTCTTCGGCGGTGGCGGAGGGCTATGTAGATAATTCTTTTTCAATCAGACTACAACTGCAGATAAAATAATGGACAATAGCTACTTTTAGTTATTTGGAGCAAAATTTGATTTGACAGTAGACGAAAACAACCAGACTGTAACTGCAGATAAAATAATGAGACCGCTGCAGCAACTCCCGCTTCTTCCTGGAATAAAATCAAAACTTAAACCGTTGAGGGAAAACAATCCAACAACCCATCTAACCCTTGTTTTTTGGGTATTTAAAGTTCATTAAGACCATTAAATTGAAACAAACTGCAAAATTTCAAAATAATTTAAAACATGTTTGAAAATAAAATGGTTTTTAGATTTTTAAAAAATTGGGCCCATTTTAAATTTAAATTATGAGGAATTTTTTTTGAAACTTAAATTATTTATTTAAAAAGGTTTAAAGAAACTTTTTTTAAAATCAATTTGTTTAAATTTTGATTTTAACTAATTTAAAATTTGGAAATTCCGTTTTTCCTCAATAAAGGTTACAGGGTTATATTGGATTTCGAAAAAAAGGTATGGTTCACCCGGGTGGATTTAGAACTGACCCCCTTTAGGGCTGGAACTTTTAAAATCTTACTAATTTTTACTTCACCTCGGTTCAGAATTTACTATTAATAATTGTAATAACCCAATTTTGTTGAAAGAACACCCAATTGTCTTTCGGTTTTTTAAACAATTAAATAAAATTAATATATATATATATATATATATATATATATATATATATAATAATAATATATATAATAAATAATCGGAATGACTAATCAATTTCCAATTAGAGATCAATGATCTGAACACTCTTATCCCCAATAAAAGAAACTTTGTACTTAGAAAGCTAATACACATAGTGTAAATAATGTGACATCGACAACCGGTATACACAATTTATGCTTTGAGTTTCTGCTACTGCGCAACGATAGCGTAAACAGCAGTTATTGAAATAATATCCAAGATGGAAGCTAAATGCTAAAACAACACTAGGTGTTTTATGTACGTACAAGTTCAGTAAGAATTACTTTAAATTTGTTTAAGTCAAACTATTAGTTAATAGCTGGATCAGTTTATAACAGTTTTATGCTATTGAAATCTTTACAAAAGTTAACACGTTGAACGCCACAATGTTAAGATTTTTTCATACCCCTGGGGCCACACATTTTTTTGTTAAAAACCATAAGAAATGTGATAAATAATCATTTGTCGCAAACAATAGGCATTTTTTTATTTTGCAAACATGAGTTTGATGTGCGAAGCAAGTGTGCCTGGTAAGGAAAATATTCATGCTAGGGCCGCGCGAAGCATACGTGCATTACAGGAAATTCGTTTTATTGACACCATTCTAGCCGCGTACTCGTCATTTTTGTTCATCGCAGTACCCGGATCGTATCAACAAAACGCAACTAACTTATCAGTTCATTTTATTGGCACCATTCTGGCCTCGACTTTCGAGTATTCAGCGTTTTACCGGGATGGTGTCAACAAAACACACATGAATAACATCATTTGGTCTGTTTCGAGGCTTACTGTGAGTCGTATGTTGTAAAAATAAATTATTGTTTAGTAGTGTGTAACAATACAATAGCAAATTATGAAAAAGCAACTGCACGTTTAGAAGTGCTAATGGATGAAATAATGTCCGAGGAAGAACCTTTTGAGTACTCTTCAGATAGTTATGTCGCAGATAACAGTTCCGGTGAGTCTTCAGACTCTCATTATTCTCCTGTACAGAAAAAGAGAAAAGAACAATTGCGTAAAACCATAAAACCGGATGGGTACATCTGCTAATAATAGTAATGTTACTCAAGTAAGTGCGATTCCAAGTGTTTAATCTGGTTCTACTAACGTTGATCAAACAATCGAGGATGTAATAAGAGGCTTTCATTGAAATATCGATTCTTCGTCTGATGAATCAATAGTTGATGAATTGAATCAATTGAATTGGAGCGAGGTAACGGGAGATAAATTGAAAAATTTTCCTGCTTATTGAAAAAGCATGACATTACACAATAATATTCAAGATATGAACGATAAGCAACCCATAGATTTTTTTTGCTATTTGTAGATGAAAACTTTCTAAATCTAATGGTCCAAGAGACAAACCGATATGCATCTCAAGTGGCGGCGAAACATACATTAGCCCTCGCTAACAGACACAAACATTCAAGAAATGAATGTTTTTGGGACTTTTGACGTGGATGGAATTGGTTCAGATGCCGAAAACTTCATGTTACTGGAGTAGTAATGCTCTCTATTCTAACGAGATAAAAGCAAGCATATCTAGGAACCGATTTGAGCTTCCTTTGGCCAATTGGCATTTTTGTAATAATGAAAGTGCGGAAATTTCCAATAAACTTTACAAAATTAAGCCACTTGTAGAGTATATGAGTCAGAAATCTCAGAATTCTGTTACTCCCTCTCGTAACATCTGCGTAGACGAAACACTAGTGCCGTTTCGAGGACGTCTAGCTTTTTGCAGTACATAAAAACTAAGAGGCACAAGTTTGGTGTAAAATTTTTCAACCTCTGCCTTGAACAAGGCTTTACCTACGATTTTAGAATATATTGTGGTAACGAAAAGGGTAATTCAGAAGACAGCGTGCCAACACAAACTGTTATGGGACTTTGTTCTAATTTGTTGGACAGTGAGCGTACAATATTTGTTGATAATTAGTACACCAGTCTTGAGTAGATCGACAGACTCATCTGGTTGGAACATTAAGGAAGAATCGAAAATTACATCGTAAAGATGTTGTCTCTAAGAAGTTAAAAAAAGGGGAAGTGATTGCCAGGGAAAGTGACACAGGGGTGGTCGTACTAAAATGGCATGACAAACGAAAAGTTCTGGTGATAACAACAAAACACAAAGATAATATGGTTTCCATTAAGTCAAAACGTAGAACTGAAAAAGATAAGCCAGAAGTTGTGACGGAGTATAATCAAAATAAAAGTTTCATCGATCTATCCAATCAGCTCAAAGCCTATGCTTCTTGTCTGAGGCGTACTATCAAGTGGTACCGGAAAATTGCCATAGAGATTCTTTTGGGGTCGACCGTTGTCAATGCTTATATATTATTCAGACGAGCTGCTACAAGTAAAATGAGTATAACGAAATTAGAGAAGAACTCGTCAAACATTTGCTTCAAATATCCTAAAAAGAAAATGCCCCTTTACCACAACGACATTTCACTCAAGAAATGGAGAGCAGCAGTCGTGTACTTTGTTACAAAAATATGTCTTAAGTTTTACTGCATATCATGTTTTACCTCCGTTCATACTTGTACATTATAAAAAGTGTTTTTTTTTCTTTGTAAAATAACGTGTACGTATTATAATTATTATTTTGGATGTTTTCTATTTTATTTTATTTTTTTCTAAACGTATGATTTCTTTGTAATTACTCATTTCTAATAAAAATCAGTTACTCGTACTATTGTAAATCAAATTACTGTTATCAGCATTACACATTTGAAATTTTTAGCTTTTTGTCGTGTATTACAAAAATAATTATAAAACATTATTACTACTACTTATACTAATTATTAGTAGTTGCATAGGTAGCAGACTACTAAAAAATTGAGATATGTACTCATTATTACATACAAAATACCAAAAATTTGAAATCTATAATGTCGATCAAAACTTTCCCCGGGATCATAAATTATGTTTGTTCGGTAGGCCACTCACATTTAGTACCCATAAGATTTCTATTGTAACGCAAATGCGAGCGGCGGAGCTCTAGGTAAAAATCTACATGCGAAGCATAAGTGAGCGGCGCGGCCCACTTAGCAACAAGAGGTGCGAAGCACAGTTGCTTCATATGGCGTCAAGATGACACCGAAGTTGTAATGAAGGTAAACAATGTATTACAAATTCTTTGCAATATGATTAATTTAAAGGCACTTTTTGTGCAGATACTGTAGTTATCCATCCGTGCCGAAGGAAGCGCATCCTAGCAAGGCCAAAGGTGAGACGAAAAGGTACATAACGTATAATCTCAACCCACCAATAAAGACAAGACGAAGAAGAAGAGGAAAAAAACTAGAATAATATATATATATATATATATATATATATATATATATATATATATATATATATATATATATATAATAGCAATTTATTTCTATAACGTTGTTTTACCTCTATAGATCGAAGACGAGCTATATGTGATAATTTGCCACGAACTGGTTAAAAATACTTCTTTTAATTTAAATACCGCGTTTTAAGTCCAAAAGAATGATTCTAGTTATATCGAGATTGAAGAAAACCGAGCTAACTTACCATGTGTGTGTAAGTAAGTTCTTCTTACATCCGCAACAATAGCGATTATATTACTTCACCAAATGAAGAAATATATTTTTTTTTAATTCTCATCTAAAACTGGTGATTTACACACCGAAGAATAGCAACCAGATAAATTTTCTAAAACATATTTTACACCACACAAAATGGTCGTTCAGAAACCAACACCTTAGGAACAAGGCATTCAAGAACATTTTTCTTATCAAATCTTTGGTTGTAACCAAAATATTAAAACAGATGTATTTTAATAAAGCATGTTTAGTAATATGTAATTATTCAATGGTATCACCATCTAGTGGTGATTTAGCAAACTAACAGGCATCTATAAAATGTAAGAAATTACAGCTAACCAGAACCCACGTATAGATGGCACTAGTAGGTTTGTTTTAAGAACTTTTATAAAATAAATATAAATACGACAAAGAAATAATTTAATCAGGTATAATGAATGGTAAAGGCAGTAAATACAGAAAATTTTGATCATTTTGGCAGAGAAATAAGTAACGAGGAAACCGAAGTAAATAACACTCCTAACTATTCAGGCTACAAGATAAATTTTGTTTTACCAAACAGTAATAATCAGAGAAATTTTATAGAATAGACCAAAAAGTATCCGATATCGATTTTTGTACGTTACATTGTCAATAAACACATATCTAACTAAAAATGTCCATTGTCCTATCTTACCGAGATTAGAAATGCAATCTAGAATAATGAAATTGTATTTAGATTGCTTAATTTCGTCAATAATATGTGATGTAATATGTAAAAGATAAATCAGTTCGTTTTGGATATCTGTTCCAAGATAGTGAACTTTAGCTTCTCTGCTAACATATTCTTTCATTATTGGATTAAATTTAGCTAGTTGTTGAAGGATTGGTAATAAATCTCCATTATTGAAATCATAAAGTTTGTGGCTAAAAAATTTTGAGCAAGCATTTTTGTTATTGACACGATGCATTTTTCTATTTTGTACTGAGCACCAGATAGCTTTTTGCGTTCATCTGACGTTCTAAAATATACAAAAAATTATTAACAAAGTATTTTAATGCTCAATCACCGTAAATACTGTTAAATGCAGTAGCTAAATTATGCGTAACTGTAACTTCATCTCGCACCCTAAATGCAAGAGATAAGAGTACGGTTTCAATTGCTGTAGAATGAGTACTTGAACGATAAAGAAAGACACTGATACTTTACATGTATCCTTTATTTTTGTGGAACTAGGAGATACTTTTTTCGTTTGAGGTGATTATTTACTACTTTATAAACTTAAGTGGAGGAGGAAATATATTTTGAATATTTTCTGAAATAAAAAAAATTAGTAATAGTAGTCACGTTATTACGTGTGCGCGTAAGTAACTTCACCTGTTACGAATTCTGTCACGCGTCAATAACATTTTCAGATCAAAATTCACTTATCAATTAATGCACATTACAAATTAAAAATCCGTAAACTAAGACTTTGCTACCTAAAATTTCAAATTTTGATGAAAAGTTACCGTCATTTATTAAATAGAAAAATTAAAAAAACAAAATTAAAAAGATTACAGTTTGGTCATTAGTCATTAATTGCGGTAATAGTTCTTTACCTCTCGTATCAAAGTTACGTTTTGTGGTTCCAATGTATACTTTTCCACACGAACAAGATAATTTGTGCATTCGGGAAGACGATAATGGGTTTGAAACATTTTTAGGTGATCTTAAATGCTCTTTAATTTTTCTTGTAGGTTTAAAAATAGTCCTAATGCCATGATTAATTAGGATTTTTTCAAATCTATCTGTAACATTAGTTATAAAAGGAAGAAAAGCAGTACCAACATTAAGCACTGGTTTTTCTTTATGATGTGATGTATAGTAGGTGTAATAATATTATTAATATCATTAAGTGAATATCCATTGGCTTGTACGGATTTTGTTAAACATTTATACATCTTTCAAAAATACGTTTTGCTTGATCCACTACGATGTTATAAAAATTATAAATTCATGTAGTGCTTGCTTCTCCCCCATGTCTCCAAATAATAAATGTGTCATCTACATATCTATACCAAACTAAAGTCTTTTAGGTGCATGCTGTAAAACTAATATTTCAAAATTTTCCAAGTAAAAATTAGCTATAAGAGGACTAAGAGGACTACCCATTGCTACACCATCAACATGTTCATACAATTTATTATGCCAACGAAAATAAGTAGTAGTAAGACAGTGCCAAAAAAAATTTGTTACATCCTTTGGAAAAATATGATCAATATATTGAATAGATTCTTTTAAAGGGATTTTTGTAAAAATTGAAACATGGAAACTGACTGTTAAAATCAAATAAGGCACAGCGCTGACGAAAGGATAAGTTGCTCTTTGGAGGTTTTGCTTTACGTAAAAATTCAAAGAACATTTAAGGTCACCTAAACATGTTTCAAATCCATTATCATCTTCTGTAGTGTATAAATGATTTTGTTCATGTGGGAAAGTATACATCGGAACCACAAAACGTAGCTTTGATACAAGACGTAAAGAATATATGAGATTTTGTAGATTAGGTCAACCAGAGAAGTCTGCGGTAGCTGAGCATGCTTTAAATAATTTAAATCATCTTATTCAATTAGATAATATGAAGACAAACTTATTATTCTGTTCGTTTATAATGTGAAGGTATTGAAATATATAAACATCTTAATAACTTTAATACCCAAAGAGAAAACCTCCGTTTAAATAGGTTTTGGTATCTTACTAAAAAAGGCATAACGGTACGTCTTAATTTTAATTTTAGCTTTCGGTACGTATAGGTTTTTGCATGGTTTTTCCTAGACGGTGAAGTAAATGCTTTACCAAAGTGGGTATTAAAGTACCACAGCACTATAACTTAGTTGACATTGAAATTAAAATTAAAAATTATATTAACGTACTACATTGTTTTCACTGTTATATTTAATAGCAAAACTATTTCTTTATTAGACTTGACTGGATTTTTTAATTGACGTCAAGTTCCTATTTGTGAATGCTTTTATTAATTTCATAATAAAGTTTTTCACAGCTTTACAAGTACATCATAATTTGATTAAATTTTGCTAAATTTTCTTTTTGTTTATGACATTTTTCACTGTTAGCCTTCGACCGTTAGATGGTGTACTGATTTGTCATTTTCAAGACAGTTTAATAATATTTAATTTATTAACGATCTAGTTATCCTTTACTTAAATTCTCTTCGATAGTTGACTTTATACGTTTATCAAACTATTATACTAATAGTAGGTTTATGTTTGCGTTTTCAATTACCATATTTCATAAAATTGTTAGATATCTTAGACATTTCTAAAAGATATTACTAGTGAGGACGATAACTGTAAGTGTTATCGAAACGTTTAGATTTGTACAAAAATAAATACAAAAATACCAAAAAAAAGCGAAGTATTTTAAATAGGGGTAGTTTATGTATTTTCCTAAAATTAACCTTAATTTTCTGATCAACCTTATTCTAATTACCCTAACTTTCTCATAAGCAGTTGCAAAGGATTAGTATCATTGTCAAAATCTCATTAACAGTTACTTAATAATTAAAAGAATTTTAATGTCAGTAGGGATTCCATACTTTCTATTAAAATTCACGGTCATAATGGATTTAAGCTGGGAATTATTCAACTCCAAATGTTCAATGTTCAAAGCAATTCCTTGAACGTGCAGGCTATGTTTCTAAGGATATCCATGTACTCTAAATTATAACTTAGCCGAATTAAATTCCACTGGCATTCAAGCCAACTCGTAAAAGTGAGTGACTATTTCACAAATTTATTCAAAATAAAAGTCGCGGCGATGCAATAAAAATAAAGCTTTGGCAAGATTGTCTTCAATACATTTACGACGTTTTTTCCGTGTCGGTCGCGTGATAGTGGCTTAATCTTGCACAAGACTTAATTACGTTACCGTAAAAGGCTAAGAAGGCCCAAATGAGTTTCTCTATAACCTATTACAAAATTAGCAGATGTTATTCCCAATTGTAGATTTGACAAGCAAATCATGTATGGAAGGCAAATTTCCAACTAAATTGATAATTACCAAAATAATTCCATTCTATAAAAAGGATAATACGTAATTCAAATACTTATCCTTTCATTTTTTTAAATGGTGTATTTTTCTATTTATATTTTATGTAAATTTATACAACAGCTGTTGATTTAGATTTTATCTACAGGGAGTGCTTAATAGAAATGAAAGAACATAAAGTGTATTTTCACTTTAAAAAAAAATACGGGGTAATTCATTTGAAAAAATGAGAAAACAATGTGTTGTTCTCATAAATTTGAGCATGCACTGTCTGAGAAATACATATTTTACCTACAATGGACAAAAATACAAACAAAAACAAGGGGCACCAATGACATCACCACTATCACCAGTTATTGCTAATCTGTACATGGATGAATTTGAAGACGAATCACTCAGAACGGCCATCCACAAACCAACACTGTGGCTGAGATACGTCTATGACACCTTTGTCATATGGGACCATGGCAGAGAAAACTTATATAGATTTCTGGAACATGTCAACCAGAAGAATTAAAACGTACAGTTCACGATGGAGCTAGAAAAAGATAATGTTACCATTTCTGGATATATTGAAAAAAAGGAACAATAATCGATTCTGTCACACCATATACCGGAAACTAACACACTCGGATCGATGTCTTCAAGCAGACTCCCATCATCATCCAGCACAAGCGAAGTCGGTATTGAAAATGTTAACACACCGCTCTAAAACGCTAACTGACGAGGACCACAGACAAGCAGAGATAAATCAAGTAAGAAGATTCCTACGCCAAAATGGATTCAAGGAACGGGCCATACAGAGAACAAAAAATCCGAGAAAACGAAGCAACCTGGGTCAATCAGAAGACGAAGAACCTACCACAATAACATACTTACCGTACATAAAAGGAACAACCGATAAAATAAGCAAGATACTACAGAAACACAAAATCAAAACAATATTTAAACCAGCAAGGAAGATCAACACGATGCTAAAAATTCCCAAAGCACAAATAAACCTAGAAGTACAAGGAGTATACCGAATTCCATGTGGCGGATGTGCTTCGGTATATATCGGACAAACAAATAGGAAGATCAGTGCAAGAAGAGAAGAACATATTAATGCTGTTAAAGAAGGCCAGGCTACCTCATCTTTGGCACAACATGTACAAACATCAGGCCATAAAATTGACTTTCAAAACATCAGAACATAGAACATTATAAATCGCGCATCATCAGAGAGGCTACCGAAATAGAGAAGCACATAGACAATCTCAATACCAGGGATGATGGATCAAGATTACCGACAACTTGGAAACCAATTCTAATGGATAAACACATAAAAACAACAAATTCAAACACGACGACAAAAGAAAGTGGAAGTTAAAGTGCAACGAAGGAAAACAATAAAAAAGAAAGTAGAGAAATTGAAAGCGCAACAAAGGGACCAAAATCACGTAATCAAGCACGTAACGAGCGACTCGAAACACTATATAACACGGAACCTCAACCGAAAGGAGTCAGTTTAATACGAGTAACTCGAAGCAGCAGCCGAAAGTTAAACGTATCCTGAAGGTGACAAGTGGGATCTTGACGAAACGTCGAGTAAACAGTCTCTTAGAGATTACAACACCAACGCGAAACCAAATCAACACATGGAGGACACGGAAATTTATAATTCAACACATACATTCGTGTGTGTGAGTGTGTGTGCGCGTGCATGCGTGTGTGGGTATGTGTGTGTATGTGTGCTTGTGTCTGTGCCTGTGATGATCCTTTCGGGCAAGATATCTCAAAAGAAAGTTATTGCGTTGAAAACTTGTATCCATGTAATGTGACACAAGTGTTTAAGAAGTAAATGTCCTGATATCAGTGAAATTTGTTGACGATGGATGCGGAGTAATAAAAATAACAAGAAAATTAAGTTAATTTTTTTGGGCTGAACTAAGATAATGCGTTAAACGCGGCAGTCGTTATACAAGGGTATAATTCGTTAATTAATTAATTCAGTTGAAGAAATTATGTTAATATTTCTAATTTTTTAGACTACATCTCATAATGTGCAAAAATTAAAACAAACTTGATAATTCTTCTTTGAGTTATGATTTAATAAAGATCATGAATGAAGGTAAAATAGTATATGTGAAAAAATTTGTATTTTAAATTTCCCTCTACTTATATTTTCTGCCCTGCTCTTTCTTATGCGATTTACGATATCTATCCTAAAAGTGGTTTTTGAAATAAACTCCTGGCAAACCAGTATATGAACATATAAAGTCAAATGCATGCTATGGTAAAAAATTATATCCAACAATATCTGCCAAGGTAAAACAGTATGTACTCTTTTGTACATTTTTTTACGTGAGATTTGACACGTAGATACTGTAGCAGAAAAATATATAACGACATATTTATTTTAACATTGGTACATTATTATTGTCTTATGGTTGTTTCCTAATGGTAAGTCAGGATATGATCATATACTTATTTACCATGAGACCTTTTGTAAAACAATTTTTTAAAAGTACTATGGTAAAAGAGTGTAACAAATATATATTGTTTCACCCTTGTACGCCCACAAGAAAAAAATTGTTTCTCCTGTAGTACAATTGTATAAAACTTACATAGCCTCTTTTGACGTCGCATCACATGATGTGTAGGTCCTTGTAATAATTGAATGCCAGTGTGAATAAAAGAGGAATATCCATGTAATTTTATGATTTTATGTGGTTGTGCGTGATTAGTGTATGTACATTATGTCATTCAGTACACTAAGGATACTAGAAATGCTAGCAAAGAAAAACACTTTGTAAGTTGGTAAATATAATGATTTTAGAGTTATTTGAGGTTATGTTTAACAAATTATTTGGCTTTAAAACTTTGGAGATTTAAAAGTGAAATTACCTTAGCTGTACCTACTTATTCTACATTATTTAAACTTGCAAAAAAGACTATAGAGATCAGAAGTAAATAAAAATTTTAATTTCATGTTCTAGAGTTAGTATACCTAGCTATATTTTTTACTTACAGGAACAAGAAGTGCTGCAGGATGACAACACTGCAAATTGTTCAAATTTGAACAACTTAATACCAAAAAATATATCAAGTAAGTGACTTTACAGTTATTTTTCATACAAAGTAAAATAATATACTTATATTCTATCATAGTAGGTAAGTATCTTCGATATTATAAATCACAATATTTTCCAGGTTTGAACAAGTTCGTTGCTTGGGGGTGTAATATTTTGCATGAAGGTGGTAATGTCGATGACAACAAAGTCCCCTATCTTCAGGAGGAAGTGGTAGCAGAGATAATAAAGCAGATAGTTCATATTTGGAGAAATTGCCAACAGAAATATCAAGTGAGTGTTACTAAAATTAGATATATATCAAAACATAATAAAATAATTTTTGTATAGTAGATAAAAGGAGAATCTTTTCAGGCTTGAATAAGCCTGTTGCATGAAGGTGATAATCTCGATGAAAACTACTGCAGAGTCTCCTACTTTCAGGAGGAAGCGGTGGTTGAGGAATATTTTCAGATTTGAACAAGTCAATTGCTGCTTCGGAATATAATTTTAATTCAAATGACAGCGAGCCAGATAATAATACAGTTATAGTCAGTGAAAAAGAGAAAAGTGAGCGTGACGAACCTCTACAAACACAAAGATGTTTGAGAAATATTGTAGTAGAAGTGGTTCATTTTACATGCCCTTCTGAAACTAACTTATTGGGTCGAGATATAGAAGAGAGAGATGGCGAGGAACAAAATCTAAGGGAAGACAATGAAATCGCCAATAATGCAGAAAACTTGAGTGATAACCAGGAAGAGGTTGAACCTAATAAAAAATGGCATAGATCACTAGAAATCCAAATGAAAAATAATAGAAATAAGCATCCCATAAAAGAATTTGGTAGCTGTTGTAGAATGAAATGTCAAAAAAATATAAATATTGACAACAGAACGCAAATTAGTCGCGAATATTGAAATATGAATCGACATTTACAAAGAGTATGGCTTTCGTGAAGAATTATTGCACACATAAAATCTTAAAATCCACTACCACCTCACTATACAAGGAAGCATGCTCCTAACCGAAAGTACTTACCTCCAGATCTGTCAATAAAATTTATGCATAGCGATTGCAATGAACTTTATAGACAGATGATTGATAAACTAAGTATCGGATTTTACGAAGCAACTCCGGAAAAGTATGGTTTTTGCCTGGACATGGAGCTTAAGAATTGTGAGGAAAATCAGAAGAAAAAGGCTGAACATTTAGACAAGGTAATAATAAATAATACCGAGTAAATTTAAAGATGAATTAAAAATAGCTGTTTTCTTCTATGTCGACCACTTAGACATTCCATACAAAGAAGTGCGTGCATTCTCTGTAGATATGCAAATATCTACAGCTGTGAAAGAATTTTTTGTTTATTTCTCGGTTAATTACATATAACGTAACGTTTACCTCTATGCAGAAAAAAGAAGGGCAACATCAATTAAACCTTTCGTACGAAGGGATTTCTGGCCGTCGCGCCGATGACGTTTCCAGTGATTTTATAAAGTTTTTCACTCTTAATAGATATTCCAAAACAATAATCATCTGAATGGACAACAGCACGAGCCAGAACAAAAGTTTTGCCTTCTACTCGTCAATTATTTGCTACATAAACTCACCATACTGTTCAACTAACGAAATAATTTTGAAAAATTTAGTAAAAGGTCATACATCTATGACTGCTGACGGTTTGCATGGGCAAATAGAACAATCCCTTAGAAACACCAAGAACACTTACGATTTTAATGACTATAAAGTTGCATGCTTGAAGTCTTCTCATCATGCAAATGTACAGTTCTAAGTCATTATGATTTTTATAAATTCGAGAACCTATTACTCGGAAATCGAATCAAGGAGAGTCTATCGCTTATTTTAAGGATATCGTTTGCGCTAAATTTATTCGTGGTTCACAGATTTTGTGTATCAGACATTGCCTCTCAGTGAATTTAAATCTACAAAAAAATAATAAAATACCTATCTTTTTTGGGTTTTTTTAATGGTGTACTTTAAATTATACAATCTAAACGTTTCGGTAACACTTACAGTTATCTTCGTCAGTAGTAATGTTTGTTAAAAATTGTTAAAGAAATTTTGTCAAAGTTGAAAAATTAAAACATAAACATCAGCCTGCTATTAATGTAACAGTTTGAGAAACGTATAAAGCCAATTATAAAATTTAAGTAAAGAATAACTGCCTCAAAGATGACAAACCAGAACACTCTCTTGACGTGCTTTACTTGATCTTAAACGCAATGAAACTATAATAATATTAAAATCAGATAATGGTAATGCAACTGTTATATTAAATATGAACGATTATAACATTAAGATAGAACAATTGTTGGGTCTAGAAACTTATCGTGAAATACCAAAAGATCCAACAAATGAGTTTCTTTAAAACTAAATAACATTTAAGATAACCTAAAGATGTGTCAAACCCTTTATCATCTTCCGGAGTGTATAAGTTATCTTGTTCATGTGGAAAAGTATACATCGGAACCACAAAACGTAGCTTTGATACAAGACGCAAAGAACATATACGATTTTGTAGTCAACCAGAGAGGTCTGCTGTGGCTGACCATGCCCTGAATAATCTAAATCATGGCATTCAATTTGACAATATGAAAATATTGTCAATACAAACTCATTGTTATGTTCGTTTGCAACGTGAAGCTATTGAAATATATAAACACCCTAATAATTTTAATAGACAAGAAGAAAATCTCCGTTTAAATAGGTTTTGGCATCTTATAATTTTAAAAAAAGCATAATGATACGTCTTAATTTTGATTTTAATTTTAACTTTTGGTATGTCTAGGTTTTTTGGTGTGTTTTTTCCTAGACCTTGAAGTAAATGCTTTACCAATTATATGTTAAATTACCACAGCACTATAATTTAACATAAGTAGTTGAAATTAAATTAAAATTAAAAATTACAATAAACGTTCTGCATTGTGCTTTTCATTGTTAATAACACTTCCCAATTATTGATAAAGACATCCCTTTCTTAGATTTAACTGGATTATTTTATTTGATGTGATGTTTGGATTCGTGAATACTTCTATCATTTTCAAATTGAAGTTTTTCACAACTTTACACTTACATCATAACTGGATTAAATTTTGTTAAATGTGTTTTTTGGCTGACAAATTTCATTGTTAGCTTTCGTCGTAGAGAGCGTTCTGGTTTGTCATCTTTGAGGCAGTTTAACAATATTTCATTTTTATGAGCTAGTTATTCTTTGCTAAAATTTTATAGTTAGCTTCATATGTTTCTTAAACTGTTATATTCATGTTTTAATTTTTCAACTTTGATAGAATTGTTTACAACATCTATAACAATTTTTAACAAACATTACTACTGACGAAGATAACTGTAAGTGTTATCGAAACGTTTAGATTGTATAATTTAAAGCACACCTTTAAAACCCCCCAAAAAAGATAAGTATTTTATTATGAGTGTTAATGGTGAAAGTTTACATTTTCATACTACAAAAAAATACATTGAAAATAAAAGCGAACTTAAATATGCCTTAGATATCCCTTCTAATAGAGGAATTTCTATTACTAAAAAAGCAAAAATAATGACAGACCTTGTTTCCAAAACGTCGCCAAACAGAAAACAGTTTTGGATGGAACTGTCTGAAAATCCTACTTCAGAAGACCTAGCACTAGCAGAACGAGATTAGTTTAAATAAGATCACCAGCTGCTTGATTTTCTTTATGAATTTTCATTAGTTTTAAGATTATTATAAATGTAAGCGCCATTCCCTAGCCTGTCTATCACAATAAAGCCGGCTTAGCAAGAACACTTCACATTTTAATATCATGGTATAGGTAACTATTTAAGATGCATATATACTTATTTTCCGCAATACCAAACAAAAATTAAGTCAACCTGACCAATGATAAAAGAGTATAAGCGACTTCTTTCCTGTATAATAATGAATACAAGATTTTTTTCAATCACAATTTGTTGAAAAAAGTTTCTGACTTAATTCACCAAATTTGAATTAAATATTATGTCAGTGGCCGACTATTTTAGGGTATATGGTAATAATCCGTATAGCTCAGAAAAATAAATAGTTCGAACCTGAAAAATATAAACTACAAACGCAGAAAAGTTTTAGTTTAAATCTAGTAAATCTATGAAAAAAATCGATTAAAAAAAAGATGTTTTACTTTTCATTTACTTATATTTATTGAATCGACTCAAATAATTAAATATTTTAAAATTTTTGCCTGACTCAAATTTTGTCTAAGTGTTATTGCTTTTAGGTGAAGACAGAAACTGGTTCGAACCTGGAAAGGGGAATCTCCTTTTAATTCAGTAAACATTTGAATTTAAGAAAACTGCACTTATAGAGAAGCTGTCGTTTCGTGTAAAGTAAATATATGGTTTTGACTTATACAAAGATCTATTTAGTCGATATCCTTAAATATTAGTAACTGATCATATGGTTTGTGATCACATCCATAAAACTTACCTAAACAAACAGCTTCATATGAAATGAATGAAAAGTTTGCACATACCTGAAAAGAAAAAAATTCAGTGAAATGATCTCAAGACACAACATAAGAATACAATCAATAACATAACCCATTGTTTTAAATTAAAAATGTACCGTCGGGTGTAACAGTAATTATGCCTTAACCATTATTTATCAATATACTCAATAGCACTTAATTTGATGACCATGTAAATGATAAAAAAGAACATTCTTTACTTGAATTCATAATGTATAACGATCAATCTTTGTTTAACTATCCTTAATTAGATGGCTGAGGTAAAATGGAACACAGAAAAACTAGTGTTTGAAGTTAAATGAACATTTATCATTATGCAAATGCATATTTTAGACACTTATTAAGGCTGCTGCAACAAGCAATATAGTATGATTTTGTCATAATAGTAATTATAAAGTTCAAATATAACCGTAATTTATTTTTAATCTAAAATTTCATGTCTGAAGCAAAGCTAATTTAAAAAATGTATTTTGCATTTTTAATTACAAATTATTAAGTTGAGCCCATCCTTCATGTTAACAGCACTAAGTCTAAACCTTGTTCAATGTAAAAAGAACAATTTTAGGTAACTGTCAATAACCTTAAACCCAAGTTGAATACATAATTTTATTATTCCATAAAGTTATGTAATACATAACTATATGATGGTGTATTCTACATACGCATTTCATTGAAAATGTGATGCATCTAAAGTTCAAAGCTCTAAAAGTCAAATATACTCAAGCTTGTCATTACGTGTACAAATAACTAACTGTGGTCGCAAAATTGTATTTTGCCATTGGCATTTACTGTTTTGTTTTAGGGGTCCCCTTTTTTTAAATTTCTACATTAAAATGTGTCTAGCTTGCATTAATGGGGAATTACAAACCCATTATCTCCCTACATAGGCAAATAATTATCAAAAGGTGATTATATAAACAAAATCAAAATTCTATGAGTTGGTAATAATTAATTCTGGGACAACTTATCTTCTTATTAACTCATTGTTAAATGAATAATTGAAAACTGATTTTTATTTATAGAGTTGTTTGCTTAGTTTTTTTTTCGTAATTTTGTCAAAAGTCGGGATTGAATATCGATTATCAAAGTAAAGTAAAGTTTTATTATTGTTTAAACATTTGAAATTAAATAACTTAGTTAAAATAGTTTAGCTTTAAATATGAGCAAATTTTTCAAATTACTAGTTTCATCAGAGACAAAATGAATTACCAGATACAAGCGCAATTGTGCTTGACTGCATTATGACGAATGTCTAACGAAGTAAATTATAACAGAAACGATCTTATTCACAAAAAAATACCCTCATTGTTTTTAGAAACCGCAATTGCTTTTTGCAAAACATCATTTCAATTCCACAGAAGCTATACGGTTGGTTGTGATTTATTGCACAAAAAGTTATCTTCGCGTGTATATATTGTGGTTGAAACGTATACAGAGCTAGGTTCATATTCTATAAAATACATAGGTATAAAACATAAATGGAGTTTAATAAATCATTATTACAAAAAAAAAGATAGCGATATATTCAACATTGGTTAGCTATTTCTTTTACCTTTATACGTGTATCTGTCAATCAATACAACAAATGCAGGTATTTCTAGTTCCTAATATTGAAATGGAAATAAATGGTTTCGCTTCAACTATCCTAGAATGTTTTTGTACACATGGCAATCGTGCCTCACTAATTATTTTCAACTTCCCACAGGCTTTCTCACGAATAATCAATTTTAGGGATTTTTTTTTTAAATTAATTCCTTAAATTGAGGGAATATTTAACACGAACCTTGAAATGTAAAAGTTGTTTTTGCCGATATTAATTTACTGCCCTTCGGTTACAATTTATTCAACTACTGTTTGTAACATCTGAGGTAGATCACTAACTTCCAGACTATTTTTTTTTTGTAAATATAACTTTAGAGTTTAGTATTAACTTTATATTAAGTACAAATTAAATAATATATTAAGATATAAGATTCATAGGTACGCCACAACAAAAACACGTGCCTTCTGTGCTACGTTATAACATGTCAAGAAATTAGTAAAAACGAGACCCAAATGTTGCTGTTTTTCTTTTTGTAGTAGTAATGAATATAGATACGATTAAATGTTAAATATTTCTTGCGGTATCGAAATCACTTAAAATATATTTATGTAATTATGTTATTTGGTGTATAAATAACGCTACATTCTGGAATGAATATGATACGTGATACACAGGTTGCTATGTATTTAAATGAATTTTTGGTAACAAACAAATTAGTTTTCTTTAGTTTTTAATGGAATGATCATGTCGAACAATGTTCTTAACGTAATATTGTTGTATTACAACTCAAATGTATTTAATGAGTCTCTATTTGGTAACAAATGGTTAAGTTATTCAACGACAATGAATTATGTATCTAGTTAGTTTACTTAAATAGTAACTTGAAACTAGTGATTTTAACATGCACATATTACTATTTTTAGAGAGCGCGAAATTTAAATACACTGATATTACCTTGTAACATTATAATATTACTTAATGAATAGGTTTCATACATTTATAAGAAATGCACAAATTGAGAACTACAGATTAAGGGAATATTTAAACTCCTTTGCAAAATTCTAGATCGTTTTTGAATTATAACAGGATTTGTATCTGTTTCAATAACAATTTCCATCAGAGTGGTAAATACTCTTAAAATGAGTCGTTGTCACATCTGTTAAACATCCAGATATAGGTCGATGGCGGAAAAAATTATAGTTGAGTAATTCTCAGTATGATGACAATAATCCTAACTTATTTAGTTTTGAAGCCATCAACGCTGTTAAGGAACAACCCTTTAACGTTAATAGAAAATAAGTATACATTAAGATATAAATAAAGAATGCGCTATAGCAAGAAGTTCAAATAGGAAAGTACCAAAAGGATTACGTTACACAGTAGGGTAACAAAAACAAGCAGCTGCGTTTAACAAACCGTATTGTTGGTGTTTATTTAAATCGATAGGTCTATAACTGGTTTAAAATAGGTACAACCATATTATGATTTAATCATAATACGATTTGCTTGGTAAAATAATATTTTAGACTAGCAACTAACATTAAAACCCCGAGCAAGGTTTCAAATGAAATGAAACGTTCTAATAACAATGTGACTGAACAGAATGCTGCACTCAAAGGTTATGTACATTTCCATTTTACAGTATACCTATTTTCCAATTTAGCAGAAATTATGGACTTGGAGGTTGTAATTACAAAACGTAGTACTCTCTATCAATATGAATGTCCCACTATTTTCTTTAGTCGCGAATACTGTACCACATATTAATTATGTTCTATTTTCTTATGTCACAACCCAGTAATCGAGAGTAGTGCTGCGCGATTATGAAAATTGATTATCGATTATCGATAACAAAAAATATCGATAGTATCGATATTATTTGTCTATGGACATTACCAATAATTCGATTATCGATAATATTGATTATCGATAATACTGATTATCGATAACGCTGATAATATCGATCAATATTATCGATAATCGCTAATTATCAATAATCGATTTATTGATAATGTCGGTAGACAAATATTATCGATAATAATAGATATTTATCGATATATTGATAATTATTCGCACCTCTAATCTCTAATTGATTAGTTCATTAATTTGACAGAAAAAAATAAAAGGTAATAATTTTATGTAATTAAAATATCGCAACTGTAAGAATGACAATAAATGGACACGTTGTAATGTCGGTCCTTTCCTCGTGACAGAAATGGAGGTTTAACTGTTAAGTGTATTACTACTAATGAATAATTTTCACTTTTGTACTTGCAAAATAAGGATCGGGGTTCGTTATTCAGGCTCTCAACACTTTGAACAAATAGATTAAAAAAAGTTTATATACATTTATTCCCCATTATTTCTTTGTAAATCTAATACTGTTAATTTAAACTACTTAGCTATGATATACGAATATATTTTCCGGTGGATTCTCCTTTTTCTGGCAGGATCGTCAAGTTGATATAGTATTTTCTGGTTGGTCCTGGGACGGAGGGTTAGGTGGTCCTCTGGAGTTTGTTTCTCGGTGGTGGCGGCGGCGGTTTTATTACAGGCGATAAATTTAATACTGACGAACACGTCTAGTTTTTACTCGATTAACGGCGTTAACTAGGTGTTCAGCTTAATCTCCCGACGAGGTTTTAATTACAGGTACTCTGCGGTTGCTGGTACGTTTGTCGAGGTGTTTTTGTTTTAGTGTTTGTGTAAATTTGTGTAGGTGGGTCTCCTTTGTTAGTAATCTGGGCAACCACCCGTTAAACCAAACAATAGGATCTCCGGCGGTCAATGGAATGTCGGGCAACTACCCTCCAAACCCCCAGTGTAGGTGTCTAGTAATGAAAGAGTATGTCGGGCTCACAACCCTGCATATCCCTATCACCAGGTGTATAGTGCTGTAGGTATCTCCACTTACGTACATTCAACGTTAGATCTCTGCAACTCTAACCCTTTGACTTCGGTGATGCTATCAAGTCGCGGTGTCGCGTTTTCTGCTTCGAACGGCGGTTACAGGCTGGCGGTTTTGAACGGTGGTAGTCGGCGCAAGCGCGACGATAGAGCACACGATTTCTATTCGGATTTTTCTGGTAGCGGGCTTCTTTTCGCGAGAGGTCGATTCGAGATAGAGTTCTTCTTTATTTCAGATCAGATACTTTTCAGATTAGATTAGATTAGATTAGAGACTTTTAGCAGCGCGTGCCGCGTTTTATATAGAATTCGCGAGGGTGGTTACGAATCTTTGGGGGTGAGATTGCGTAAGCCAGTATTGGCAAAGGATGCTCTGACATATACAAACTTTTAAACGTTTTTGGGATTTACGTCTGGAGGGAGAATGCATGATTAGTTATTGTGCAATTTTCTGCAACGTTATGAAATATGTTTAACTTTTACTAAAACTTCTACGAATTTTTATAATTGCTTGCACCTGTGCATTTAGCGAGTCACTTTATCTTAATAAATTCCGTGAATATTATATCAGTACTGGTATTTTACTTAGCAAATAATTAATCACGATAGGAAAATTTTTATAAAGGACGGCGTCTTGCTAATAAACTTTAGGAAACTAATTAGTAATAGTAAAAAATTGGGATATCTGACGGCGTCCCTTTACAACGTTATTAGCAAAAAACATATAGTTTGCAAAAACAAAACTGCAACATTGTTTGCATTAAAATCAGGTCAAGACTTTCGAATTGGACAATGACGCAATCTTGAAGGGCATTTAAGCATTCTAATTCGTTATTCAATATTTAACCATTGTATACAGCAAACAGCAGGGACGCACAGATCGTGTGCCGAGGGCACATGTGCACTAGTTTTGTCTTGACTTGATTTTTTTGCGGGTGGCACGCAAATAATCAGGCGCTTGAATTTATACAAAGGCAGCAGAAGTCTAAGGGCAAACATCAGGGCAGTCCGAACTTCGGTATTGAACGTGAACCCCTTCCTACCGTTATAGCCTTTGCGATTTTTATTGCACTCTAAAGCGACTTTTAAAAAATGAACAACGCTTTTACACTTTCGCGCCGGGCACCGTAGTCTTCGCCGTTTCTGCGTTAGGATTGCCATTGCTCCGCATACAGTCGACACAAAGAAGCAGATCGCGTCCAGTAAAGAAGCACTACAGCCAAGAGCCAAACCACCTAGAATGACACCGGGAGAGTCACAGGAGCAGCAGCAGCAAGGAACCACAACAGTTAAGAGGCATTGATTAATAAAGAATTTTTGTTTTTTATTTTTTGTTTATTAATACTAACAAAGCCCTCCATTCAATCGGACTCTCAACTTCCAAGCCTTAATCCAGCGGGGTGTGAGGCTGCACCTCGGTAAGAGTCTACTCTTTCGATAACAAAATAGTTTCTGACCCCCTTTTTCAGGTACTCAAGTACCCGTACCAACCCACCATGGTAAAACATGACAAACCGGGCCTCCGGGCTACGGCCTCCCTAGCTCCCTTCCCCGTCGCCGAGTTCCCCGCCACCTAGATCCGCTACACCACCTCCTTCCCTATCCTTTGCGGCAGCCGTCGCATTTCCTTCTACACTAGTGAGGGCATCTTTTATGTCCTCTATTGCCTCTTCCTACATTCCACCCGCAGTCAAACCCGTTCACCAGTCCTTTAAAATACCCAACCCTTCTACTTCCCGTTCTGCTTCTGATTCAAAACCTAACGTTACCGCTAAACCCTCTCCTAAACCTTCCGCTACCTGTAATTCCACTTCCCGATATTACATCCGCAATATTCCCGCAAAAGTCAATACGCAAAAATCCCTTTTTTAAGCCCTCGTCCCTCTCCGTCTCCCCTGGTTGAACGTAAAGCTCAACCACAATCCCACCTGCTTGTTGTAAACGAGCGAGGCCCTGCCAGCTACGATGCAGCAAACTATGCAGCATCAGTTCGATGAGCCTGCATTGACGCTGTCGTAGCTATCAAGTTCTCAAACGTCCGCCCTCAACTAGCCCCAACCCTAAACCCTTGTCCTTTTCCTGCGACATCCGTGGCGTGGACAAGGACATCCTTCCTGAAGAGATCCGTGAATCCATTGACTTACCCTAAATCACAAAATCAATCCGAATCATGTCCAAACAAATCAACACCCCTACTTCCTTTATCCACCTAATAAACCCGTCGCAACTCACCCTCAACCACCTCCTTTCCGACGATGTCTACCTTTTCGGGAGACACTAACGCCTGTGAAAAATCCCGTATCCCTAACCCTATCCTCAGATATTGCTCCACTTGTATGCAGGTGGGGCATATGTCCCAAGAATGTCCTACCCGCACCCTACGTTGCCCCACCTGTGATGAAAGCCACAAAGCCTCGTCCTGTACTCGTCTGAATACACCAAAGAGTAACAACTGCGGTGGACCTCTTGCTACCTACTCCTTTTCCCGCGCGACTCATTGTGCGATTCCTAGCACCGCCAGCGGCTGCCGTACCCAAACCGCTCCCTCCTTCCACGTCAAACAACGAGGATAACGACAAACCGAAACCACCTATTTCCATTACCGATTTCATCGCCTCCCTTACCCTCACCCTAATGCAACTGTTTCCTGAGCGTATGGCCGACATAGCGAAAGCTATCGACATTACGTTCAGAGAATATTTGAAACGCCGTACCAGGGTCAACTTTGTTGCCAATGGTATAGCTATCACTACCCACAACATCCGATCCTAATCCTACACCTTAACTCCTCATCCTGATCCCTATCCCTCACCCTAAGTACAATAGATCTAATAATAGGTACAATTAATGCGAAGGATGTCCGTCGGAAGCGCCCCCTCATTAAGAATCTTTTAGCCACAAATCAAATACATGTCCTTGCAATCACAGAAACAAAACTAACTACCCGTTGCACCCTTGACTTTGCCCCCTATAATTCGTTCCTTCAATTTAGAGCCCACAATAGTTTTCGAGGCACAGCCCTCGTAATCAAAGATTCATTTCCTGCCACCCCTTATCCTGTTGCGCCACACCTGCAGCATCTCGAAGGTGTAGCTGCAACGGTGCACTTTCCCCTTCCCGTCACCTTTTTCTGTTATTACAATCCTCCAGAAGTAGCCATTTCCAATGACCTTCTAGACCACATCTCCGCCCTACCCAATGCTATCCCCCTAGTACATCTTAATGCCCGACATGTCCAATTCGGAGATTCCACGAACAATAAAAACGGTATTCGCCTAGCCCACAATATTCTTACCCTACCACTCTTCCGGATAAGGAACACCAATCCTACCTTTATTAGTCATCAAGGTGCCTCTATAATCGATCACATTATATGCACCGAGTCCCTCCCCCTTTTCAAGTCACATTATCCGGAGAGATTTTCAAAACGCCGATTGGAATGTATTTGGCGAATACATCTCCAATAATCTTCAGGCTAACGATATCCACACTCCCAACGATGTCGAGAGAGCGATCACCGACTTAAGTTCCCCCATCGCAGAAGCGGTCGAAGCCCCAATTACTCAAAAATCAATTTATATCTACCGCAAATCTCTCCCACATTACATCTTAAACTTGATCAAAGGAAAGAGGAGAGTATATCGTAAATTTCTGAGATGAAGGGACCCCACTCTCAAGATCGAATATAACCGATTAAACGCCCTAATTCGGCGTAAAACCCACACATACACAGAAATAAAAAGGGTCTAGGCCACCTCCAATCTCAAATATAGAGGTAGGAAGAAGTTCTGGCACACCTTCAAGATATTCACTAAAAGGAAAACCAAACCCAAGTCCCATCTAACTGATCCTCACGGTAACTTAATTTCCAGCGATCAAGACAAGGCCGAAATATTCCGCCACCACCTGAAATCCGTCTATAATTCACCTAACGATCCCTCGTTCGATGACGACTTTAAAAATCGTCTAGAACAAGACCTTGAGGATTTCAAAAACTCCGAACTACCCGAGAAAATCCTGGATGATGATGACCCGCTTTTCTGCCCAATTACTCCCGCTCAAACCCTCAACTACTTCCAAAGAGGCAAACTATCCGCTCCCGGACAAGACGGAGTAAATAGACTTATACTGAGACACATATCACCCCCAGCGATCAGACGACTAACGTCCATATATAACAAATGCCTCTCTCTGTCGTAATTCCCGACGGTGTGGAAATCCGCCTCGACCGTCATGATTCCTAAAAACTTCTCCGAGCTGACAGAACCCTCATCTTACCAACCTATTTCTCTCTCAGCTGTCTAGGGAAATGCTTACAGCAGATCCTAGCCCGAAGGCTGGTAGAGCACATAAGATCCAATATCCTCTTACCCGACAGCCAGTTCGGCTTCCGACCTAATATAACCTGTCATGAGCCATTGCTAAAACTCCTAACCGAAACGTCACGAGCATTTAACCATCGCTATTGTACCATCGCCGTGTTCTTAGACATAAAGCAGGCCTTTTACAGAGTCTGACATGCGGGTCTAGTTCACAAAATCCAAGCATTAGGTATCCCCCCCCCCGAGTTCACGAAGATCCTACTGTCGTATCTAGCAGATAGGACGGTACGAGTCCGAGTGGGTTCATCCCTTTCAGAAAGTTTCACCCCGGCAGCAGGCGTACCCCAGGGTTCTGGCTTGACACCAATAGTATACCTGATTTTTGCCAATGATATCTCCAGTGTAACAACGTCCGGAGTATCCCTGTCACAGTTTGCCGACGACACTGCCTTCTGGGCAGCTAATCGTTCAACCAAGAACGCCTCCAACAGTATATCCAATGCCTTACCGAACTTCTCCAATTGAAGCAACCATAGACCCCACCAAAACCCAAGCCATTCTATTCCGGCGCTCTAACTATACTCGACACAAATTACTCTCCAAAAACGAAGTAACCATTCCCCTGCAAGAGGAACGATAACCGCTACTTGACGACATAACATACCTAGGAATTACATTTACCAAGAACCTTAACTGGAACGCTGACCTAAACAAGACCCTTAGGGGACGCATAGGATATTATCAACCCGAAACCCTACAACATACCTACAAGACATTCATACGGCCCGTCATAGATTACCGTGCACCATTGTACTCTACCCTAAAACCCAAAGACCTAAGTTCCATAGCCTCATGTGAACGCCGAGTCCTACGAAGAATACACCGATTACACTACAGGACACCCAACGAAATTACCATACAACACGCTAACACCACACCTATCACACAACGCCTCAAAACATTAAAAACAAATTACACACACCGTAGGATATTCAGCGAAACGGAAGCTACCAAAAACATCCTCCGCATCCCACATACGCCCTTTACCCACATCGAATACCTAAGAACAGTCTCCTGAACAGTCCGCAGGAATAAGATAAGAGTAGGCAATACTAACAAATAAGCATTCTAACTAATAAGCATACTAACAAAAAAAAGGGCAAACGTTCTTTAAACAGACAGTAGAGACACACTTCCGTTCACGTTCGTACAAGTCCGGGCATGACATGGCGGTACATGCTTACGTTTGGAAGTTGCGCCGGACTACCGTGTTCTTATATTGCCGTGTTGTGACCTTATTACTGGATATCAGGTAATTAATACTTATAACAAATTTTGTTTGGAAACTATGGAACATTTTTAATTCAAAAGGTATTATCACAACCCATTTAATAAAATGCATAATGGATAAACCAGGACCAAGCAATAAACACAATCTCCAAAATGAAAATACACAGTTTCAAGATAGCTGGACCGAAAGATATTTTTTGTGCAACCTGTTAATAAGATTATTTGCTTGATTCGCAAGAAGTTATGTAGACAGAAACTATGATCATAATTACAATGAGAAATGGGTGGGCAGCAGGCGATGTTTAAAAAACTCGTTGAAGAGGCACAAATTGTCTTGAAATATTTCGTTTAAATGCAAAAAGGTGTCGACCATTTACAGATGGTGATTTTGTTAAAGATCATTTGGGAACAGCCGCTCAAAATATTTGTCCAAAATTAGTGACAAATTTAAAAAAAAAATCAGTTAAACAGAATTACTGTACAAAGAAGAATTACAGCACTGTCTGCTGATATAAATTTTATCTACTTTTCATTTGCTATTGATGAATTCACATATATTGCTTCTACAGCGTATAACATTTATACATGGAGTAACAGATGACATTGATGTTAGTGAGGAATTGATTTGAATGTATTAGTTACCCACTCAAACAAAGGCCGTGACATATTACCTGAACTCGTAGAACAATGCACAAAAATTAATATGGATTCAACAAAATAACAGAAAATACGACGAACGGAGCTCCTTCTATGGTAGGAGTTAATTCGGGATTAGTGGTATTATAAAACAACGTTTGGGAAGACAAGGCGACGAATTAATTCAATTTCACATCATAATTCACCAAGAGAGCTTGAGCCCTAAGAACTTAGGATTTGAGTATGTCATGTAGACTGTCGCTTCGACTATTAATTTTATAAAATCTCACGGCCTTAACCACCCTTTAAAAACTTTCTTGAAGAAATTGAAAGCGAATATGGTGACTTAATTTTTTAAACGGAAGTGAGATGGCCTAGTCGCGGGAAAACACTTGAGAGATTTCTAAATTTAATTGATGAAATCGATATGTTTATGATTGAAAAAAATAAACAGATTCCCGAAATAAGAAATTCGGAATGGTTATATGACTTGGCCTTTCTGGTAGACATAACTAATCCCCTAAACACGTTAAATACCAACTACAACCAAAAAATCAGACAGTTACTCAAATATACATTCATATTTTATCTTTACAGTACAAATTAAGACTCTTCAAAGTTCAGTTGAAATCACGGAATTACATACACTTTCCTACTTACAAAAAGAAACAGATTAATTCAGATTTTAGGCCATTATATATTGAGAAAATTGATGATTTAGAATCGGCGTCCAACAATCGTTTTTCAGATTAAAAAAAAATAAAACCTTTGCATGATTTGTTTAGCAAACCCTTCTGCCATTCTGCCCGAAAACGCACCAGAGAAGTCCAATTTAAACTTATTGACCTCCAGAATGAAATGGAAATGAGAAATAAATTTAATGAGAGAGATTTATTCACCTTTTACCATTGTTTCGATAAGAATCGTTATGTCATTAGTGGATAACTCACTAAAATGCGCGTTCCTTCGGATCAGAATATATCTGGGAATAAGCTTTTCCCATTATGAACATTACCAAATCGAAAAATAGAAATCGCTTGAATAATGAAAATTTGGAATCCATATTACACGTAGCCACCGCAAACGTTGAACCAAATATTAAGGCTATGTTTAAATTAATTTTACACCAAGTCTAATAATTAGACTAATTAATAATAAAATAATGAAATGGAGATTTGTTTACTTTTTATATTTCTTCCCATTATAATTACCTAATAAAGGACTGAATAAATAATATGTAAAATAGTTTTCTTTTTTTGCCCCCCCTCTTCCCCTTAAACTTACAAAAGTTCCAAGTGGCCCTTAGTTTCGGAAAGTCTGTGCATCCCTGCTATACAGACAACATTAATTGTAGAAAACTAGCAAACGTTAAAGTTTTTAGATTTGTACCACTCATTTATCATACATAAATATTTGGTGACAGCTGTCGTGCATATTAGAGCCGTTCGACACGTATAAACTCAAAGTTGCCAACATTATTTGAATCTTGATAGATGGTGTACCGAAACAAATTATCTAGAATATTTTTATTGAAATAGCAACGCAAACACGTCCTGAAACTATTTTGACCGAATACGCATAAAGTATTGTGTATCCCAAACTATGTTTGCAAGTATTCTTGAGTTGGCGCCTTGGCCCACAATTTTGTTGGCACTCATCTAGCTGGCAGTTGCCGTACGATAAGAACAGACTGATACGTTGTTGTTCCATGTTGGGAAATTAGTTTAAACTCAATCATTCACTCACTTACACACTCACTCATTCACCCACTCACTTACACCCACTCTCTCACTCACAAAAAAAAAAACACACACACACATGCACACACACACATATATGCACGTACAAACACACTGATACACATACTTATGCATGAATTAGCAACGTCAACACGTGCAGAAAATATTTTGGCGAAAACTCGCAGTTATGTGCCTGGGCTGGCGTCCATAGAGTGCTGTGTATCTCAGCGTCAGAAACTACGTTTGTAAGTATTCGTAGTTATTGGCCTCGGTTGACGCCTTGGCCCACAATTCTGCACACACCCATCTAGCTGGCAGTTGCCGTACGATAAGAACGGATTGATACGTTGATGTTTCACGTTGCTGAAGTAGCTTAAAACTCAATCATTCACTCACTTGCGCACTCACAATATACATACACATGTATATACACACATAAACATACACACTCACAGCACACACACACACACACACACATACGCACACACGAGCGCACATTCGCTCATGTATACACACGCCTACGCGTGCACGAGTATACGTATACACGCAGAAACGCTCACACACATACACTAAAGATAAACAATTATTTGAACAACGAAATTGCAATGAACTAGCTACATCTTCTTTGGGCAGTCGTAAATTTTGGTCTTCAGCTAGAGCCATTCGTAAAAACTTTGGTACATCTTGATCCCCTGACATCTTTTGACGGATCTGTTGTTGCTGATTCTGTAGACAAAGCCAATGTTCTTGTGGATTTATTTCAGTGATTCTGAAAAAGATGTGTCCTAGCCAACTCTTCTTCATACGCTATGAAACCGATTCATTTTCGGTACAAGCTCCTAGAATCGATTATCAGTTGGCTTGATCTCAATAAGGCGACATGCCCAGACGGTATCCCAGCTATTGTCTTAAAGAAATGTTGCCCCGATCTAGTACCAGTCCTATCTATTCTCTATTCAATCTCTGTTTTCTGGGGAATTTCCTTCATCATGGAAGTTAGAAAATATTCAACCTATTCCAAAAAAAGGCAATCAGACCGATCAACAGTTGTAATCGCTTTAGATACCTCAAAGGCATTTGACTAAGATATCAACTAGGTTTCTAGTTTCCTTGATAAAAGTCGAATACGTATCGTAGTTGATGGCGGTTTTTCAAAAGAAGTTAGCATTAACGGGAACGTGCCGCAGGAATCAGGTATAGCGTCTACACTTTTCCGGCTTTACACATAAATGACCTTATTTCTTCAACAACTAATCCGATCCATTGCTTTTCTGAAGCCAGCACTTTTTATTGTGGTTCATCTCATAATGGTAATCTACCTTCTATGTTCCAACACATTAAAGCTGAAGTGGCAAATTCAATCAACAAAGACATATTAGGTACCACTTTAATAACACCAACAAACAGCTTCACTAATTCTGTGTCAGTTTGGTTTATAGCTTTTTGTCGTATCTTCAACAGTAATGGTGGGGGAAGATGAAAAATGATTAAATATCCAATTTGTTTAATCTCCCACTCCTTGCAATAGTCAAGTGGGGACTCGTTTGAAAGAGAATTGTAAGCTCTTTCAAATGCTGACTTTTTGGGGGTTATTAATTTATCTTAAACGAACTAGAGGGCGTTATTTAAAAAAGGTTCAGTTTTTTATGCTGTTTAAAGAGTGGTTTTCAAGAGGACAAAATTATCTAAATTATAGCGAAAACCGCAGTTTAATATCTTTATTCGTGCTTGAGTCATTTCGAAATGACCTGTATTTCAATTGACAAATAGTATTAGTTATAAATGAAAGGTTATTCTGGAGTATCGAAGTGTTTTTGGTAGTCTTTGGAAGCGAAACTAAAGCGTTTTCTCTATTTAATAATTATGAAGTTAACTACTAATATTTATTATGGAAAAATAATTAAAGACATTTCATGTTATTTTTATTATTTGCAATTACAATAAAACGGTAACACTATTGAAGCTCTAACAGTACGAAAGGGCAATAACGATACGAAACATAAGTCTTGAAAAGTAATCATGACAAAATAGCAGTTACGGTAATTTTCGAACTCCCAAGGAGAAGTGTGCCGGGTAGCCATCATGTCTCTTCTTGTTTGCAAAGGAACGTCTTCCAAAAGTGCAGGCAACTCATTTATTGGAAAATATAAATAAAGTTCGCCGTTTAGGTGGCCATTAAAAATAAACGGCCCAATTACCTGTCCGTTTATAATGCCACATCCCACATTCACACTCCATCCATTTTGATAGTTGACTTCACGCAGCATCTAGTGAGGATTGACTGGTGACCAATAATGCATGTCATGTAAGTTTACTCCTCCACTGCTTGTGAAAATTGCTTCATCAGTCCATATTACGTGAGAACAAAAATAAGGAACCTCATCAATCATAAATCTTAACTAGTGGCAGTGATCTAATCTTCGATCAAAATCAGTTCCTGAGAGAGCTTGGTGCAGAAAAACGTGATATGGATGTCATTTATTATCCTTCAAAATTTGTGTATCGTCGATTTACTGATTCTCAGATCTAACGAAATTATTCTGGTGCTTACTAGAGGATTGATTTGAATATACGCAAGAACATTGATAACGTTTTCTTAGTTTCTAATGGCACGATTTCTTCTAGGTACTGGAATAGGATGTACTTGTCCATATTCCCGAAAATTTCTAGCTACACGTATAAAAACTCTTGTACTAAAATGTCTTCTATCGAAATAGTTAGCTGCATATATCGTTCAGCCATACCAGCGTTCTCATAACACTGCAAGTACACGGCTAACATATCATAAGCTTCTGCGGTAGAATAAGACATTTTTGAAAATACTTTTGAGAAAATTTAGGAGAAATTTGATATAAAAACAAACACTAAACTTATTGTAACAAAGTGCTAGATAATCACCAAACGATAATTAGAACAAATGTCAAATATAACAAAGCTATGACAACGCAACCTAGTCATCTGTTAGATTCATAAAACTTTGTGTCATGGGTATCTCAATGAAAAACTCTTTGTTACTCCATCATAACATTTTATTTATAATCAATATTATTATTTGTCAATTCAAAAACAGGTTATTTCGAAATAACTCAAAAACGAATAAAGATATCAAACTGCGGTTTTCGCTATAATTTAGGTAATTTTATCCTCGTGAAAACCACTCTTTAAAAAGCAGGCGATTCCATTTAATTTTTCCGAGAAAATCTCAAAAAACTATACCTTTCTTTAAATAACGCCCTCTGGTTCGTGTAATACAGCATTTGAGAGAGCTGTAAATTCTCTTTCAAACGATTCCCCACTTGAATACCTTTCATTACAAGGAGTGGGAGAGAGAACAATTTGAATATTTATTTAATCATCATCTTCTCCCACCATTACTGTTGAAGATACGACAAAAGGCTATAAACCAAACTGTTGGTGTTATTAAAATGGTACCAAATACTGGGTATTTTTGGAGAAAAATTAGTGTTTATTACTTGCCATAGCAGTTTCGCCATCTTACGGCAGTTTTAGAAACGCAAAAGTGTTTTCTATCGATTTCTCTTGGCCACTTTAGTTATGAAATTTTTTACGCGACGCTGCAGCATCTATAGCTTCACACATATCCTACCTCGCCGCCCCTAGTGGGACACCCGGTACATACGCTCTCACGCACGCCCGCACGCACGCACACACAAACCCACGCAGACATGCATGTATACACGCATGCGCAGATACAAGGGAAGATTAAATAAATTATCGTACGTATAAAAAGCTTGTAGCCGAATAACTTTAAAGGCATTAAATCAGTTAACTAATTTTTGGGTGTATATTCCTGTTAAAGATTAGTAGAGAGTGTCAAAAAATTTGCTATTGTTGTCCAGAAAAATACACATTTTTGCAAACGATAATAATGTCTAGCATTCATTTATAAATATAAAATTATTTAATTAAATGCATTTGCTACACTCACTATGTTTGGGTCTATATGACCCCGTGACTTGTGTGGTTCAAATTAGAAGAACGAGAAGCAGATTATTATCATAGACTAATGTATTTTATTAGTTATGTTTTATTTTCATAAATATAAATAACTTACATAATCTTGCCACATTATTGCGCAATATTGCATTCGTTATTTGCGTACCGGTAAACAAGTTTATTCCTGTTGAGACTTGTCTGTGGCTCCGCGTATAAATGCAGCCAGTGAGCATCTGTGTGTTGAATTTCTGAGATCAAGGGACCCCGCTCTCAAGACCGAATATAACCTATTAAACGCCCTAATTCGGCATGAAACTAATACCTACACCGAAAGAAAATGGATCCAGGCCACCTCCAATCTTAACTATAGAAATGGCAGGAAGTTCTGGCACACCTTCAATATTCTCACCAAAAGGAAAACCAAACCCAAGTCCCACCTAACCGATCCTCAGGGTAACCTATTCTCCACCGATCAAGACAAAGCCGAAATTTTTCGCCACCACCTCCAATCTGTCTATACTTCACCTAACAATTCCTCGTTCGACGACGACTTTAAAAATCGTCTAGAGCAAGACCTTGAGAATTTCAAAAACTCCGAATTACCCAAGAAAATTCTGAATGAGAATGACCCGTTCTTCTGCCCAATTACTCCAACTCAAACCCTCAATTATTTCCAAAAATACAAAATATCCGCTCACGGACAGGACAGTCTCAACCGACTCATACTGAGAAACCTGCCACCTCCTGCTATCAGACGCCTAACACGGTTTGAAAATCCGCCTCGACCGTCATGATCCTCAAAAACTTCTCAGATCTGACAGATCCCTCATCGTACAGACCAATCTCCCTCCTCAGCTGCCTAGGGAAATGCTTAGAGCAGATCCTAGCCCGAAGGATAGGAATCCAATAACCTATTATCCGATAGTCATTTCGGCTTCCGACCCAATAGAACCTGTCAGGACCCATTGCTAAAATTCCTAACGGAAACATCACGTGCATTTAACCACCGTTACTATAAGCTTGCCGTGTTCTTAGACATAAAGCAGGCCTTTGACAGAGTCTGGCATGCGGGTCTAGTTCACAAAATTCGAGAATTAGGTATCCCCCACGAAGCACCTACTATCGTATAGATAGGACGGTACGAGTCCGAGTGGGTTCATCCCTCTCAGAAAGTTTCACCCCTCAAGCTGGTGTACCCCAGGGTTCTGCTTTGGCACCTGTCATATACCTCATTTTCGCCAATGATATCCTCAAAGTAACCACACCAGAAATATCCTTGGCGCAGTTCGCCGACGACACTGCCTTCTGGTCAGTCAATCGGTCAACGAAAAACGCATCCAACAGTTTGTGCAGAACCCAACAGAACTTCTCCAATTGGGCCAACCAATGGAGAGTCTCCATAAACCCTACCAAAACCCAAGCCATTCTATTCCGGCATTCTATTCCCTCATTATACCCGACACAAATTACTCTCCAAGGACGAGGTAACCATTTCTCTGCAAGGCGAACGGTTGCCTCTTTGCGAGGAAGTGACATACCTAGGAATCACATTCACCAAAAACCTTAGCTGGAACGCTGATCTGAAAAAAATCCTGAACAGAATGCGAAACCGATCCAACCTCCTGGGAGCCCTTAGGGGCGCATAGGGGATGTCAGTCCGAAACCCTTCAACGCACCTATTACGGCCTATATACCTATATTACGGTCCGTAATAGATTATCGTGCTCCACTGTGCGCTACCCTAAAACCCAAAAACCTAAAATCCATAGCCTCATGTGAACGCCGATTCCTACGGAGAATACACCTGTTACATTATAGAACTCCCAATGAAATTACCATTCAACACGCTAACATCACACCTATCACCCAACGGCTCCAAAAACTTCAATCAAACTACATCCACCGTAGGATATTGGGCGCCACAGAAGCTACCAAAAACGTCCTCCGCATTCCATATACGCCCCTAACCCACATCCAATACCTAAGAACCCACAGCAGAAAACCCAAAAATAAATTCAAGTACCCGCCAACTATCCTGACCCAGAATCTCAAAACCTCCCGAGAATTCTAAAACCTTCTAGATGATATCCCTTATGCCCTTTAGATAAAATCTAAGACGACCACTGCAACGACCAAGGAATCGATATCACACACCTCACTCCACGCCTCATTTACACACTACACGTACACCACACATACACATGCAATCCAAACAAAAAATAATATTATACTAATAACAATTGTTTTTTTTTGCAACCATCTAAACACTATACACTACATTGTATGCACTAATATAATATACACAACTATATAACCCCACTAACACAAGGAAGACCCAGGACTAAAGAGGAAGCAGACTCCTGAACAGTCCGCAGGAATAAGTAATAAGATAAGCTATACTAACTAAAAAAAATCTGTGTGTTAGTTTCGTAGTAAATATCAAACTTGATGCTATACTCTAATAAGAAATACCTAACAATTGGAATTTGTTGTTGAAAATGTGTGATAGTGAACCTGAGAAACTTTGGTGTGTTTCTGATAGTGATTCTAATGCTTCTGAGGAAGAAGACCATTTGTCCGAAATCGAGATATATAATAGCGAATCGGATGATGAAGTGGAAGGCTCATGAACTCATAGAAAAGTTTAAATTGGTTTTGCTACTCACGACGTGCCTAGTACATTGATTGCTGACAATAATCCATATTTGTCATATATACATTTGAAGAATTTGCTAAAAATTTTAATTTTGAAATAATAACATGCAGTCCGTGCTATTCTCGAAGTAATGGTTTTGCTGATAGTTGAGTAAAAATTGCTAAAAGTCTGTTAAAGACAGGGGATGAGTTGAGCACATCTTTATTAAATTATAGAAATACACCTGTTATAGGTATTGGTTTCACACCAGCATAGTTAACGTTCAATCGTAGAGTACGAACGAAATTGCCTGTAAGTCAAAATTTGTTAACTAATGTAAAAATGGACAGAGATAGTATAGAAAACAAGGTTATTAAAAAACAAGAACTAGCAAAAAGATACTAAGATTTAAAAACTAAGAAACGAGAACTTAAATCTGAACAGAACGTAACTGTAAACAGAAATAATCAGTGGGCAAAGGTTTTTCAAAGGACCAACACACTAGGGCGTACGTAATTCAAGATTAAAATGGAACACATATAGAGGAAATAGTTATCACTTGAGAGAGTCGCTAATCGAAACTAAAGTAAATAGGAAGACATCAGACTTGGACATGAGTGAAAGTGAGAAAGCAAAGAATGAGAGTGAAACGGGGAAAATAATAACAGTGAAAGTGAACCGGGAAAAGTGGGTAATTTAAGTTTTTTATCTCGAAGGGAGATGTTGTCGAAACGTAAAAGTTGACAACACTGTAGTGTGGATTCATTGTATTTAACCTACTGTTAAAATATGCATCAGATAAAAGATAAATCTTAAATATAAAATATCTATTTAATACAAACACGATAAAACAAATACTACAAAAATACAGAGTTTTAGTTAATTAAGAAACGCAATTAAGTTCACTCGTACCTATTCAGCTACTACTAATTCAATTGCCCTATATATTCAGAGAACGCTAGAGATAATAATTTGTGTAATTTGGTTTGATATTCTCAAACTGATTTATTTACTACATTTACATAATCCAGTAGGTAAATAGAACATATTTAACAAGTTACAAAAATCGATTATAACGTAATCGAAATTTTCGAATAGCTTAAATTTATTTCTCGTTCAAATACATACATTCTGTTTAAACTCAGGTCACGTAAAATTTATAAATTCGGATAAAACAGCAAAAAAAGTTCTATTGGTTAAAACTTATAAACTCTGTCTAGAACGGACATAATACGTCTTTAATGATTTGCAAAAAACACGGATGACCTAATAGTAAATGCCTTAACTTAAACAAATAAAACATTAAACTACTATAGAAATGTAGTATGGTTAAAATCAGTGTTGTGTTTAAGTAATTAAACCTATTTTTCAAGGTAATTCTATTACTTAGTTTATCTATGGTCTAAGAATAATGTTCAAATTAAGTAAAGTAATTGTTCGTAATTTTCTTCATCAATTTATGTTGAATACCCAAGTAATTATAAGGTCAATTTATAATTAATGGAAGAAATCAATATCCTCATGAATTGAAATGGTTGAATAGGAAATGAAATAACCATATCAGATTACTATATAATTACTACATAATATTAACATTAGAACAGATTACACATATTTTAATAGAAAAATCAAATTTATGTTTTGAGATAACTAATATATTGACATTAACTTACTTTTAAATTTGTGTTAAAGAAAATAGGTAACATTTGTTGTCCCCTTCCATAAAAAAAATTGTTAGTTAAGTGTTAAGACTAATAGCTTTATAAAACCGACATCTACGAAAAAAATATAAAAGTATTATAGATCAGTAGTTTAAATATTGTGCTTCCAAAATTTCTTTTAAAATTCTTAATTCACACTTAATAAGTTAGCAAACTTCTGTAGGAGTATTAACCAATAATTTTGCTTTCATTAAAAGAGTTTAGCACTTAACGTGGACGTGTACATACATATTCATTTGAATTTAAGTATGTGAACGAATATTTTAATCTATTAAATCTACTTTAAAATTAAAAAAATAGTATTTTAGATAGAGTTATTAACTAATTAAGTATCTATTTTGGTAAAGGATGCATGGCATAGGTTTAAGTACTTCCCTTAGCATTCATTTAATATTCACAAATTTTGTAAATGCAAAGATCCTACTGAATATTTTGTTAACCTATAGTACTTAAATGCGACCAAATGAGAATAAAATAAGAACACTTTTAATTCAATATAGCCCAACTAATTTCGAAGAATTTGATTATTAAGTATAAAAAATAAAAATTAAGACATTTGTTACAATCATAATAAAAATAGCAACTAAACCTCTAATAGATTAAAGGCCAGTATTTCTGTCTTCGGTTAGCGCAGGTAAAACTTGATTGGTTGTTAATAACTTGGGTAGTAATTGTTGGCGTGACTAGTGAGATTACCCGTGATTATGTATGTTAATCGATTGATAAAAGTACTGACTCTAAGTACTATTAAATTGTGTTAATGATATTGAGAACACTCCAACGCAAACATGCTTATCGTATTCAAAAAACATTCTTTACAAAGGTTAAATACATAAAAATGTCAATGTTGTGAAAGACATTATCTAATAATTCTTACTTTAGCGTGTGCATAAGGCAGTAGTGGATGTCAGGGGAGGGCGCATGAGACGCCTATTAAAAGTAATATCTCATCTCGAGGCTAAAGACTTTGGGGATATCGGAAGGACACCAAGCACCGACGAACCGATATGGTACGGTTTTAAGCCAGACTCCGTCGCTAGATGTCGCCCCGTTAAAAGAGGCCCCACTAACGGTTTCGTCGACGTCCGTCGCCGCCCCCGCACCGATCCAGGGATCCACCGACGAGGACTTCAAGACACAGAAGAAGAAGACCGAACAGCCCTGCAGCGATGGAGCAGTCGATACGAGAGGACACCAGGGAGAAAGTGCCTCAAAAAGAGAAATGGGTCGCGTTCTCATGAGAAATGGACCAATAACGCATCGCCTTCACGAGAGCCAAAGCCTTCTGCTAGAGAATCCAGTCTGCCTCACTCCAGGACACAGGCAGGCTGAAGAGGTATATGGATAAGTGTGGTACTCCGTACCACACATATTAGGGAAAGAGCGACCGATTGGCTAAGGTAGTGATACGTGGCGTGCCCGTAGAACTAACCAAGGTTAGCTCAGAGCTAAAAAGACAAAACGTTAAAGTAATTTCTGTTTTGAGGATCAAGCATCGAGGACCCCGATCCCCCTCATGATGGTAGAATTGCCGACCTACGAATACAGCAAGAAGAGCCTCCAGGTGAAGCACGCCGCCCGCCTCCGCGTGAATGTAGAGGATTTGCGGCGGAAATCCGGCATCGGGCAGTGTCACCGGAGTCAGGGTTTCTGTCACGTACAGAGTTGCTGCAGGGCGGCAACACCCTTGGAGGTATCAATTTGGAAACGGCCCTACCTGTCATCAGCAAGGTGGCATCGACGCTCGTTCAGGCGAAAACTGCAATGGACCTGTGGGGAGTAATCCTCACGCACGGTTCAGAGGTGGTTGCCCTTTTCGGGTAATAATACAAAGAGAAGAGTGGTACCCTAGCTTAATATATAGTATCGATAATTTATTAAATTCTGTTCTGTTAACACCGACGATGTATTCACGCATCTAACACATGTTTCTATTTATTTCAGATACCCAGGACATCAACATCCCCTACGACCGAGCAACAACAGGACAGTCCACAGAAAAGCTACACCTACAACAAAATCACCACAACAACGCTTTTTTTGGATAACCACAAATTTCAACAGCACGATGTCAACAGACATCACACACAACCACGCTGCCCAACAACCACGGAATCCATGTACTGAAGAGGACAAGGAGTCCTGAGCAGCGCACCACCAACACTACTAAACATATTATTGCTTATTTTCTTATATATTATACTACACCGGGTGTTTGGAAATGAATATCGGGGTTGTAAGGCTTTGTAGTATCTATTAAACGTAACTTACAGTTATGTATAATACATGAAATTAAAGAGCATCTCAAACAGTTCTTACTAAAAGTGTTTAATGTGAGCACCATCCGTCAGACGGCACACATCGAGTCGATAGGCGAGTTCTTCCCAAACCTTGGTGGGTGAGTAAATTTGAACTTAATATGAAACGCATGATGTACAGTAACTACAGATTCAGTCTTAGCAAATTGTAAAATACAAAGAGCTTTCTGTTTACTCGTCACCATATTTGCTACAAGCGCTTTCTAACGGGAAACTGTTTGAGCTGCTCTTTCATTTGATGTGTTATTTATAAGTGTAAGTTAAATGTAATAAATACTACAAAGCCTTAAAATGGGTTTCATATTCGATTATATATATATATATATAATATATAATTATATATAAATTGTAAGTAACTAAAATTATAATAAACTTTGTTGAACTTGAATTGACCTTGAACTCGAGGCTGTACCAGTGGGCGAGAATAACAACCTGAAAATGCCGGCTTTTGCATGCGGATGACTGATTACTGGGTAACATGGTGCGGAAGGGGTTTTAAAATTTATCCCCCAATTTCGCCCCGGACAGTTCGAACCGCAATTGCTTCCGGTCAGATGGCCCTGGATACTTCAACCCTGACTTCTCTCCATTACCTTGAATTTTGGCTTATTTGTAGTTTCTCTTTGTATATAATATTTTTACTACCTATTCCATAGGTGTGATGTATGAATTGGATATTAGGTTATTATAGCTAATCGAATAATAAGTACATGTGACCATTAATTTATAAAAGATTTATTTATTTATTTCATACAGTTACACACTAAAATGCAAAATCGTTGGCAATTATCCTTAAATAATACATAATATTTGCTATTATTATCATAATTATTATTATTATAATTGCACATTACACATGTGCTTTTCATTAAGATAATGACTCATTAATATATCATTAATATATGTTGATACTGGAAATTAATGGGTCGTTAAACACAATTTATGATTAAGATGCTATTATCATAATTGCGCATTACACATCGCAATTACTTTGCAATTGGCATTGTATAGATAATAATATTGGAATATTATCAACTATATAGGTCCATTGTCTAATTACTTTAGTCAATGTTGGTATAGAAATTAATCTAGAAGAAGCCTAAACAAATATACAAAAATTGAAATCAACATTTAGGGGTGAAATGTCACAGGGGCGAAGTGTCACAAGGGGCGAAAGGTCTGGGGGCGAATTGTGTATGGGCGAGATGTCCGGGAGCGAATTGTGAGGGGCCAAATGTCCTCATTCCTGCGGGAGGTAACACAATTAATACAAAGGTGCTCCGATTTCTAAAAAAAAGGAATTATAGCTTAACCCACACAAATGCATTGCAATCACAGCTTAAAACGAAAAATTTTAAAACCGAGGCCCAATTCTTCAACGGAAGCGTGCCCATACCGCAGGTTAAGTTAGAGATTTTAATTAGTTGATCTAAAGTATGGCAACCTTGGCATATAAAGCTCCGATACAGCTGTGATAGGCTTACAGCTGAGTAGGATACAACGAGCATCCCTGAATCCACCGCAGAATATAGCTATACTAAAACAACATGTAACAAACCAATCTGAGTTGTATTAAAATATACCATAATTTAGGCAACTCCGTTCATTTTTGTGTCATGCAAGTTGCATACCTTAGTGGCTGGAAAAAGTATACGTTTAGATATTTTAAAGTGGGGTAATACGCGCATTTCGTCTTGCACATTGAGTTCATTCGCAGACATTTATTTGGAAGTCTTTGTTACGATATGAAAGAAAAAAGCTTCCATTTTGTTCTTGAGTATTTTTATTAAAAAAGTGTCGTACATTTTACGATAAGAGTTGATTACACCTATTTTCCTTTCTCTATTATATTTATCCTTTTTAGGCACTTTTATTACACTGTCATATTTACCTTTATTACGTTACATTTTCCTATTACGTAATTTCATTGAATTATTAAGTTTCAATTTAACGAGGATGACGCAATAGAAATTGTTGCTATGCTGAATATTATAAATAAATGGTACAATAACCCATTTAAATCTACCAAGTTTGGCTTTTTGTAGAGGAATTTACTTATTTGGGATCCACCAATATCAAAACTCTATCATATTTCCATTTCAAGATCAATTGCACAACCAAAATCGAAAGCGTGGCTTCGTCAGCACATCTTATCAGTACCAGTACACCAGTGACAACAAACATTTTAAAGTAAAACGGGTATTTAATTTCTAATTATCAGCATAAGGTATTTTTAAGTTATTAACATTAGGATTAAGATTTTCTACTTTTATAACTTGAAGCATTTTAACATTTATTTACAGGTTGAAGTTACATTTCTTTGCAAAGCGAACATATCTAACCACACATACACACATTTTCTAATTAAAGGAAATCAAAGTTTAAGAACATAAACCCGTTAATCACTGGCTGAGCTGAAGGCACAAAATCTTCTATTTATTATTAGGAGTAAAAGTAATATTAGGGGTGAAATTATTAACAACAACCCGCAATACACCCTAATAATTTTTTATTACAAACATATTTTACTCTCCGGAAATAAAGGCAAAACTAGAGCTCATAATTTACGGGACAGACGGAATAAGATACAAATCAGACGTCCAACTACAGAATCGTAGATGCATCGACACAATAAAACACGGCATTTTGCACAATTTCAGAAAATTAGTGTGGAGTGGCTAATAACAGTGATTCTCCCTCTACCTTATTACTTCCAACGTAACTGTACATGAAAAATCTTCAAGCAGTCGTGCAGGAACCTGAAGTGTGATTATTTCTTTCATATTGTTATATATCTTTATTTATTGTCTGTTTCTGTCAGTTCTACATTTTTTATTTATACGATCTAAATCTCGAGACTTAGACGTATACCTTTTGCTTCTTACTGTCACAATCTTTAATACATGACGTAAACACAACCTCAAGGCAAAATATCCCTAATCATACGGCTCTCGGTAGCTTACAAGTAAACAATTACTGTCTTTTCCCCTCTAGCCAAAATTCCGCACTGGTACAGTTAAAGCCAAACTTAATTATATACCGCAAAAGGAATTGTATTATAAATGAACATAAAAAGCTGAAGTGCTTAACGCTGGCAACGGTATGCTACAAGTACTTCTAAGTATAATATTTATACATAAGGTAAAAGTAATCTGAGCAAGTTGCGTATCCTCGTCGATAAGTAAAAGTCGCGTTTCTTTATTTGAGTGTTGATAATTTAAATGTCCTGAAAAACATGAACGCGGAACGGGTTGTATCTAATTTATGATTAATAAAGTCCAGTACATAGGGACAAGACATTTAAATGACCTCAAGAGAAAAAAATAGTGGTTCATAATTAATACACTTCATTGTATTATTTTTTTTTTTGGAGTTCCGTATTACATTTCGCTCAACCTCAATTACTCATATATAATTATGAATGACGAAATGGCTTTAATGTACTACGTGTATGGTTTTGTTATAAAAAACCAGATGCATTTTGAGGAATTATGTTATAAATTCCTTTTATAATTTTCGGTATAGTATAAATTCATGGAAGTATCGGTATTGTTTGATCTAGACATTGCAAGTTGCAAGTTGTTTCCCGCCATGAAGTGTTATGTTGTCTAATTATGTTATTTTCGAAAACTATTTAAAGAAAGGATGAACGAATTGAAGAGTTGATATCCACCCTTAATAATGTCTTACCGTAAAACACGCTACTCTTAAGACATCGGCAGTGGCGGTGTGTGGTTGGTTGTATGTAGTGAGTTACGTGTTGTAGCTGTCGTAACTTAAGCTAGACCAAACGCAATATCACGTAACTAAACATTATTTGTATCGGAACAAAAGTATTGGGAGTTTAAAGATTTCTGTATAAGCATCGTAAGTGATTTAAGTTTGTCTAGAGGTAACTGTCAATATGTATTCTGAGTACAAGTATGTTTTAATTGGACATCTAACTTATTTTCGACTATACCCACCATTTCAAGCCAAAATTCATTTTTCATATCATCTTCCTGGCTTGAAAGTGCTCATTAATCGGATTCATAAAACAATTAGACGTTTGGAAATATATTACAGAAAACAATTACCATAGCAGATTCTGATTTTGGACATGCACACTAATTGAAAGATGTTTTATGTTGTGTCTTTTTGTTATCCACCAGTGGTACACACCTGTGTTTTCTAACGAATAAGCGTGATTCTCCCGTAGGCCACGCTTGTGTTTTAGTGTGTGTTATCAAATAAATCGTGACCAACTGGTGGGTCACTTGTGTTTTTATCAAAATATGTTTTTGGGTACCACCAATGAGTAACACATTTCGAAATAACACCTTTTTTCTAAGCACTTCTACGATCTTTTGTGTATTACCGTCGGTAGGCCAAACTTTTATTTGTTTGTAATGCCATAAACGTGGCTCATACTTATTACATAGCCTCAGCGAAAATCCACGATGAAGAACTAGTGACTCCTGCTTATCATGTAATCACTAATAATGCTAAAACATGATTACATGGTTGTGTCAAATAGCTTATTGTTGGTAAGTCTATTTTGTTTTGGAATTTATATGTTTACGGGGTTAACACGTTTTGTGTTCGTGCGCTTACTTTAGTGCTAGTTTCATTGTTTGCATGGTTGGATATTTGCGTATGTGCTTATCTGGTACTAGATTTGCACATGTTTTGGTTGTTTTTGTTTGTTTTATTGCTTGTTTAAAGTGTTTTGTTGTTTGAATTGTTGGCTAGTTTATTTATTTTGGTGGTTGCATGATAGCGTTGTTTTATTTTTTTCTTATAGATTTTACAATATTTGTACTACTACATGTTTTATTAATGCATCAATCGCTTGATTCACTTGGAACCACGAAAATTTTTAGACTCTATTTTAACTATTTTATCTTTAGCGGTAATTGGTCTATTGGTGTAGCAATTGCTTCAAGCTGGATTCTCGTATCTTTAGTGTTTGCCCTTTAAACAAGAGCCATTTATATCCAGCGTTAGTTTAATGTCATTAAAATTAGAAATTAGTTTAATGTCGTTTCGGGAAAACCCGTGAGGGGAAAGGTGTAAGTAGCGTCGGAAGATAACTTCCAATTATGTCACAAGATGTTTATAAGTTTCCTTGCTCTCTGTTTACTTGATTGTTAATTTATGTGGTTGAGGTGCTTACGTGATCGGGTATGTACTTGTTTTGCTAGTAGCATGGCCTGGATATAGTAGTTTGCTACTAGATTTTTGCTTGCTTATTTGTTTTGGTATATTTTCATCGATGTTTGGTATGTTTCGGGTACTTTAGAAATTTTGAACTACAGCTATGCATGCTGTTAGAAACTGTATGTTAATCTACAGGATTTCACTTCGTACTTAAATTATACGGTGTTTTAAATTTTGTTAACTCCTAATTAGTTAACCCACAAGGCAGCGTTTCTAGTTTAAATTACATAATATGACAGTGCAAACTGTATATTAACCTTACAAGAGGGAGTGTACACTAACTTCTAATTATACTATAAAACGCTGCTGTCAAATGGACTTTATTTCAAGATAATGAACTAGTAATTTTAATTGTAGGGACAGAGAACCAAGCAAATGGGAACTCGCTCGTACACGAGGTCGCTGATGTGTGTGTACAAATACTAGGCGAAACATGGAAAATAAGATGCAGGAAATACAAAAAAACACACGGAAGTCAGATGGTAAAATAAGTACATAAAATACTTGAAAGTCAAAAAGGTACACGGAAACAAAATGACGGGTATAAGACGACGGCACATAAATCGGTCAAAACCGATGGGGAAAACAAGAAATGCACCTGAAAATGTGGTGCAGTCCAAAAAAAAAAGGCACACGCAAGCAAGATGGCGGAAGGTAGATGATGTACAAACAAAAAAGCACACCGAAACAGGATGATGGTACCAAGATGACGAACAAAACACAGAGATAGCGGTGTACAAAAAAGGTACACGCAAGCAATATTTCGGAAACTAGTAGGCAAATAATCAAAAAGTCATACGGAAACAAGATGACGGAAATAAAATGGCGGCATAGCTAAAAAAGCACACGGAAACAAGTTATCAAAAACAAGATAATGAAACCAACGCTGTATCAAAATGCTGGGCAATATCCCAAGATGCTGGACCCAAACTGAACCCCTTTGAGATATGCAACCCACAGATGATAAAAATAGGCTTGATAAATGCACCGGAGAAGTAGACAAGGTGTACTTAAGAAATCCGCTGCCAAAAAAGGTGACAAAAAAAGGGTCATTGAAAATCAATTAAAAACCTGGCTAAAAGGTGGTCCATAAAGAAGATAACAGAAATTATGGGATGAAAATATCGTCTTAAAAAGAAGGTGGTAAAACTATGGTTGAAAAATGGTCCAAAATAAGACGAAAAAAAGAGTCATTAAGATGTAAAGTTACATTCTCTAACCTTATATATATATATATATATATATATATATATATATATATATATATATATATATATATATATATATATATATATGAATGCCATTTTCCTTGGACATGCCATAACTTGAGAACGACTTTACTTTGTAGAAGGTTCTTACGGAAAGCAAAATTAAGAAAATTGTGTAGGAAACTGGATTATTTAAGAAAACTTTTTAGACTTCGCGCGTTTGACAATTCGTGTGCCGCAAATGTCATTTAACAGCTGCATCGGTCGGGATTTATCGATCGAAGGTGTGTGCTTTGTGAAGTGTAGGTATCCACTAAGAAAGGGTTTTGCGAAATTCCACCTCTAAGAGGGCGAAATGGGGGGTTGAATTTTTTTGTGAAACTTTTTATTCTATGGGTCGATTGACTCGAAAATTGGTAAACATGCTCTTCTATTAAATTTGTGAGACAAGTGTATCATAAAATTGTAACATCCTCCCCATTATGAGACCGCACCAACGCGCGGCGGGGACGGCTAGTACAATATAACTCCACTATTTCTTTTTTATAATTATTTATTTCTCTACGAGTTTCAATATAACATGTATCATTATTATTAATTGTGGAATTGTAATTTATTGTTCTCTTGAGTAATACCATAGCGGACTTGTTACTAACCAAATCGTTGATTTTCTCATATTGAGAGAATGAACAACGCAAGATTAACGAAGCAAACATATGTGGGTGAGGTTAGAGGTAAGGTCGGGCCTGGTAGGTCGCGTTAACACTTGGCTGAATGTAGTAGAATGTATGATAAAAGAAAGAAAGATGAGTTTTAAAAATAAAAGAACATGTCAGAGACAATGTACGAATCTTGCGGAACCTAGGGAGGTATGCAGAGAAAGATTGTGAATGAAAAATAAATAAAAAGCAGGGATTGCTTTGCCTACCCCGCAAGAAAATGGAGTGAGGGTTATGTTATGTATTTAAAACATTAGTATCATTAAAAAGTAATTCAAACTGGGCGGTGAAGAATATAGAAAAATAAAATGAAAGTCTGATGTTCGTAATAACATTCTTGTTATTATCTAAAAATAATTTAATTGCATCAATAGCAATAATTTGTTTGAAATGACAGAGATCACGTGTAAAATGAAAATTAAAGACGTTAATTTATTGATCTGAATATAAAAATAAAATTATATTAAGCGATTTCTTTTAAAGTATAACGTATAAATCGTACAAAAATTAAGACAACTATAAATTGTAAACAGTCAGAACAACAAGAAGTAGTATTAAAGATTCATAAAAATAGAATTAATTATAAAATAAATTTCAAGCTCGCCTGTCAAATTAGTAGTATAAATAACGTAACTACTTAACGTGCTTCCCATTTTTATAAATCTTCAAAGAAAAATCTAAGTTAATTGCCAAATTTATTGCTCTCAACGAAGATAAAAAATTAAGAAAAACTTAATAAGAAAAAACACTTAAAAGCCTACATATAACAAACTTGAATATATCTAAATTAATTTAAGAAAACAAATTAATGCTTCTTAATTTATGAACTTATGGTTTTTAAGTCTAACGTGCCATTCTTACGAATTGTTTACACCCAAAATTAAACAGCTACATTTCCGGAATGCACTTATTAAATGTACAATTTCCATGATCATATTAATTACCAAGTTCTGTGCATTTTTTATTGTAATTGAGTGATTAAAAAACCTTACATCAATTAAGGCTTGAGTTACTTCAGTAATGAGAAATAAACCATTTCGAGGTTATATTACATCAAATTTCCACGGGACTGTCTAATTTTTTAATAAAATATACATAAATATAAATTAAATAAGTAAAATTAAAATGACATAATTGAGAGAATACAAATGAATAGGTGAGTTCCAGGATGATCACCTGCCAAATCTCATTAAATTTAAATTGTGATAAATCATTTTTGTAACATAATATTAATATTAGAATATCAGGCACATCTGTATTCATTAAAATGAAATATAGAAAAACAAATGAGGTAATCAAATCGCCTAAATATATACAGATGTAAAGAAAAAACGAGAATACTCTCACGCGACACATCCAAAAGGATGGAATTCACCTGGAGACAATTAAGGAGTCTCGGAGTTACTTCCTTCGGTGTTTTATTTTTACTTCTATATTTGCATTTTGTAAAGTAAAATTTACAGTTACAATTACAATATACTAGTAGAATACACGTTTGAAAATAAATAATTGTGGAATTTTAATTTTTTGATTACATAAACGCAATGCCGGATTTAGGTGTTTTCCGCTTTACGCTTTACTTTTAATTAGAGTATTTATGTTTATAAACTAGTACCTACTATACGTCAACGTCATACCTAAGAATCTAATTGTTATGCTAAATGCAAGGGTATAGATTGCAGCGCAAGATAATTTATTATTTATAATACACGCATTTTAAAATAATAGAACGTGATTTTTTTGCAGCAAAGTCTGTAATCAGTTTATGATAATTTAAGCTTTCAGTTAAACCACTTTCTATAGTCAAAATCGTCAATAAATTTAACCGATATTCTTCGATACTTGACCGTAATAGTACATTACGTAATAAGTGTTGTAAACGGCATATTACGCACGAATGGAAAAATTACGCACGAAGCGGCGTAGCGGCAAGTGCGTAATTGCGTTACAACATGCATTACGTACTATACTTTACCTACGACTATTACTGTAGATAGTCAAAAACACACAGTCGACAATCAATGTAAGATGTGTATAAGGCACGGTAAAAGAAAACACAGCATTAAAATAAATCGCACAACTTCCCTAGCAACCACTTAGCAACTGTCGATAGACGTTGCCATTTTATTCTATACATATATATATATATATATATATATATATATATATATATATATATTGTATTTAATATTAAGAATTATTTGGAACTATATAATTATTTGTTCAGTTTCCTTCAACCCGATTCTTTTAGCTATCATAATAGTAAACATACATGTGGTATAAAGCCGTCAAACCGTCAAAATTAAGTAGGCCGCGATAGAGATTTGCGAACGAACATCAAGAACTGTCAATAAACTTCTCATTTTATTAACCTGGTGTTTGTGTGTGTAAAGTTCTGTTCAATTAAAAAAAACGTCGAGTGGCAGTGAAATAGATTTAACTCCGCCCAATATTACTGAAATCGCAGAAATAGCAAAAACCAACTTATTTCAGGTGAAATCTGAGAGTCGGTACAAAAATATGTACCAAAAATGTAAAAAACGACGTGAAGTCATTTTCTGAGAATGTTATGATGGCACATTTCAAAGATTTGTCAAATAATATGACCAGATGATAAATATTTATTATGAAGGTAAAATATATTGTGCTCAATCGACTGACATTTTAATTTTCGTTTAGGTTGTTCTTATAATTGGAATAAGCGGTGCCTGCAGAAAACAACAATTACATAATATAAAACCATCGCATGTTCAAGATACAGGAAAAAATCTAGTTATTAAAATTCCTGATTCAAAAACTAAACGACCACGTTCTTTTGTGGTTTCAGAATATTTTTACCCCAACGTGAAAAAACATATTAACCTTCGCTTTGCAGTAAATGAGGCTACAGAATTACCTTTTTTTCTAAACTATATGAACGGAAAATGCACCAGGCAGTGTGTTGGTATTAATAAAATAGGGAACGTACCAAAACAAATTGCTATATACCTGGGACTACCACACGCAGCAGCTTATACAGGACACTGTTTCTGGCGTTCGTCTGCGACTATTCTTGTTGACGCGGGTGGCGATCTATTAGATTTAAAAAGACACGGCGGAGTGCAGTCATCTCCCGTAGCTGAAGGTTATGTGCATAATTACCTAAATAATCAAACAAACAATTCATCTAAAATAGCATTTTCTATTGCAGGTACAAGTAATAGTGATGAAAATGGAAATGAAAATTTATTAAACACTGCTAATAATGTAAATCTTTCTTACGATTCAACAAGCAAAAGAACCGATTTACCGTTTGTATTTAACAACTGTACTGTTACTATAAACAATTATTATAATAACTAATATTATGTAATTAAATGTTATTCAATAAAATTATTAAAAATATTTTATTGTTGATGTTGTTAAAGTATTATTTATAATAACGTTATTAATACAAGTAGAAGTAGGTCGTAGGTAAAGTATAGTACGTAACACGTGTTGTAAAGCATTTTACGCACTCACGGCATTATTAGCTCGCCGCAACGGGGCTTCGTTCGTAACTTTTCCATTCGTGCGTAAAATGTGCCAAAAAAGTCTGGACTATTATTAATACTTTTCGTTATTATCAGATATTGTAAATGATTTTTTCGTTTCATGTATACAGAGAGATCTAAAAACTAGTTATGACAGGTTACTTCATCTCTTCAAATGGGATACCCTTTATATTATTGCATCTTTAGATTTTTGATCAATTTTATTTCGACAAATTTTACAAAATTATAGAGGATGTATGTCTCACAACTTTGTTGATCATGTAGGATATAATTCGTTCGATTTACTACTACGTTGGTATAATTAACATTAGAAACATTATAATAATTATTTATGGTTACTGTACAATTAATAAATATGTTAGATGTATCTCGATTTGTCGATTCATATGACATGGTAATATTTTCATTTGTTAACATATTCAAACTGTGCGTTTTGTGTATGAAAACTGTGCGATTTGTTTACAGTGCGTAATGAGCTATTTACTAAGGCTGTGTGTCGTGTGTTTTGTCTATTTTCTACAGTGGTCGTAGGTAAATAAGTTTTAAGTTGCTTTAATGTAGAAAATCACCGTTCCGCTGAACATACAGTCACTGCCATTTGACACAAAAATTCGTAACACAATTTCTGTATTGGAAACACTGTTTGTAGATTTTGAGGTCGAATTAAATATAATGAGTCGGATATTTTTTTTTGAAGTCTCTTCTTTTAAGAATTAAAAAGTCCAAAAATTCCGTTTAAAAGGAATTTTCGAATCATCATTGTAAATTTCTTGGAGATAATTGCATATCTGAATTAACGTTTCTTGTGAACATTCATTTAAAGAGAAGAGAAATGAAAATTTCTGAAAAACATTTTCATATGCTGCAGCTCTTTTCTCTAGTTCCATCACAGCTCGATCCAAAATAGCATAAAATGTCTCAGTTCTAAATTTTTCCTTTCCATTTAGAGTAATTTCACCATTTCGTCTTTCATCTGTAAAGAGTTTTCGTTTTCGACTTCGTTGCTATTCATCTTCATGTGATCCTTCTGCAAGATTGTTTGCCTTGTGAATAAAAGTTGCAAACATGTCTTCAGATCTTAAGGACTTTACAAACCAAATTAAAGAGGAAAAGAGCTACGTTATATCGCCAGTATCGATAGCAATGGATTGAAGACTTTTATTGGTTTTGTGAAAACGTTCTAATAGTAGTTCCCAAAATATACTCATGAAGACGCATTCGAAACGATGCAGTTGTCGTTTTATTCCAGTTGCTTCTATACGTGTGGTTGGCTTTTCATATAAGTTTTCCATGATTTTTTGCTAAAGTTTGCAAATATTCATATACAATGCCTCAAGTGGCCGATGAATTGCCGAAAATTTTTGCCAAGGTGTATGAACGTTTATTGTTTCGATATAAATTTATATCGATACAATAAATACGATTAAGCACTTTGACAAAAATTGATGCAATTCGTCGGCCGCGAGTGTTATTTAAAAGACTATTCAACAAACAAAAGTGACGGTCAATTGACAAGTCATGAATTAATGAATTAATTTTAATTTAGAACAAGTTGCAGGTTATACAGTGGTTTCGATGGTAGTCGAAGTCTACATTACTTTGACGAACAAAATAAATGCCAAAGTTCGTGTCAATTTGACCGTCAGGAATATTCCGCTAGCGGAATTGTCGCAAAATTGTGCTCTGATTGGTCCAAATATAAAAAATACTAAATTGTAATTGGTTGATAATTGAATAGTCATTCCAATTTTCACACAAACTAATTACGGCATCATGTCGTGAAGACAAACGTGTCCAAAACATCGAAAAATGTAACAGCTTCTTTAACATATTCCGTTGCGCATTTATTAATTCTATGTTAAGGTGTTCCAATTTTGACAATAACGCATTTATATTTGTTCTGATTTATGACCCATGTTCGGCAAAATCCAATGAACCGCTCAACAGGTTTTCCGTTTATCTGGGCATATCGTATAATGATGGATAATTGGTCGATGTGGGCGATGTCAGGTGTGGAGTCGACAATAATGCTGTAATATTTTGAATTAATTTAAAACTTATCATCAATTCACTACAGATTGTTGAAGATAAATAAGACGTTTTGCCGTTGCCAGGGTGTCCACATTCTGATATGTGTTTTGTTAAAAAGTGGTCGAAATCTGAAATAAGTTCTAAACATACCATATAATTGCCACTTTTCAGAACCCCAAACTTTTCTACCCTGTAGATGACATTTTTCCAATACACAGTTTGACATTTAGTTTGCCCATTCTATCCGTTTCAGCACTATTTTTTCTATGTAATTATAAAATTTGACATTTGGAGTGTTCCCGAGATACTTCGTGAAGATTTAATATTCTATTTACATTGCTCCAGTCATTGATACCTTTTGTTGCTATTTTTGAAGTTCCACCAAAAAGACGGCATGGAAACAAAATAACTTTTGTTTCAAAGAAAAGTATGTTAAAATTTTCCATTCTGTTGTTCACCTTTTTTTTATTTCTCGAAGAAACACACTTTTATCCGAAGAACGCTGAACCATACCTTTAGGATTGCTTGCTACAGCAGTTTTTGTTATTGTTGCTGAAAAATCATCGAACATGTGCTGATTGATTTCTAGGCATAATAAATAGTCAATACTAAACTATTTAACTGAACCCACTCAGCGGGATCGTCACTTACACGCACTTGTTCTTTATATTCACCCAAAATCGAAAATGTGCATTGAGCATCATTTGAAGAACCTGACTGAGGATCAATATAATCTGCTCCTAACCCAGAATTACTACCACTACCACAAGCAGCACTGACAATTTCGGTTGAAACATGCACATTTAAAACAGCGTCTAAGATAGTTGTAATGCTATATGTAACATCGGGCATATACAAAGTCTGTTCAGATGTAGGTTTTGCAGGCGCTGAAATAGTATTCTAGTCTTTTAGTTTTATTTAAAACATGTTCTTGTTGTTCACGTTTTTCATCAGCAAGTTTTTATACTGAGCACCACTTAATTTTTTCGATGTTCACACATTATTGAAATTAAAAATTATAAAACTAAAATAGTGTTACGTATTTAAAACGATGGAAACTTTACGTAATTAATTAATACAAACACAAAATTTTACACGAAAATCTTATGCACTACGAACAACGATTAAATACATAACTATAATAATTAACACTTAAACTTTTAATTTATCTCAGTACAATTCTAATTTATATTCAATGCTGCACGACGACTAAATTCACAATAAGTTATCTCTGGATCGGTTCCTTTTTATATATAAACACGCACAGATGGAATAATCTAAAAGGAATATGCTAGATGCTAGACGACTGAATAGACGATGACGGCACGCTTTGATGTTTACCGCGTTGGTTATTTTAGCATACGGGTAGTTTCTTATCGCATATGCTGGTGCGTTACAACAATGATACAAATTGTAAGCATACACGGCAACGAACGGTACAACATACAACTAAATCAGAATCCGTAATATAATATACCTACTGAATCAAAATAAAAAGAAATCTTTGACTGCAGAAACTCAATGTGTTCACATTAATAAAATAAGAATATTAACTATCTAGGGTACGTCCTCAACACATCGTCGAGACGTCGACACTGTATCGTCTCATTGCAAACTTGCGGCAGTGTCAGTCGTTTGTTTGGTCGGACGCTTTTCACGTCTGAAACCAAACCCAAACAAAAAAAGAGCTCAAACATTTTAGTTGGTAATGAATACTTTCATAACACAGTCAAAGTAAGGATAAAACATGAGTACAGTACTTGCGCAGTGTTTTAAACATAAACTAAATGTACTTCAATTCAATAAAATTGTCAAATTGTTTTATAGGTGTGTGTCTATCCTATAGTATGTTTGAAGTGTTACAAAATGTTACTATAAAATAAAAATAAGCACATCAAACAAATGCTAATAGTGTCCCAACAAATCTGATTAACTAATTTTGGTAAACTATTGAAGTTGTCAATCATAAAAAAATTATAAAAGAATGCATCCTTGTATACTTTAATTATATATTGCTTGAAGACATAAAGGAGTCTACAAATTACTGAACACCTGAAGATATAAAAATAAAATTTTATTTAAACCTACAATTTGTTTTTATTAGAGCGTTATATTATTATGTAAATAAGATACCGTAAACTGGGGCCACTTTGATCCATAAGGAGTAACGTTGGCCCATACTTTAGAAAAAGACTAAATATTAGGACTTGTACAGCATAGGTAAGTAGTCACAAAATATTATATTATGCCTATAAAGTATGTGTGATGTAGATAATTCTTTATTCTGTATCTTTGTAAAATTATTCCGTGTTTTATGAAACATAACCGCAAATATGATTTTAGGGATTACTTTCGCCCAAGTCTTCTTTAGGCCAATGTAACCCCAATCGTGTTTTAAATGATTTTGTCCCATGGTGAAACAATATCTGATATGTTTACTGTAATATTAAAATATAGAGTAATCCACAATTCGGTTGTTTTATTTCAGGTCCACAAAAGCTAAAATTTCAAGTAATTACAGAAAAGAGCCAAGAACACAAACATATCTAGGCTATACCCAAGACACTTTAGGGGCGTGTCTGAATGATATCCGCCTAGGACTGGAACACGACGAGAAGCTTCAGAGTTTTACAAGATTCCTAGAAGTACGATAAAAACATTTCACCAAGAAACCAGGACATCCAACAATATTTTTGGAAGAAGAGGAGACAGGTTGTAGGTAGCACACTACGAAAATTTGATGAATACATTGAAAATATTCCGATTGAAATTGTTGTCGCGATAGCAAAAGTTAATTACTGAAGGTTATTATATAATAATTGTTATTTGAGAATGGTTTGTATTTCTTTGTTGTTGTAAGAAATTTGTGTAGGGTTTTAACTGAGGCGGCCCCCACCCAGATGTTTTAAGTTGCAGGTGGAGGCTAAACTGCCTTTATCGTAGGGCAAGACAAATCACTAAATATGTTTATAAAAGCGTTTTGAAAATAAAATGTCAGTATTATACAAAAAATTACACCGCGGTCAAAGAAATATTTGTTCATGAGTTGAAATGTGATAGTTTAAATACAGGATTTCTACGGTTGATTGCACATGTTAATTAGAAATAATGCTTCTTTGTATAATTAAAGGCAAAAGCGTTCACACGAAATATTTTTATTGCTTTTGTTAGTTGATATAGAAAATAGGGGGTGATGGAATAAAAACGGTTTGTTGTGCTAGACAGGAGTTTGATTAGAATTTTCAAAGGTACGGGAGTAAGATTTGACATCGACTCGGTGTTTGTTTAATTAGATCTTCTTTTCGTTGTTTTGTGTTAATCGATAAATCTGAGTATTTAAACATTTGTGCTGGTGAAAGCTTAAAAGGATAACCTACATTGATAATGTAAGTAAAAGAAAAGATTTTACGGTTTGTGAAATTACACAGAAAAGGTCATTCTACCTACTCATTTAAATTGTTCAAGCCAAACTGAAACCCGGACCTGCAAAACTGTTGTGTTCATTGAAATTACGCAAGCATAGCGAAGCACGCTCTTTTCTCTCTTTATGTGTTCTATTTTGTGTATTGATAATTCCAACCTGTATTTATAATGATAAAACCACAAACGATCATAGGTATAAAGTCAGAAGCTGACCCTAATGATCTAATTATTTATATATTTATCCAAATGTCCCTCTTGTTACCGTTATATGCCTATATGTCTATATTTTTGTGTTTTGTTTTATGCCTAAGAAGAATTGAGAGCGTTATTATCTTGCATTTGTAATAATACGTACTAATCATGTGGGTGAATCGGTGTTGCAGGACTTTATGTCAGAGGTTATACTTTGAATGGTTTTTCTGTGTAATCCATTATATCATTCATTGTTACTGTACATGTGTATCATTTGTTGTGCTCGTATCCACAAATTTGTATGTGTAACGTACTTGCCCTCTTTCATTTGTGTCTACTTAAATAATCTGTAACCTGTTTAATTTTCTGTTGTTATTTTTTTTATGTAGGTTGAATTTGTAATATGTATTACTAGAGTGCTTAATGTATTTTGTTGTTAATAACCGCCCTGATTGGTTAAACAAAAGGGCCACATGATCGGGATTACACTTTTCCTTTTCTTTTTTTTTTTTGATTGATTGACGATCTTATTGTGGATACGATCACACTGTTTATATTTATTGCCTTTATGTGTAGTTATTGAAATTGCCTTGCAGTTTATTTTGGTGATACTTAAATTTTGTAAGATACGCCTTTTTAACTTGATTTAATGATGTCCTTTGTTTTTTTGTGTTCTGTTTATGTCCGGTTGTCCCACACCCTGTATAATGCTTTATATGTAATTATTTAACTAAAAGCAGACAGGAATTGGTTCCAAAAGGATCCCCTGTTTGTTATTTATTACTTGTTTATTTTGCTTTAATTTGAATACCATTTATAGAACTGATTTTATGTTTATTTGTGACTAAACGTCGTTTTAGGCAATTGTGATAGATTTTGTACGCCTTTAATACCGATAGAGTAGTGTTGATACCTATTTAACCCTTTGATTGCGATGCACTTGTGTTATCTTATTTTGTTGTTTTCTTTGTGTGATTATTATTGGAATAAAGGGAGTTTTCTTGGTGATTCTTTTCTCCCGATGTAAATAGGATGACGAGCGAATCACCAGGTAGCGCAACTCGTTTATCTCAATTGTAGTTTTGTTTCATTTAATTACCTTGCCACCTTATGTAACAAATTAACCTTATCCGACCCTATCTCCTGCACATTACACTACGTAGGTTATTTGCCCCTAGCGATCACTGTTTTTATTTTAATGAGGTTAGAATTTTGCGAGTTTTAGATCAGATTTGTAAATCAACTCTGATTATTTAATCACGGCCAGTAAGGGAGATTTAAGCTATTAATTAGGACTAAGCCTAACATTGGCCGACGTAGCATCATTCTCAGTGACATCAATTTAAGCAATTAATAATAGCATCTTATCAGTCAAATTAAGATGCATCCTTTAGCTATTGTTTTGTCTCTTGAATTTGCATTAATGCGAACAAGTTCAAATTACACGTTTCATGATAGGATACCTCTGGGTTACGACAGAGTGGTGCCGGTGACCAGGATAAGGTTTTTGTTGCATTTAGGGGCGTGGTTGATTTCTTTTTCATTTTATTCACCGCAAATTCCCATTTTAATTAATTAAAAGAAAGTGAAAGGATGGAAAAAAAGGAGGCTGAATTGTCGACATAACATTAGAAACATTATAATAATTATTTATGGTTACTGTACAATTAATAAATATGTTAGATGTATCTCGATTTGTCGATTCATATGACATGGTAATATTTTCATTTGTTAACATATTCAAACTGTGCGTTTTGTGTATGAAAACTGTGCGATTTGTTTACAGTGCGTAATGAGCTATTTACTAAGGCTGTCTGTCGTGTGTTTTTGTCTATTTTCTACAATGGTCGTAGGTAAATAAGTTTTAAGTTGCTTTAATGTAGAAAATGACCGTTCCGCTGAACATACAGTCACTGCCATTTGACACAAAAATTCGTAACACAATTTCTGTATTGGAAAACACTGTTTGTAGATTTTGAGGTCGAATTAAATATAATGAGTCGGATTTTTTTTCTGAAGTCTCTTCTTTTAAGAATTCACAAAAGTGCAAAAATTCCGTTTAAAAGGAATTTTCCGAATCATCATTGTAAATTTCTTGGAGATAATTGCATTTCTGAATTAACGTTTGTTGTGAACATTCATTTAAAGAGAAGAGAAATGAAAATTTCTGAAAAACATTTTCACATACTGCAGCTCCTTTCTCTGGTTCCATCACAACTCGATCCAAAATAGCATAAAATGTCTCAGTTCTAAAATTTTTCCTTTCCATTTAGAGTAATTTCACCATTTCGGCTTTCATCTGTAAGGAGTTTTCGTTTTCGACTTCGTTGCTATTCATCTTCATGTGGTTCTTCTGCAAGATTGTTTGCCTTGTGAATAAAAGTTGTAAACATGTCTTCAGATCTTAAGGACTTTACAAACCAAATTAAAGAGGAAAAGAGCTACGTTATATCGCCAGTATCGATAGCAATGGATTGAAGACTTTTATTGGTTTTGTGAAAACGTTCTAATAGTAGTTCCCAAAATATACTCATGAAGACGCATTCGAAACGATGCAGTTGTCGTTTTATTCCAGTTGCTTCTATACGTGTGGTTGGCTTTTCATATAAGTTTTCCATGATTTTTTGCTAAAGTTTGCAAATATTCATATACAATGCCTCAAGTGGCCGATGAATTGCCGAAAATTTTTGCCAATTGAACGTTTATTGTTTCGATATAAATTTATATCGATACAATAAATACGATTAAGCACTTTGACAAAAATTGATGCAATTCGTCGGCCGCGAGTGTTATTTAAAAGACTATTCAACAAACAAAAGTGACGGTCAATTGACAAGTCATGAATTAATGAATTAATTTTAATTTAGAACAAGTTGCAGGTTATACAGTGGTTTCGATGGTAGTCGAAGTCTACATTACTTTGACGAACAAAATAAATGCCAAAGTTCGTGTCAATTTGACCGTCAGGAATATTCCGCTAGCGGAATTGTCGCAAAATTGTGCTCTGATTGGTCCAAATATAAAAAATACTAAATTGTAATTGGTTGATAATTGAATAGTCATTCCAATTTTCACACAAACTAATTACGGCATCATGTCGTGAAGACAAACGTGTCCCATCGTTTTGGAACTTTAGCATTATTTTTTACGTTTTATTTTTTACGTTTGCTTGTGAATCTTCCTATTGACGACTAGAACCTAAGAAAAAAATGTTGCAAAACATCGAAAAACGTAACAGCTTCTTTAACATATTCCGCTACGCATTTATTAATTCTATGTTAAGATCTTCCAATTTTGACAATAACGCATTTTATATTTGTTCTGATTTATGACCCATGTTCGGCAAAAATCCAATGAACCGCTCAACAGGTTTTCCGTTTATCTGGGCATATCGTATAATGATGGATAATTGGTCGATGTGGGCGATGTCAGGTGTGGAGTCGACAATAATGCTGTAATATTTTGAATTAATTTAAAACTTATCATCAATTCACTACAGATTGTTGAAGATAAATAAGACGTTTTGCCGTTGCCAGGGTGTCCACATTCTGATATGTGTTTTGTTAAAAAGTGGTCGAAATCTGAAATAAGTTCTAAACATACCATATAATTGCCACTTTTCAGAACCCCAAACTTTTCTACCCTGTAGATGACATTTTTCCAATACACAGTTTGACATTTAGTTTGCCCATTCTATCCGTTTCAGCACTATTTTTTCTATGTAATTATAAAATTTGACATTTGGAGTGTTCCCGAGATACTTCGTGAAGATTTAATATTCTATTTACATTGCTCCAGTCATTGATACCTTTTGTTGCTATTTTTGAAGTTCCACCAAAAAGACGGCATGGAATACAAAATAACTTTTGTTTCAAAGAAGAGTATGTTAAAAATTTTCTGTTGTGTTGTTCACCTTTTTTTTATTTCTCGAAGAAACACACTTTTATCCGAAGAACGCTGAACCATACCTTTAGGATTGCTTGCTACAGCAGTTTTTGTTATTGTTGCTGAAAAATCATCGAACATGTGCTGATTGATTTCTAGGCATAATAAATAGTCAATACTAAACTATTTAACTGAACCCACTCAGCGGGATCGTCACTTACACGCACTTGTTCTTTATATTCACCCAAAATCGAAAATGTGCATTGAGCATCATTTGAAGAACCTGACTGAGGATCAATATAATCTGCTCCTAACCCAGAATTACTACCACTACCACAAGCAGCACTGACAATTTCGGTTGAAACATGCACATTTAAAACAGCGTCTAAGATAGTTGTAATGCTATATGTAACATCGGGCATATACAAAGTCTGTTCAGATTTAGGTTTTGCAGGCGCTTCTAAACTGAAATAGTATTCTAGTCTTTTAGTTTTATTTAAAACATGTTCTTGTTGTTCACGTTTTTCATCAGCAAGTTTTTTATACTGAGCACCACTTAATTTTTTTCGATGTTCACACATTATTAAAATTAAAAATTATAAAACTAAAATAGTGTTACGTATTTAAAACGATGGAAACTTTACGTAATTTATTTAATACAAACACAAAATTTAACACGAAAATCTTATGCACTACGAATAACGATTAAATACAGAACTATAAATAATTAACACTTAAGCTTTTAATTTATCTCAGTACAATTCTAATTTATATTCAATGCTGCACGACGACTAAATTCACAATAAGTTATCTCTGGATCGGTTCCTTTTTATATATAAACACGCACAGATGGAATAATCTAAAAGGAATATTCTAGATGCTAGACGACTGAATAGACGATGACGGCACGCTTTGATGTTTACCGCGTTGATTATTTTTAGCATACGGGTACTTTCTTATCGCATATGCTGGTGCGTTACAATAGTGATACAAATTGTAAGCGTACACGGCAACGAACGGTACAACGTACAACTAACATCAGAATCCGTAGTATAATATACCTATTGAATCAAAATAAAAAGGAAATCTTTGACTGCAGAAACTCAATGTGTTCAGAATAATAAAATAAGAATATTAACTATATAGGGTACGTCCTCAACACATCGTCGAGACGTCGACAATGTATCGTCTCAATGCTAACTTGCGGCAGTGTCCAGTCGTTTGTTTGGCCGGATGCTTTTCACGTCTAAAACCAAACCCAAACAAAAAAAAAGCTTAAACATTTTAGTTGGTAATGAATACTTTCATAACACCATCAAAGTAAGAATAATACATGAGTACAGTACTTGCGCAGTGTTTTAAACATAAACTAAATGTACTTCAATTCAATAAAATTGTCAAATTGTTTTATAGGTGTGTGTATCTATCCTATAGTATGTTTAAAGTGTTAGAAAATGTTACTATAAAAGAAAAAAAATAAGCACATCAAAAAAATGCTAATAGTATCCCAACAAATCTGATTAACTAATTTTCGTAAACTATTGAAGTTGACAATAATAAAAAAATTATAAAAGAATGCATCCTTCATACTTTAATTATATATTGCTTGAAGACATAAAGGGAGTTTACACCTGAAGATATAAAAATAAAATTTTATTTAAACCTACAATTTGTTTTTATTAAAGCGTTATATTATTATGTAAATAAGATACCGTAAACTGGGGCCACTTTGATCCATAAGGAGTAACGTTGGCCCATACTTTAGAAAAAGACTAAATATTAGGACTTGTACAGCTTAGGTAAGTAGTCAGAAAATATTATATTATGCCTATAAAGTATGTGTGATGTAGATAATTCTTTATTCTGTATGTTTGTATTCCGTGTTTTTATGAAACATAACCGCAAATATGATTTTAGGGGATTACTTTCGCCCATATCTTCTTTAGGCCAATGTAACCCCAATCGTGTTTTAAATGATTTTGTCCCATGGTGAAACAATATCTGATATGTTTACCGTATTATTAAAATATAGAGTAATCCACAATTCGGTTGTTTTATTTCAGGTCCACAAAAGCTAAAATTTCAAGTAATTACAAAAAAAGAGCCAAGAACACAAACATATCTAGGCTATACCGAAGACACTTTAGGGGCGTGTCTAAATGATATCCGCCTAGGACTGGAACACGACGAGAAGCTTCAGAGTTTTACAAGATTCCTAGAAGTACGATAAAAAACATTTCACCAAGAAACCAGGACACCCAACAATATTTTTGGAAGAAGAGGAGACAGGTTTTGAATCTAACCTAATCAAGTTGCCTGAATATGGTGTATAATTGTAAAAATGTTTCAAAATAATATGCCAGGCCCAGATTGGGTCACTCCTTTTCGTAAGAGCCATCCAAAATTGTCTGTGCAGTCATGCAACAATACAAAAAGGGCTGGTGGAGCTGTAGATGATGATGATTTAAATGAATATTTTAATAAATTATTATAAGTTTTTGTTATGAACGAATAAGTTCAAAGGTAAATATGTAATAAAAATTATTAATTTTATTAAATACATAAATAAAAAGTTTACCTCTAGCAAAGTACAGGTCGTAGGTTCAAATCCTACTCGAGGTAAACTTTTTATTTATGTATTTAATAAAATTAAGAATATTTTAATAGTTTAGAGGCGACTTTAGAGACAGTTCCAGCTGAAAATACCTGGAACTATAACGAAACCAATCTACGGGATGATCCTGGGACAAGTAAGATTATTTGTAAAAGAGAGCTAAACATGTTGAACGAAGTACGGAGTCAACAAAATCTTGTACTCAATATTGTTTGGGAAAATGCTACCCCCTTATGTTGTGTATAAAGCAGAAAATTTGTGGAGCACGTGGACTGAAAGTAGACCAGAGAGCTGTCGATACAACCGGACAATGAGTGGCTGATTCACATGGCCTAGCTTGAGGAAACAAGGTCCAAGAGTTGTCATTGGAGATAATTTTAGCTCTAATATCAACTTAGAAGTTCTTAGATTGAGAGAATAACGAAATAAGAAAAACCTATACAAAAATATCATTAGGTTTGCTACAACAAAATCAGAATAACAACAATTCATTTTATTTATAAAAAGTGAATGCTAAATACAGATTTACTCTAAATCTACATGAAACTAATCATATCTGCTACACTAAACTGTCCTCTTTTATTTGAAGTGTGAGAGGGGGTATTTTCTTTTTAATATTACCCCAACTGTGAATCAAAACATCTTTCCTTTCCGGCTAAATCCATGACTTTTTGTTTTCGTCATGTAATCTGCTGAAGGGCCATCTCCTTCTTTACTGGGCATGCTCACTATAAGCCCTGGTTAATAGTCTTCTTCATATTTCACAATTACAAAATCCCCTTCCTTGTAGCATTGTTCCGTTTCTATAGTGGTAATTTGAGCTGTGACCTCTACACTCTCATTTTTCTCCTCAATTTCATTCTTACTAGATATTAAGCCAAAAAAATTCTCACCATGAGTATGAATGAGAATGAATATGACAGTTTCGAACCTGCTGCTTAAAATCTTTTAGGCCAACCTCTCTTATTCTTACTTAATTTGGACGGTTGGCTGGTGGATGCCTTTGGCGTCATTAATTCTGAAACATCATCTACACATACCTTTGCCTGATGGTACTTCTAGCTTCTTACGTTTTTTGGGAGGAATGCCTTTTCTAGTTGCCTTCTCACGCCTTCTTATCAGCTGCTCCATAAAACTTTCCCCAATAAGAAGCTTTCGCATTACGGCAAGCAGGTCAAAACAATTTCTATGTCGAAAACCTGTTTTTTTCAATCCTGAAATCATATTTTGTTGTTAAATGAATAATGGGGCAGATTTAGACAAAACAACATAGGAAAAAAAAAGACCCAAACAAGCAAGTCGGGGTATGAATGGAGATTGCGTCGCTATAACTAAAGTGGCATACAGAGATACCTTTCTATTTTTATTTCACAATAATATTTTGTAATACGTACTATCTATTTATTTATTTTACGATTAGTTTTTTTATCACCGATGGCTGGCCAATTTAAAATTTTTGGTCGATTGAAAACTAGTGCACAAACGGCCAAGCATTAAATTTGAGTGAACAACTTTTGGTGAAAATAACATTGTCGTCATATAATGTGTTTTTTTTCTTCAGTACTAGAAATTGTTTGAACCCCCTTAAGAGAACGACAACCGGTATTTGTACCCTACCTATTTTGGCTTTCATCATTAAGTGCACTTATGTAAAATACTTTCTACCACTAAGCTCACTTAGTTTAAAAATATTTCCCGAGCCATTGTATGCTTAAAAGTTCAGTGATTTAAGTCTCTGCTTTTTGCTATGTGAGTACATGTAAAAAGAAACACTCTAAGTGTGCACTACTAGTGAGGTGTATGATCATCTTTTTTGAATAATGTCATTTGAACATGTGTATAATTAGGCGCTAAAGGCGACTTTTCGAGCCGTTGAAATTAAATTATTCTCCATGATACGAAATAAGTTGTACCAAAAATTCTATAAATTTAAACTTAAATAAATGATCAATCAGCTGTTTAGCGGCTGAGGGACTTATCTTTTGGTAAATTGGAAATGCTTCTACCTCTGTTTGCTTCCTTAAATGCCCCTAAAATTTTGCGCCACTCCTTCTTCATAGGGTCATATTAGGCCACATACATGGGCTGTGTAATAAAGTTACCCCATATACAGGGTTACATGAACTCTATGTTATACAAAGTGGGTCAAAGTAACCCCGGTTTAAGGTACTGAAACTCTGATATCAACTTCTACGTCTAATGAGTGTACTGTACTACTGTGAAGTAACAAATGTCAGGGTTTTAAAAAATGTAGTATTCACAGACACAGGTAGGGCGACTTCTGTCAGGTCAGCAGTAGATAAATTTGTTAATAAGTTTACTTCTTCTGCAGTTCACATAGACGCAAACTAATTTTACTCTAACATCATTTACTTGCAAATTTCCCAAACAGAAAATACATGTTTACATTCAATAACGTATAAAATAATCACTGAAGTAATATTTCGGCATCTGTAACTGAGCTTGACTAATGTCATCTAAAATGAAATACAAAGAGATAAAAAAAACATAAATTTGTTTTTCATTTTTCATTCCTAAATATATTACTGTCTCCTACATCTAATAAGATGGAAAACTTCTTAATCAAACCTTAAATTAAAATTCCGAGCAAATCTTTATAAATTCAAACCCAGGAAGCTTCAGATGATAAACTTGTAAATGAATAAAAATAAAAAAAAAAGAAATGAAAGTTGTTTCAAATATTCAGTTTACTACTTTTCCTTTTGCTTATTTCTTAAAAACTCTGAAAATTAGATCTCAGAAAGAAATAAAACCAATACGTAAAACATATAAAATTAAACTATCCGAAAGTCTGCAATCAAGTTACAGATCGTAGAGTCTTGTGATGTACGCAATAAAAAATCTGAACAATTTAATTGATTAACAAATATACAATATACTATAATAATTTTTTTTCATACTTTCATTCCTAGGAATATATTACTGTTTCCTGCATCTAATAATGGAAAACTTCTTAGGTTAAACCTTAATTTTCAATTTTTTTATTCCTGACATTAATACTTATTATTTAAACGTTTCAAACTTTCCTGAGGAACGGCGTTCAGATGATAAACTTGTAAACTGCACCTTTAACAGTCCTACAATTTCTTATAAATAGGAATGAAAGTTGTTACTTCAAATAATGCAAAATCGAAAATAAAATATCCTTTTGCTGGATTTCTTACCACAGGACCTTCTGAACACATTAGATCTCAGAAAGAAATTCAAACCAATTTTCACGTACAACCTATAGAAATTGCCATTATTTACCCCATTTCTTATCAAGTAATATTTCATCGCTAGAGTCTAATGATGTACGCAATAAAAAACCTAGGTAACTAATTTAATTGATTAACAAATATAACAATATACTATAATAAGGTGTATTATTTCATACTTACTCGAGAAATGTATAGGAGAAGGTCTTTCTTATGTGCATTATTACCTTACCTTTTAGGTTCAACTACTAGTTACATATTCTGTTAATATTGACAATAAATAAATACATATTTAAATAATTCTTATTATCCTGGACGGCGTTAACAAAATTACATGTGCCTGAGACTTCACCTTTCAATTCAGTCCTGACAATTTCTGTAATAACATTCAGGATTTAACTTTTAAGTTGCATCCTTCGATAGTTTCTGTAGCTAAAATGGAAAAGTATTGAAATATCTAGTACTCCTCCAGAACATTAGAGCAGCAGAGCATGTAGCATCTATTTTATGGAAATTAGATAGGCAATTCAACTGTCAATTTCAATATATCTTTCACTACTAACGAGAAATGGCCATTATTTAGCAGGTTCTTTAAGAACAACGTAATATCTCGCTTCCAAAATCGGCCTAACTAATGAAATATTAAAACGCTAGTAGTGAATAATGATCTTTTGTTTCATAAAAACAAAACGTTATTGGATAATAATGAATTATGTCATGTCATTTTGTCAGTTTTACTTTTTCTTTGTCAGTTTGACAAATAATGCCCAGTCTATCTGATTTTTTCAAAATGGATAGAAAATAACAATAATAAACAAAATCTAATTCAATCAAATGACAATTTTAACAGTTTTATCTACAAGTGGTAAAAAAAAATTCTACATACACCTTGGTTGAAATTAAATAATAATAATATACTATTTAGGCCATAACTATGCAACATCTTTTATAACAATCTCATTACAAAAGTAGGCAACAGTGTAAACGCAAAAAGAATAATTTATGTCAAACAGACGTTTAAAACTTTATGACAGACAGATATTAATAGACATCTAGATGCCAACTTAAATTAAAAGAAATGAAATAATTTTAATTTCAATTTTTTTGGGATAACTATGCAACCTCTTTTTTATACGTTCATAACGAAAATAGGCAACGTTGCAAAAACAAAAACAGTAATCTATGTCAGAATGACATTATTAAAACTTCATCTCAGATAGAGATTCATAGACATAAATACATTATCTATAAAAATATCGATAATACAGCTTCAGCATTTTCAATCATATTTATATAATTTTTAAATTTGATACGCCTTACATTAAAAAACTTTCCTTAAAGAATGCGTCTACACTTTTTCTTATAAAATTAATCGTTATTCACATAATGAAATAATTTGAACTAACACTTAAATTCTATCTTAGGAATTTTTTTGCCGCTAAATTACGTGTAATATCTGAAAATTGCATAGAACATAATTAATCGATATGTTTACAGTCTATATCCACATTTTTCACATTATTGCAGCTGTTTTAGACACATTTGATAACACTAAACACTAACTCTGATAACACCACCCCCCGGATTCATTCCAAAATCTAATCAGCTCTAAGCCAAATGAAAAAAAGCAACATACAAAATTTTAAATACGTAGATATTTTCGTTCTTGATATCGAATACAACACACACACACACACACACACACACACATCCACACATCTAGACATGATGGCCGATCTTGTCGATTTAACGATAGTGAAAAAAAGTCTATTGCATAACCTTCCATACCTACGTATGTATATGTAGGTTGGAAGGTACAAATGTACTAACCTTACCTTTCAGTACCACATGGCCCCCTCTACAACATAAGAAGTAGATGCAAAATATAATTTACCGCGAATAATAAAACAAAATACAGGATTCCAAATCAAAGTTCCCAGAAACTAAGCATTTTCTACTGTTTTCAATGCCCGACACTCTACAAAACTGTGTCATGCTGAAGTATTGCTAAGACGGTAGCTATGGCTTATTCTACTCGAGATCTACGTAATTTAATCTGGTTTAGCCATCGTTTTGTTGCATAAGTATTTTAAAATATAATTTTATCTTGTGGCGCTAGCAAGATGCTCCTCAAAAATCACATATAACATAATGGACATCTGGCGGAGGTGTTTTCTTCATCACATTTTGTGCATTTAACTGATTATAGAAAGGTATTTTTAATTAACCTTGAATGTCCAGCTAGAAGCTGGGAGTTTGAAACTATGCAGTTGGAACAATTGCTAAGTGGTGGTAATCGAACTGTCTTGAGATGAGTGTTTAACGATTTAATAATTGGGCAAGGATTCGGAGACTTGACCTGTCCCCTATGCCAGCCATGTTATGCTCTGAAAAGCACAGTTTCCATCTTTATGCAGGATTTTTTAATAAACACTTTTAGTTTGGCCCATATGTTGGCTTTCCGAAGACGCGGGTGTTGATTGTACGATATCATTTTTTTTACTCGTGCTTCTTTCCATATTACTGGAGTGATTATGTGTCCATACATGGCCAGCTATTCCAGTTTCGTCTATTTCCGGTTTACTGTTGGTTTTTTATCCCTCCTCTATGACCCTTAAAGATGCAACCGTTTCTCATATATACTCATTTTCACATTAACACGGTAACTTGTATTGGCAGTTCTTGGTTTGTACATCTACATTGTTCACCTTGTTTTCACCTCTCTAGTAGTTATTGGGGTATTAAACACTATGCGTTTGCGTGTATTGAATTGGTTTCCTGTTATTACGATTTTGTTGAAAAGTCCAAGTGTATCTGGAGTCACTGCTGAGTGTTCTCTTGTTTCGCTGCTTGTTAGCTCGTTAGATATTTGGTTTGACGTTAAATTAGTTGTAGATGTTGAGTGTCAATTACTCCGAATATCCCTTCATCTCTTTTCTTCAGATCTATTACATCTAAGCATAATAGTTTTACTCTGTCGCCAGGGATCTTGCGACGTCAATATTTACCCTTTAGGGGGGTAATCATAGCATGAGTACGTAGCTGTGTTGTATGTAGATTTCCTATCGATTTGCATCCTGACTTGATTCAATGAGTCAAGAAAGCTTGCCAGCCCAAATTATGAAGGTATCATGCACATGCTTTAGCTGCATCATTTCTTTAACTCGACACACATTGATTACATAACTGTTGGATAAATATCTTGTTCATGATACAATATGATAATGCATACTGTAAGGAGCATCATTATAGTGTTAACTTTAACCGTAGCCTGGTTTATTAGCGTGTTGTCGTATTGTTTTCTTATCATTGTCAGGGTTTCTTGGTAGATACGTTTGTGACAGCATCGAAACTGGCTAGAAGGTCATCTGGATTCGTATATTTATCAATTTCTTTAAACTCTACCACCAAATTGAGTGCTAGTTTTTTACTTTACGTTGAATGGTATAAACGTTGTGCTTAGACAGTTGCGGAGATATTAATAAATATATCTGTTGCTGTATATCCAACTTCACCCTTTCGGTGTAGCATTGGGTGTACTGAACGCGAGTTGGTGCCTTTTCGTGTAGTAAAATGGTTTCTACTTGTTTTTAGCGTGTATCTAATTAAACAGTTTTATACAGTCATCCATATTAACAAATATTTGAGCCTACTTGACATAAGTACTGTGGATAGCTCAGTTAGTTGATGAAGTGGTCTTTCTCAGTTCAGTTGTAATCTTACGTTCTATTGTAACATTTAAACAAGTATCCGATAGCCTAACCGTCAGATTATTAATTTTAACGTTGAAATTTTGCCATGTCCCATTAAAAGGAAATCCTGTTTTCCTTTTTTTTAAGGAATATGTAAAAGCGATGATTGGTTTATATGAAAGCCAAATTTGGTGTGGTTCCCGAGCCAAGAAGTGGCTAAAACAGGCTTAAGAAATGGACCCGAAATATGGTCTCAAATGTTGGAAAACCGCAAAAGAAAACAAAGAAAGGATCATTCAGCAAATCAAAACTGAATCCATAAATACTATAGCAGAAAATGTGGAATTAAAATCTGTGGTTGTAAGTCCCACTTCTCACTTTTGTTGCAGCATTGGATAAACTGAACACGATTTGGTACCATGTTCCCATTTAGTAAAAAGGTTTGTAACTGTTTTTAGCGTTGTAGTAACACGACATATTGTCGTCCATATTAATAAATATTTGAATGTGTGTAACATGTCTGTTTTCGATAATTCAGTTAGTTGATGAAAAGTGATCTTTCTCCTTTTCTTTATATTCTGTTGTAATATTTAAACAAGTAATAATCGACAGGGACTCCTACCAGGTCAAACCACACACACACTGTGCGAAAAATTTAACTCGACAAGTTACCTCCCCAAGTTATAGTGCATCGACTTTTACAATTTTCATATATATTCTTTCTTTATCTTTCATTTCATAGGAAACGTTAAAGGTATTGAATTGAAATTTTAAACATATACTCAGAATAGTGGCATTAGTTTCTATTGGTGTACCTACAGAGTAGGGTCAAAGTATTTTTTTCATCATTTTTTTTGTAACACCATGTATACGACTTTTTCACGCGATTGCTAGGAGAGCTTTCAAAAAGAAGCAAAAAAGTGTTCTTGGCATTTCTCCATTTAACGTACCGTTTTCGACTAAAATAAGAGAATCTTAAACTATGCCAATTACTTTTCTGACACTAGCGCTAATGCTCATATGGGATGAACCGCAGACGTGAAGACGCGCAGACACAGTCACGCACATGCCCACAAACAGGCACATATACGCACACATGCATGCACTCAGACACGCAACTACACACACACCCACATTCGCATATAAGCTGATACTTTCATACGCACGCACTCACATATGCACACATACGTAGATACACACATGTGCACGTACGCATACAAGCACGTTGGAATTCTAAAGTGAAATCTTTTATGAAACTAGTGTATTCCTAACTAGAACTCCTGTCGTAAACTATGTTTTGCATCTGTAATCCGCTTCTTGAGGCGGGAGTTGTGGTGCTGAAACCTGAAGTTTGCATGACATTTTTTATTTTCGGATTTTTGATGCAGAACTTTTTTTTCTCCTTATCGGGAACTATGAACTTTTAAAAGTGCTGTAAATTGAACATTTAAATGTACGATGTAGGCTAAAAGATAAATATTTATAACTATTTACGGAAAATTTTTTATTTATTTGTAACTCGTGCATTCGTTGACAAAAAATTATTAATCAATTTTGTAGTAGATACAGAAGCCAAAGATTACGAAAATAATTTGTGATGTGAAATATGAGTTTCCTAAAAGCATTTTCCTTCGTAAAATAGTATCTCTGTAAATAATGTGCTTTGCTTAATATAGTGGTTTGGGATAGATATCATGTTGATGATCTACAATAATAATAAAATATAAACTGTAATCATTCAAATCCTAAAGATTTATTGATATACATAAAATTCAATAATCCTGTTTATACCTGGAGGTAATATATAAAATATTTCACAAAAGCAAACTTTATAGTAATTAAAATTACCGTATAAAACACAATTACGTACGTGAACTATTAAAACTAAATAAAGCTAATAATTTACAAGGAGAATTGTTAGTTAAACCAAGGCTTAATTTGATCAAATCGTTGCGTCAACAAATCCCGTTTAATAAGTTCACAGGTTTATAACTACCGCATACCGAGAATTTGAAAACACATGTTTTAGCAAACGTATATTTAGAGATTTAAACGAAATGGTATTGCAAGTTTTATAACCGTTTTATAAAAGAAGGTCCTGCATATAAAACCTTTGAGTTTTTAAGTTGGTGATAGCTTGCAGCAACACTTTGGATCTTTGAATTGCTTGTCGTCTACACTGGTTTTATATTCGAACAATAACTTTGTGCATAGCTTAACACATAAACAGGATATGTTCAGAACATCATGCTTAATTATGCCTGGAAGGTTTTGATGTTTCGATTTTTTTTTAAATCTCAGTTAATATTCATGAGAGTGATAGATGTTACGTAATAATACTAAGATTTCATCGTCAACAATCTATAAAGCCATCCTTGATATTAATACAATAGAATAAAGTGAAATAAGCGTCTTCGAATTATTCATGTGTAGTTTTCATACTAAAATAGTTTAATCCAGGATTTATGTATTTGTTAGCGGTAATCCTATTGAAATTGTGGGGAAGTGTTAACAGAAGAAGGGAGGGGATGGTCTAGCCGCCACGCATGCGCCCTGTGTAGTTTTCAAGTCCAGCTCCTGGAGAGTATGCAATCGCGGACACGTATCTTAATTGCGGGCTTCTTTTCAGGCGCCATTTTCAACCGTGATGACGTATTTATGATCCCTACCAAGTAATTAGCGCCCTTTTGGCTGTAATAAAAGCTTTTTTTTGTGGTCCACCCCTGGAGGATTATCTGGTTGACCGTGCGAACAGATTTTTAATTACAAAACAAATTTAAGTCCCAAAGTAAAATTAAAATAAATTCAAGATAAAGTACTAACGATTTTAATAATGCAAAGTAATTATTTTATGGATTTCCCCAGTTATATAACCGCAATAACATCCTTTCACTATTCAAATGCCTCTGTCGTAGTTGGAAAAACCCTGTAATTAGCTAATTACTTGAAATCCAAACCGGCCTTGAAAACACAATTAGAATGTTCACATTATTTTGCGTGTGGGGCGTGAGGATTCCCAGTTATGTAACCAACAATAACACCCTTTCACTATCAAAATACTGTGTTTTGGAGAAAAACGGGTAAAAATATAAAAGTCAGACAAGTGGACTTTTACCTCCAATTGTGGATAATTGCTTCTGTCAACCTTGTCCGATTCAACACAAAAACCAAATTAATGTGAAAGTCTAGGACGTTTACTTGAAACCAGTTTCGGCAAACCTTATTTGATTTAATACAAAACTAAAAACAATGAGCAAGTCTAGGATGTTGATTTGAAATCAGCTTCGGCCAATCTTGTTGTCGTGCACAGTTGGATCTGTCTCTTAATTCTGTATTTGAATATCTTATAATATACAGGGCGTTATACTTAAAAAACGGAAATTTTACAATTAGCCAAAGTTGAAATAGCTGTAACGCGATTCAGGCATTTTAAATTGGCTCCTATGAATATTGGTTTTAGAAAACATAAGCACAAGCACAAGCACAAGCACAAGCACAAGCACAAGCGCAAGCGCAAGCACAAGCGCAAGCTGCACAAGCTTGCGCTTGTGCTTGCTTGTGATTCTCTGTGCTTTGCTTGCTGCTTGTGCTTGTCTTGTGCTGTGCTGCTTGTGCTTGTGCTTGCTGCTTGCTTGCTTGCTTGCTCTTGTGCTTGTCTTGCTGCTTGTGCTTGTGCTTGCTTGCTTGTGCTTGCTGCTTGCTTGTGCTCGTGCTCTGTGCTCGTGCTCTGCTTGCTTGTCTGCTTGTGCTTGTGCTTGTGCTTGTGCTTGTGCTTGTGCTTGTGTTGTGCTTGTGCTTGTGCTTGTGCTTGTGCTTGCTGTTAGCTTGCTTGTGCTTGTGCTTACGCATGTGCTGTGCTTGTGCTTGTGCTTGTGCTTGTGCTTGTGTTGTGCTTGTGCTTGTGACTTGTGCTTGCTTGCTTATGCTTTGCTTGTGCTTGTGCTTGTGCTTGTGCTTGTGCTTGTGCTTGTGCTTGTGCTTGTGCTTGTGTTTGTGCTTGTGCTTGTGCTTGTGCTGTGCTTGTGCGTGTGCTTGTGCTTGTGCTTGCTTGTGATTGTGCTTGTAATTGTGCTTGTGCTTGTGCTTGTGCTTGTGCTTGTGCTTGTGCTTGTGCTTGTGCTTGCGCTTGCGCTTGCGCTTGTGCTTTGTGAGTCAATTTAGAATACCTGAATCGTGTTACAGTGTTGTCAACTTTGGCTAATTGTAAAATTTATATTTTCTTAAATACATCCTGTACATTATGCGGTATTGAAACAGCGAATTAGTATATACGGAAATAAGGTTGGCAGAAGCTGATTTCAAATCAACATCCTAGACTTGCATCTTGTTTTTGTTTTAATTCGAATAAGGTTGGCCGAAGCTGATCTAAATCAACGTCCTCGACTTGCATCTTGTTTTTGTTTTGCAGATGAAAGTGGACTTGTCTGCCTTTTATGTAATTACCTGTTTTTTTCCAAAACACGGTATTTGAATAGTGAAAGGGTATTATTGCTGGTTACATAACTGGGGAATCCCCACGCCGCACACGCAGAAGAACTTGAACATTCTAACTGTGTTTTCAAGGTCTGTTTCCCTTTCAAGTAATTAGTTAATTACGGGGTTTTCCAAGTACGCCAGAGGCATTTGAGTAGTGAAAGGATGTTAATGCGGTTATATAACTGGGGAAATCCAGAAAATAGTTACTTTATATTATTAAAATCGTTAGTATTTTATCTTGAATTTATTTCTAAATTACTTTAGGGCTTAAAATTGGTTTTTAATTAAAAATCTGTTCGCACGATCAACTCCTCCAGGGCTGTACTACAAAAAAAGCTATTAATACTGCCAAAAGGGCCCTAATTACGGAGTGGGGATCATAAATACGTCATCACGGTTGAAAATAGCTCCTAAAAAGATGTCTGCAATTAAGATACATGTCCAGGGTTTCATACCCTCCAGGGGTAAAAATCTACACAGGGCGCATGCTCGGTGGCTGGTCTATTCTCCCCCCCTCTACAAGTGTTATAAGCATTGTTACAATTAGCGACAAGGCCAATCTTTTTGTTGATTTATTTTCATCAAACTCGTGTTTTAATGATTCTGGAAAAGTTGTTCCCCTAATTAACACCTCTTCATGCGCTATGAAACCAATTCATTTTCGGTTCCTAGAATCGATCGAAAATAGACGTGATCTTAACAAGGCGACTAGCCCAGGTTGTATCCCAGCTATAGTCTTAAAGAACTAGTACAAGTCCTATCTAACCTTTATTCGATCTCTATTCCTTCTGAGGGATACCCTTAATTATAGAAGTTAGCGAGTGTTCAAACATTTCCCAGAAAAGGCGATAAGATTTTGTTTAAAATCACGGAAAAAGCCATCAATCAGGCACTACATTCTTTCCTTGAAACTAACAAACTCTTTGGTGACCACCATTATGGTTTTAGGCAGAGTCGTTTAATAGGTGATCTTCTTGCATATGTGACCCAAGTTTGGAACAATAAATTAGAACAAACCGGTGAAAGAATTGTAGTCACTTTCGGTATTTCAAAAGCATTTGACCAAGATTGGTATGTGTTTACTTGCCAACCTCAACTCGTTTGGCTTAAACGATACCCTCATCGAGTGGTTTCGAGTTTCCTTGATAAAAGACACATACGTGACGTTGGCGTTAATAACTCGGCGTGTCACAGGAATCAGTTCCACACTTTTTCTGCTATGATCTTATTTCTTCAGCAACTAACTCGATCCATTTCTTTGCTAACGACAGCACTTCATTGTAGTTCATGTCAGTCTACCAATCTTGTTAAATTTAATGCGAATAAAACTCAGCGTTGCCTTGTGTCCACCAAAAAGATTGATCATTTTCTGTTGTAAGTATGAATGGCTCAGATTTTAAGTTTTCAGACCTTATTACTGTGTGGTGAATGACTACATCTTCAAATCTATCATGGGTTAACCATCTTATGTTAACTACTAAAGCAGCTGTTCGTAAAATAGTCGTTTTGTCCAGAGTTACGCAGAACTTTACACCTCCACAGCTATTTTTGCTTTGTAAGGCCCAAACTCGACCTAATCTAGAATTGTGGTTGGTGCTCCATAATATGCTCTCGATGTCGTTGATCGTATTCAGAAAAGAGCAATTAAGCTTATAAATGGTCCGTCCTTAACTTCTGACGTACAGTACCTTGAGCACAGAAGAATCGCTACAGTTATTTCTTTGTGTTACTGGTACTATAATGGCTGCTGAATTACACTATTTGGTACCATCTCGGATCACCTTTACTAGAATATTCGATTCGCTCATTTACTTCATAAATGTACAGTACAAATCTCCATTTGTCGAACTAAACGGGTGCAATCCACATTCATCTACACAGCTTCTAAAGTCGGAAATGGTCTCCATAGTTCCTATTCTACTCTCACTTATGATCTGACAAAATTTAAGATAGCTATTCATAGACATCTCTTGGTAGTTTAATATCCCCCTATCCGCCCTCTTAAATGTTCGTGAGTACTTTAGCACAGTAGGCTAAACTTACGACAATTCTTGCAAAAAAGCTACAACAAAAAATGTTTACACTGGTAGGCGCATGAATCCTCGAAAAGTGGTGGATCCAGGAAAACTAAGATATGACGTACCATTTTAGGTGGTATGTTGCACCATTTATGTCCTACGAGTTTTTAATGTAATAAAAGCACATAAGGACCAAATCACGGCACTTTTTTTAGTTACCTATCCGATTTCAAATTTCCAGTTTACAAAGCGGCAGAGCTACAATTAATCAAATGAGACTTGCGACATAGTTTCTTTCAGAATATACCTGGTTCCCCGGAACACTGCGCAATCGAGCATTAGTCCTTAAAAACCCAATTTTTTTACAATACTAGAATTTTAACCCAAAACAGAGGCTATCACCACCAATAAACGAGGTGTATGGTAGATGTAGCGGATATAAAAAATCATGCAAATCATGAAATAAATCCTGATTGTTTTATAGATTGACAGTTGTTTGCTTTGATAGCTGCAACAGTTAATCCTATTTTAAAGTAAGCGTTGTATAATTAAGATAAACAAGAGAAAATGTTGGACTGATGATATATTACGATTTTAAAAGAACTAAAAACTTACAAACCATGTAGAGTATAATTAAAAATGATACCATAATTACCTATAAAATTTTTAGGCACATTCTCAAAATCACCATGACTGCAATAACGGGTGCAAGTATAAGTGTAAAAGAATCTGACGTCACTGAATAGCGAACACGAAACCGTATAGTTCAATATTTCCAACCATTCTGAATTTCAAGCAAAGAACTATTAGAGACTTTTGTGGTCAACCACAGAACAGGTAATAATTAATAGAAGGTTTCTAAATCCTCGTTTTTGAGGTAAGAGTGGTGGGATATTTTTAAATAGTCGATCAAGAAAATCTACTGGTGCCTGCACGAAAGTATCATTGGAATAACTGCACTCGCTGTACAAGATGCAAAAGTGCACCGACGCCAAAGACGAACACTTCGAAAGACACTTTACCAAAGTTTATTGAATTTTAAATAGCCCTCTTATATACAGATTTATGAATATTGCAAATCTCGACAAAAACAAACCTCAGTGGTGTTATGGAAAGGTTTTCTAACATTAAATAAGTGAAGAGGTTTATGTTTTTAAAATTGTGTAATAATGAACTATCGATTATTATTATAAATATGCAAATTAAGTTTTTAATTTGATAGAAAGAAAACAAGCAAACTATTCATTAATCAAACTTGAGTTTGCATTTATATGACAAAAAGTAGTACAAATCTTATCAAACAAAAACGCTTTCACTTTAAAATTTTCAGGACGTGCTTTTCTTCCAACGCAGTTAACACAAAATTATTCAATGGTGATAATGTGGTTTCACTGCATTGTAGGAATGTAGGAATAAGAATATAGAACACATCCAAGAAATACTAAAGCTTATACGTACAGAATAGAAATGAAAACAGTGTAAGGACCGTAAAACTTCGGCCAAGGAAAAGGAAATGAGGAAAGATGCGGAAGCGGCACGTATAAATGAAATAGTTCTCAACGCGAACGCTGCAAACCTGGGAGACAATCGATTGTGAATAAATTTGAGGTTGAAAACCGCAACACACTTTCAGAATTATTAATTTTATTATGCCATTTTAAGAAAACAAATTAATCATAATTATGCATTATAAATTTTAATCGTCACAACTCGCTAGTTATAAGGCTTATTTATAAAGTCACAAGCGTCGAGTTATTTTAACTATAACGGGGTTATGCAAATAGCTTAAGAAGGTGTAGTAAAATGTTATATATTCACTTTAGACTGCAACATTGCATATAGTAATTACTAAATGTTAAGATGGTAATGATTAACCAAGTAGTTTTCGTATTCTCGCCTTTGGAAATAGGTTACAATTACCATATTAAGCATATGTTCCTATATAAATTATACCTTTCAGTGATTCTGCTCGATGAAATTACCCTGCGCGTTACAATTCGCATAAGCATTTTTTAAACACGCTTTTAACTCAAAAAAAAATTACTTTTTATTACATTTACTTAATGGTACAGCCGTCTGGCATTTAAAATTAAATTAAGCGATAAACCGTAACCCTAAAATCGTTTTCAAATGTGTTTTAGTTATTTATTAGAAGATAAAAAGTTTTAATTTCCCTCTTAAAGGTATATTGTGACAGTGCCGTGATGTATCGTTCCTATGCAGATAAACAAAGGATGTCCTATCTGTTGATTATAAAGTAACACATCGTTAGGCGCAATTATTGATGTAGAAGTGGGTGGAAACGTTGCTTGCAACCATTATTAGGACTTGCACGATACTGTACGTGTGGGTTTTGGTATCGCGGTGTAAATTTTTCTTTATTCAGAGTTAAGTCCTTGTTACTGTGTCTTAAACAAGCTTACATTGTATACATAACTTACATGCGGTACAACACCGATTTTTATAATAGGACAAGGTATAGCTAGAATGACCTTAAAAAGAATTTATAACGAAGAAGAACCTTGCAATTGGCTGATATCAGTTTTAGAAAATGCAATAAATTTCTACATACGTTCTCTCGTTTAGATAAAGAAGAATTATATTATCAAGTTACATCAAGGATTTCCAACCCTTTTCATAAAAATAGATTTGTGTTTCACAAAAAAAACCTATTCATGATCAAACTTAGAAATATGTTGCACTTATTTCATACCAATATAGTAATTACTTAAACGACTTAAGGTCATACTTTGTTTTGCAATTACGGCCAGAAAAATCATTTGAACAAACGTGCTATGTAAGTGATGATTGCATATAAGCTCTCATTTGAAGTGTACTAATTTTTATTGGACAAACACTTAGGAACTTTGGTGTTAAATAATAATAATAAAAGAAGTATTAGATGTTACAAATATAAACACACAGACAAACTATGCTAAACGTTTAATAATAAATTTTTACCTGTTTGTAATAAAAAAGACATAGATGATTTGGAAGCATTGGAAGTTTATAAACATAAACAGAAAGTATCTTTAATCAACGAACAAGTTGATCTTATACACTGACCGTAAACAGACATTTTAAATATATAATTATAATTTACATCAAGTTTGATGTTTTACTTCAATGATTTGTTACCATAACCGCTTGTTATTATTTTATTTATATATTTTCTCTTGAAAATGATAATGTTATATTGAAACTCGTCGGGAAACAAATAGTTATAAAAAGAAATTGTGGAATTATATTGTATTTAACACATTAGTGTTATTATATTTCCTTTCTGTTCTGAAAGATCGCTTGTTGGTTTGACATATACAGGGTGGCCAAACGAGGAGGGGGTGGAAGATTGTATATAGACGAAATAAGTTAGAGAATGATTTTTGGACCAATAGGAATTACATTTTAAAAATATTTTTAATCATACAGGGTGTTTCTTGTTAGTGGAGCAAACTAAAGTTATACTTTTTTAAATGGAACATTACATTTTTATTACATTCTTGGAAATTCCACAAAATACGCTTTCATTTAATACCAAATTGTATGGGTCTATCTCCTTAGATGTAAGAGTTGTTTTTCAAAAAAAATATCCCACTTGCGACTGATTTGTTAGGCGACTGTTGTTTATTTTAAAACATCAGAAAGTTGTTTGCGGTCTTGTAGTACTTTGAAATTTCTCAATTTTCGGGTTTTTCTTTAATAATATACAGGGCGTGTCAGTGTTTGAAATACAACTTTTAAAAAAAAAAATTTTAAATGCCCCCCACATGCAGTTCATGTCATTCGATGCTTCGTTTGATATTTTTTCTTTTTCATCAAGCATGTCTATAATTAATAAATTTCAAAATATTTTCAGTTTATTTGTGAAATTGCGATTGTAATACAAAAAGACTGAAAGTAGAGGTATTAAGTTAGACAAGGGATTGTAGCTTCTTACTGAAAAGTAAAAACAAGAGTTAATATAACATTTACAAATTGATTTAATAAATTATTTTAAATTTAACAGACTTTTTTAAACAAAATTAATACGCAAAACACTTGTTTCAAGGAAAATTTAAATCAGTCCTTAGTAAAATTTCTGAACTACTCAATTTGATTATGTTCTGATCAACGATTTCATTTTTTACGTCTTTATGTAAATGTAAACGTATAAAGATGGTCATGCATTGTTTTCAGTAAATTAGGCCGGTGAAAATAACTGTAAATATGTATTATTTTTTTTGCAATACTAGGTAATAAAATCAACAATACAAATTACAACAAAACAAGAAGAATAAAACAAAAAAGAAAAAAAAATCAAAAATCAATTTCTCATTAAATCGTCGAATGTTCTTCCTTCAACTGCAATACATTTATTAACACGTCGCACAAAATTATTTTTCACACAACTCTAATGTCGGCCATGTGATATTTTGAAAGGCATTTCTAATTCTTTCCTTCATATTTTCTGGTCTGGTTCGAATTTTTTTATACACATAATCTTTTACGTAACCCCACAAAAGAAACCGAGTGGGGTCAGATCAAGTGACCTCGGTGGCCTAAAAATAGGTCCCCCTCGACCTATCTTTCTAGAGGTTTAAAAATATTCGTACGTGGGCGGGTGTACCATCATGGAACCACGTAGTTCCATAAACTGCTTCATTAATATTTTGAAGAAGGTTAGATAGCACATCTCTTACAAAATTTAAATACACCTTGCCAGTTAGAGTTTAAAAATAATAACCTATAACATGGGACCAAATAATTCCCCCCACACATTTAGTGACCACCGATTTTGTAGGTCAACATGCCTGATTCAATGAGGATTTTCAGTCTGTTCACTAAACCATTTCTTTTGAAGGTAGCTTCATCACTAAATAATATAGAATTGAGAAAATTATTAACTTCTGCAATTTTTTTCAAAAAAATTTTCTTCGATTCCAAGTAAAACTGTAAGTTGTTTTTCATCATTTGTCACTGCTTTATTAGATACTTTTCATTTTTTTAATTTAACACTACCTGTTTCTTCAAATATTTGTAAAAGATCTTGAAACGCCTTAGATTGCTGATTTTTTTCAGCATCGGGATATCTTGCTGCATAATTTCTACTTGCTAGTAAGCCATTTTCTTGACATTCTCCAAGAATAAAAATTACTAAAACTATTTCCAGAATATTTGGAGTCATTTTCAACGCTTTGAATAAATTAAAACCAAATTAGGTTTGAACTGAATAGAACCAATTGTTACAAACAATTTTTCTTTTTTCAACGCAATATTGTCATGGCACTCTTGTTTTTTAATTGCGAGTTTAAACATTAATTCCAAATAATCTTTGTTGTTTGATCAGTAACCAATTTAAATTTACAAAAAGACGTAGAAAATGAAAAAGTTGATTTGAACATAATCAAATTGAGTACTTCAGAAATTCTACTAAGGACTGATTTAAATTTGAAAATCTTATTAAGGATTGATTTAAATTTGCCTTAAACAAAAGAATGACTTCCGCAAGAGTATGCACCAATTTTGTTCAAAAAATTCTGTTAAATTTAAAATAATTCATTAAATCAATTTGTAATTGCTATATTAACTCTTGTTTATACTATTTAATTTTTTAGCATGAAAAACAATCCCATGACCAACTTAATACCTCTATTTACAATCTTTTTGTATTACAATCGCAATTTCACAAATAAACTGAAAATATTTTGAAAATTATTAATTTTAAGTATAAGACATGCTTGATGAAAAAGAAAGAATATCAAACAAGGAATCGAATGACACGAACAGCATGGGGAGGTGCCATTCAAGAAAATTAAAAAAAGCTGTATTTACAGAAAGTGACACACCCTGTATATTATTACAAAAAATTTGACAATTAAGATATTTCAAAATACTACAGGACCTCCAAGAATTTTTGTCATTTTAAAATAAACAAAAGTCGCCTAACAAATAAGTGGCGGCGATTTTTTAGAAAAACAATTGAATATCTCTAAAACCAAAGGACATAGACCCACACAATTTGGTATCAAATCAAAGCGTATTTTATGAGCTTTCAAACTATGTAATAATATACAGGGTGTTTCATTAAAAAAAACATAAGTTTAGTTTGCTCCAACAACATGAAGCACCCTGTATGATCATAAATATTTTTAAAATGCAGTATCTATTGATATCTACCCGCGGTCCAAAAATCATTTCTCGAACTTATTTGATTTTTGTACAATGTTCCACCCCCTCCTCGTTTGGCCACCTTGTACATTTATGTTTTACGTTATTTCAAGTTATTTTTGAATCTTTAATTTTTTAAATCTTTATTTATGATCGATTTTCATTAGCTATTGTGATAATGGCAAAATATCAATTTCTTTATGGAAAAATGTGAAAAATTCTTGTATTATATGTATGTTATGTCAAGATACAGAATTCTGTACGAAAACGCCAAAATCTATATTTTTGTGGTAATGTATTTCCTTTTAAGTGTAGTGTACTAAAAACCTTTCTGTATAGATTAATTAGAAAAATAATTATTTTGTTGGCGCCAGAGACGCAATATTTGATTAATTAGTATCTCAAAAACTGGTCTACTTTTTAATTTTAATGTTTGTTGAGATCACTAAATGTAAGAACCTGTAAATCAAAATTTAGGTGATGCATGAAATTACATAATTGGTAAAATTTTTTTTATACCAAGTATTCACACATTTACTTCTATCGGTATTGAGATGTAACAGACTGTGTAACTTTGAACGGTTGAAATATATGGTTTTCGTATTATTCTCAAGTTTGAGTTATGTTGGTACTTGTAAGTCAAAAGTAGTCTTCTTTTACAATTAAATATTTTGATTCATTTAACGTTGGTAGGCATTAGACCACTGGATTAGAATGAGTTGTAATAATTACTGAAATTACCGTTAAGTCTTACCTTTTTAATCTAAAAATAAGGTTCGCTTAATATAGCTTTCTGTAAGGCAAAATCTGTTCGGTTAAGGATTAATGTAGTTTTGAAGGTACGTTTTCTGATATGTTGAATCGTTTTTTAATAATAATGACATGGTCACAGTAGACGTAATTATGATCTAAAGACTATAGAATAAAACAAATAGTATTGTATTGAGATTGTATGTAAAAGGGGTAAAAATATATGTAGAAAAATATGATGATTTCGATTTAATTCAGTTACACTACAAAAACTAGTACAAATAACAATTTCTTATCAATGTCATCTTTGTAATGGCAAAGTGGATCCATTGCTAGTTAACACCAAAAGATTGCATTTCTTAAGATATGCCCACCGTACTACATTAGTACACTTAAAACTTGTTCAATCCTGTTTAAACCTGTAATCCAATACGTTCTATACTGCTTGAGGTTATTTAGTAAGCTGCAGTGCATGTGAGTGGATGTAAAAGTTATCGTTTGTAACTGCATAGTGATTATTATTAGGGCTGAAATTTGTTAAACTGTGACAATGGCAAATTATGGAATACGTTTTCAAGGTAAGGTTTTTTACTAATTTTAAATTAATTAAAATTTTAGTTATATATCATATAATATATACAAACATGTAAGATTCGCGTAATGAAAAAAAAATTTCACAAACTTATTAAAGTAACTTTTATAACCTTTATATTTTAATGTACTATAGGTAGTACAGTGGGCACTTATAAAGTCACTTCATTATTGTTTTAGGGATTTTCTCTGAATGAGGCATTAGTAATGTTGGAAGACGATGAAGATGTAGTAGAGAATGTGGATTGCATAACCCTTTTCCGCCAGAAAATGAATGTGGAAATGAAACCGACGAAGATTCTGGCGCGGAAGATTTTGTCAATCTAAATAATTTACCTGGGTCGCAACTTCGAGCACCGGTAGAAATTAATTTACCGAATATATCAGACAATGAAAACAATTTGAGTGACTCTAGCTTCTCACCTGAAGATGAAATGCCTCTTTCAGTTTTGAAATGTCGATTACGAACTAAAGTAACTAAACCCAAAAAAATAAAAAGAATTTATAAATGGGAAGACAATGACTTGCCACTTGACAACAATATTTTTGATGATACAGATATAGCACAAGCGAATCTCGAAAACCCTGCGGATTTATTTTTTAAATTTTTTGACGAAGAAATATTAGAGACAATTGTAACAGAGACGAATCGGTATGCACAACAAAGAAACCAGAATGTGTTGATAGAAAAGTCGGAATTGAAAGCGTTCATTGGCGTATTATTACTGAGTGGGTATATACAGATACCTAGGCGACGAATGTTTTGGGAATACGAGAGAGACTCTCATAATGTATTGGTATACGAGGCAATATCGAGAAACAAATTCGAATTTATTCTGTCTCATCTTCATATAGCAGATAATAATACAATAGATGCGACTGACAAATATGCTAAAGTTAGGCCTTTATTAATACACCTAAATAAAAATTCTTAGAATATAGCAAATGAGAGGAAATGCGTTGCGTTGATGAAGCCATGGTTCCATACTTTGGTCGCCATGGTTGCAAACAATTTATTTATGGGAAGCCTATTCGATATGGCTATAAATTGTGGGTAGGGGCAACACGATTGGGCTATGTTCATTGGTTCGAGCCCTACCAAGGTGCAGCTACAAATATTAGCGTTCAGTATGCTAGTTATGGAGTTGGACCATCTGTAGTTCTTGAATACGCAGATGTTTTGAGAAAAAGGTGGCCAAATAAGCAGTATATGCATTTATTTTTGATAACTTTTTTCTACTTTACCTTTGCTGGAACTGCTTTCCAAGAAGAACTTCAAAGCTACAGGAACTATTCGGGAAAATCGCATACCTAGCAACCCTCTAAAGACTTCCAAGCAAATGAAAAATGATGCGAGAGGATGTTTCGACTATAAGAAAATTGAAGATAGTAACATAATTGCCGTGAAATGGCACGATAATAGTATTGTTACTTTATGTTCAAATGCCGCAGGAATTAATCCAATCCACGATGTCAAGAGATTTTCTCAAAAGAAAAGAATTCCATACAGGTAAGTCCAATCGATTACCATTCTGCCCATAGATCTTGTAATTTTGAAAATGTTTTAGGTATCCCAGCCGCATTTGATTAACTTATATAATGCCAATATGGGAGGTGTTGACAGGAGTGACCAAAACATAAGTCTTTATAGAATATCGATCAGAGGTAAAAGTGGTATTTTCCACTCAATCACACTGCATCGATATGGCAGTACACAACTCTTGGCAGTTACATAGGCACTGGGGAGAACTAGATCAATTAAAATTTAGAAGACAATTGCGACATCGATATTCGCTTTGATCGTTTAGATCATTTAGTAATACTTCAAGATAAGCAAACCCGTTGCGCGCATTGTCATGAGATGTTAAATTCTTTAATAACAAAGAATATTTGATTAGTTGCCATACATTTGCCCACCGTACTAGGTGTAGTACGGCTTCAATTTTTATTATTTTTCAATAAAATTTATTTTTCAGATAAATTGTGTTTATTTGTACTCTAAACAACTACGGTTTTAAAAAACGCGTAAGCGTATGGGCATATCTGGGTTAATTGGGTAGTTTATAGTTTTGGTTACAAAGGAGGAGCAAGATCAAATGATAATGTAGGGGTAGACAAGTTGGAGAGTTAAATAACTCTAGAGGATCAAACGTCCGTTCTGCAGGAGACTTGATGATAGTTGTAACGACGTGCATTTTCCTGGTTACATAGTAGAGATATTGTAAATGAACCATCGTTTATGTTTGCGTATACTGCCGACATTTATGGAATTTCATCGTAAAATGGTATTGCGAATGATCGTGTAATCAACGTTGTGGGTTAAAAAATACTGAAAACATAACGTTTGGTGGAATATTAGTTATTACTGGAATTTACTAACTTGGAATTCGTTTTGTTTGGATGGTGTGGCATATACTTTTTTGAACGTGACTTTTCTTTAAATGAAATTGAATGACATTTAACACAACTAATGATAAAATATGTATCAAGTTAGAATTAAGTCTATCTTAGTCTATATATTTATGCCATAAAATCATCTAAGACAGATTATCATTATCATTAGTACAATTATGGATGCATTGATTAGTACTTAAACAACACACCAAATAAAGACTATATGGACCAACATACGCATTTAAAATAGCTTTTTAGGTATTTTTATGAATAATTGAATTTATTATTTTTTAATATATCTGTACCTATGTCGCTTATTGCTTTTGCTGTGTTATTGTATGTATATAAAAAGCATTAGTCCAGTGTTTATTGACCTTTGCCTATTGTATTCAAGCTTTTAATGATTCAGTTGTACCGCCGTTATGTAAATGTAAGCTTTTATTTAATTTTTAAACTTCATATGAAACACATCTTTTTTTATGAGGACAGTAAACTCCGTACGGCGTTAGTAAAACAAATAATCAAACATTCAATTTTATTTATTCTGGATTACAACTTTGTCAAATTAGTTTACCGTGAATCCAACTAAAATATAAGATTAGGATAATGGTCGTTTTAAAAGTTACGTTCAGTACGACACCACTCCCCCACTGTGCCTTTCACTTTAGCCGCTTTTTAATGACTTTCTGGAATTTCCCATAATGATCTGGTTTTTCCAGGGTCATTACGGTGATCAGAGTTTAATGTTTTCCCAGAATTCCGCATACTGACTTGTTTTTTGTTTATTATCCAAATGACTTTTGAAATTTTCCTTAATGACATCCATAATGGCTTATTGGTGTTAACAAATTTTTTATTCACGGATAGAGTTTATTTAAAAATTAACGCAAAGAATTGGAGATCGTACCGAGGGTTACATGCTTATCCAGGTCCTTTTAGATGGTGTCAATCAATCAACATTTGGGGCTCTATCTGTATCTACGACCTTTTGGGTGATTTCAATCTGTATCATGTATTGAGTGTTGTAGACCTATTTAGGGCGATTTTTGACGGAAGCAGGATTCTTTGGGTGGGTTTCCATCAGAGCTTGTTCCCACGTGGTTTTTAGCTTTCACCTATCTTATTTCTGTGGCTAGTGCCATCTTGTTTTCGTGTGCTTTTTACACCAACGGTCATCTTATTTGCTGCATTTTGTTTCCGTACTTTTGACAGTTTCATGATTCAGTGACAGAGGTAGCATTCAGTTTGAAATATACATCTAGGATACGCACTCCCTGTCAGTATGTAAGATTATTTTGGCGTATATTGCAACATGCTTATACATCTAAGATCCTTTTGGCAGAAACGGATTTAAAATCAACATCTTAAGCTTGCATGTTGTTTTCAATATCTAGGATCTTCTGACTCAAACAGGTTTGAAATCAGCAACATGAGTTAAAATTTTATATTAGAATCATAAGGCAATTGATGAATCTACCCTCAAGTTACACCTTTTTTTGTATTTAACAGAACATGATCATTAGTCACGTTTCGGGATTTACGGTGAAGGGCCAGTTTAACCATTCCTTTTCTGCAATAGTTGCGGGGCCGTGGAGTTGTGGGAAATCGTATTTTATCGCAGATTTTATAAGAAAAATCGATAATCTTTGAGATATCGCTTTTGAAAGATCTCGCAGTCGAATTTCAGCAGAATTATCCGCATATGAATAATTCTAATAATAATTGACGACCAAATGTGCAAAACTAACGGTTCGGTTGAAGATATTTTTACAAAGGGCTGTCATCATAGAAACCGAAACGTGTTTTTCTTAACGCAAAACTAATTTAACTAAGGACGCGGACGGAGATTTCTCTTAACACGCATTACACAATTTTGTTCACGAATCAGCGTGACAGCGCTCAAATAAAACGTTCAGCAAGGTAAATGTTGCTTGTCATCCAATCCACAAGGGAACTTCCGTTAAATATTCATCACAGTATTGAGTACATGTCTCTGTATACTGACGGTCAGCAAATTCCTCCATTGCCCTTACAGTCAGACCTTGCAGCTAATGGTTTATACGAAAGAACGTATCATAGCTTATCTTTCGGCGCGGGTATTCATTTTTTAAATCAGGGCAACGATTTATCGAAAAGCGATTACCCTAACAACTGTTATTTAACGGCTTTTAACCTTTAACTCCTGACTTGTCTGCGAACGCTAGCGCGGACTGGGAATTAGTTACTAAGAAACGATGATATATTTTCAAATTAAAAATGGCTTTTCTACATGTCCCAATTGGATTTGTTCGCTTTAGCATCGACGAGACAAGCATCTAGAGTCATGAATGGATATTTTACAAAGATTTAAGTCAAACACAGATGTTGTAGTACCGGTAAATAACTGAATTCATTCGTCGTTTTCACAAATGGAGGTATACTTAAATCAGAAGGTGGTGTCGCAACCGTACAACACCAATGCCCACCACGTATATACCGCGATGCTGCTAACCCAATGGATAGAAAGCCCTGGCTTCATATCTGGGATGCACCCTATGGCACAATGATACAGCCGGACAAATGAATACGTTGGGAAACGCAAATAGCCGTTTCTCGAAACATCAAGCACTTACAGCGACCAGTGAACAGGTTGCTCCGATTGGTCATGTGCACTCGGATTGATTTTAATCAAGAAAAGTTTCTCATAAGCGGTACTGAACTGAAGGTTACATTTGTGCCGTCAAGAACATTTAGGTTAATGCCGGATGTCGGTTCAAATTACAAGATGTGAGACGCATGCGTATCGCCATTTTAATTTCGCACGCTAAAGACTTAAAAACAATTCCAGCAAAATATCCTGTTGCAAGGGCCGATGTAAAAGTGTTCACTATACCTGTGGGCGTACAACGAAAAACGTTAGATAACGGTTTCCCTGCTCAGTTACCTAAACGATGTATGCAGCGTTTGTAGCAAACAGAGACATCAACGGTGCTTACGTCTCAAATCCGTAAAATTTTCACCATAACAATACTAACTACACGTTCTGACGACCAAAGACTTCCTTCGAAATTTTTTTTTTAATCATAACCACGATATATCGAGCAGATATAACTACTGCTACTGCTACTGTTTGATAGCTCTTGACCTAAATCCTGACTTGTTTGCGAACGCTAGCACCGGCAGGAACTTAGTTAGAAACGGGACTCACGAACTTCAGTGTGTAGCAACAACTGAAGTAAAATAAACACACACACTTAGACGTACATGGTTTTAAAGGTGTTAACAACAAGATCATACCGAAAGAAATTGCCGTGGTTACAAACCGTGGTGATGTATTGCTATTGCTGATAAAGCCGCCTCGATATAAGTTATTGAAGGAATAAATACCTTGAACTGAAATAGCACTAGAAACATGTGCCCTGCAACGATTTCGAGGAGGAGTTGACAAGAACATTGCTGCCTTTTAACAAAATTCACTTTAACGGTAGTGAAAAACCAGTTTTTAAGATTTCACAGGAAAGAAATACTAAACCTGGACGAGATTGATTGTCCAAGGATGTGTTTCATCCTGTATGTGTCCCTAATCAGCTATGGCGCACGCATCTTGAAAACGTAGGATTACCATTCGGATGTGCAAGGCCTTTATACGACAATTTTGCTGTACTTTGGATTTAATAATTTACTAATGACTGTTTTGTTAATAAGTTTTGCACTACAAGATTAATTTTAAATGATAAAATAGCGAAGTTATATAATGCTTGTTGTGCACAATTTTACTATCATAAATAAGAGAGATTTTACTACTTTACCGTTTTGATTACGACTTAGAGTGAATGTAATGCATATGCTGAACTAAACCAGTTTCAGTCAGAGGATACTAGACACAGAAACGAGATGGGAGTCTAAGATGTTGATTTGAAATCAGTTTTCTATAAAAGATGCTCCGATGTGGAAGATGTACTGACTTCCATAAAAACTGCAACACCTAGAATTTGTTGAACGATTTTATTGAAATTTTCGTCAACGATGTCTTTCATTAGAACAAAAAAAGAAACAATTAAAATTTGAATAAAATCAAGCTAGTAGTTTTTTTTTGTTTTTTCCTTTGCACTTAGTAACAATAAATTTGAAGAAATAAACCAGTCAGTGTGTAATTAACTGTCAATTTTGCAAATTGTTTGTTCACAATTTCGTTCTGAACTTGGGAACAATGCCAATTGACTGATTTTGAACGTGGCCGTATTATTGGCATGAGATAGGCCGGACCTATTCTAAGAGAAATTGCACGTCGTGTAAACCGAAATGTTACAACGATCCAAATAGTCCGAGGAAGGGGTGCAACAACGTCGCCTTGGATCTGGATGTCCCCACAGGACTACAGATCGCGAAGAACGTCGCTTAAGACTTTTGGCCACACGAGACAGATTTTCAGCAACTTGATCGATTGCAAATGATTGGATGAGAGGTGTAGGACCCAGAATGTGAATGTCACCTGTTTATCGCCATATAAGGTCTTATGGGCTGCGTTCCTATCGTCCTTTTTTATGTCTTCCTCTTACACCACTTCACCGTCTACGCAGGCTAGAAAGGAGCAACGAAAGAGCGAATTTGGCGCAAGAATGTCATCGAATTGTGTTAGTGACTAGTCCCGATTTTGCTTGTGGGCCCTCGGTGGTCGTAGGAGGGTCAGACGGATGCGTGGAGAAAGTAAAAATCTAACATTTTTTGTGGAACGCAACTCAGTCCTCACACAAGGATCATATGGGGTGCAATATGTTACGGTAGTAGATCACCCTTAGTCTTCATTGATGGCAACTTAAACGCCGCTGGTTATGTTTCCAATGTGCTAGAACCCGTTGTGCATCCATATCTTCAGGGGCTGTGGAAAATCCCATTTTCCAACAGGATAATGCGCGCCCTCATACGGCAAGAGCTACAACACGTTTTTTTGGAAGAATCTAACATTGCCGTCCTCCCATGGCCTGCTCGGTTGCCTGATTTGTCGCCCATTGAACATGTATGGGGTGAGGTCAGTAGGTGACTGGGTAATTTACCACACCCTCCAGATAACTCACACGATCTCTGGCTACGGATTCAAGAGGGTTGGGTTGATATACCACAGGAAGCTATAGATCACTTGATTTATAGGTGTTTCTAGGTGTTGCAATTTTCATGGAAGTCAGTATATATCCAAAAGATCTTAGTTACAGACAGAGGGTGCACATGGTATACGTAAAGTTCAAGCTCAATGCTACCCCTGTCAAAAGTATCTAGATAGGGGTGCAATACCTACCGATACCTTAATCTGTCAACCTAGATACGGATGCAGTCCTCGCTGACGCATGGATCTGTCAAAAGAACGCAAGTAGGAAGGCGCAAATAAGGTGGTAAAAAGGCAAAAATAGGCATATGAAAACAAGATGGTGCAAAGAAGACCAGAAAGCACACGGGAACAAGATTGCCACAACAAGAAGGAGGAAAGACAAAAATAAACCACGGAAACCATATGGTTAAAAATCAAAAAGCTTAGGGAAGCCAGCACTGATTGAACCCAGCCAAAGTCACTCTCTTTCAGCCAAAAAGTGGTCTAAATACATCTGCAACCCGCAATATAAGATGTTGATTGAAACCACCCAAAAGGACCTTAGGTACGGATGTAGTCCCAACATGTACGAACCTCATATCAGTCTACATCCACCATTTTTTTTGCAAACATTATGCGGAATTTCAGGAAGGCGTTAAACACATATCGCCCTAATGACCTTGGAAAAACAATGTCATTAGGCAGAACTCCAGAAAGCCATTCAAAATCAATTTAAGTGAAAGGTGTAGTGGGGGGTGTTCTACTTACGTCTTTAGAATGAACTGACGTGATTTAATGCTAAATTATAAATTTAAGAATAACCTTCCAGTTACCATTCTGGACTTTTTGGTTTATTCTATAGAATCTTATTTTGTACATTGTATCTATTTAATATGATCTCGGTCGATTAAGGATCTTTTACTGAAGTTAGAAAAATATGTTTTAGACAAAACTTGTAGACAATAGCAGCGTGTATGTTTTATACCTAATTATACAGTGCGAGTGTACAGTCTGGAACTATCGCAATAAATCCTTTATTAAACGTTATTGAAAAAATCCTCGAACACGTAAATTTTTATTTTAAATGAGACATATTTCACTGTTTTACTGTATTGAAATTATTATGAAATACAAAAGAAACGAGAAATAACAAAGTAAAGAAAAACAATCAAATTAAATGTTCGAACTGACCACCATTATGTGCAAGGTAGTATCCGAGTCTGTGCTGAAATTCGTCACGAACTTTACGCAAAGTCTCGGGTGGAATTAATCTTATTTCTGTGCGAATTCTTTGATTTAGCTCTTCTAGCGCCTGTGGGTTTATATAAACCTTACTATTTAGATAGCCCCATAAAAAAAAAATTCATCGGAGTTAGGTCGGGTGATCTCGGAGGCCACTCAACAGTTCCCCTTCTGCCTATCAATCTACCAGGAAAAATTTCGGTTAAATAATTCCTAACACCAAGAGCAAAATGTGCCGCAGCACCATCTTGCTGAAACCATAATGTATCGCTTGGTAGATCCGGATCTTCATTGTTCAGGTAAAGCACCGCAAAAGCAGGTATTAAATCGTTTATTAAGAAATTCCAATACTTTCCACTTGTCAATGAACCCTCGATAAAAAATGGTCCTAGAATTCTATCCCCTATAATTCCTGCCCAAACGTTGAGTTTTTGAGGAAACTGCGTGTGCGTCTCGTTCATCCAGCGCGAATTTTCAGGTGCCCAACATCGATAGTTATGACGATTCACTGTTCCATTAAGGTGAAATGTTGCTTCATCAGAAAAAATGATGCGATTTGAAAAGTCGCCATCGATATTGCACCGCTTTATCGTTACCTCACAGAACTCTGTTCTGCGTTCAGGATCATCTCCGTTAAACTCTTGCACTAATTGAACTTTGTAGGGATGCCATTTATATTTCTTTAAAATCTTTATAACTGACCTTTGAGAAATGTCATTATTTGCGGCTAGTTCTCTTGTAGTTCCATGGGGATTTTCTTGTAGAGACAACAGAATATCTAATTCGTTACCTTCTTCGGTTATTGTACGACCACCCCCAAGGCGATCTCTCACATGCCCGAGTTCAGAAAGCTTTCTTCCTATTTTGGAAACTGTCGCACTTGTAATAGGTTCTTTATAAGGATACTTGTTATTAAATATCTCACAAGCCTCTTGTGTTCTAGTATGGTCGCCACATCCCCTCAATATTAAAATTTCAATTTGCTCTTTTTTAGTCAAATACCGCACCATTATTTCCTGAATTACGTGAAAAGGCCCACAATAAAAACAGATAAACAAATTGATAAGGAACTGTCATAATTTTAACGCTGCGAATTGTTACATGGCTACTTGATTTTTTTATTAAAACTTGGAACTCTTGATTGTTAATAGATTTTTGTTTTAAAACTTTAACGGCAATTATCTCGGAAATTTCAAAATACAGTACCATACTTTTTTTGCATATTTGGTCTTAGAATTTTATACTCTTTCCAAATTCATCATAAAACATTAGGGTTTCTATTTAAAAAAAATATCGCTTACGTCATAACTCAAAAACAAAGGACGATCTTTAAGTAACGATTACAGTAAAATATATCTAATTTAAGATAAAAATTGACGTGTTCGAGGATTTTTTTCAAAAACGTTTAATAAAAGATTTATTGCAATAGTTCCAGACTTTACACTCGCACTGTATGTTCAGAGTGTTACCCAAACGCAGGAGATACTGAACTTGTATTGTATAAAATGGTACACATTGTACATTATTATTATTCATTTTTAAATTCTGATCACTTTTTTATCCACACAATGTATCGTAATAGGTTACAACGTGTGCTTTAGAAATTAGAGCCATTTTGATGATTTTCAAATCCTGTCTGAATTTTTTCAAATGAAACATCCTGTATATTACAACGATATTAGATTCATTTGATGTTTTTCTGCCGTTTATATTCATCATTCTCTATACCTTAATCCAATAGATTTCTGTATATTCGCAGCTTTCTGTATAAAATCATTTTCAATTATTTCTCAACACCTCGAGTTAGTTGTGAAAAAATAAAAACTGAACATAATATTTTTAAGAAAGGAAAACATACTTTTTAAATGTTTTCTAATGTGTTTTTCTCAGTAGGTGACCAACATTTTCTTAAATACGATGTAACATCCATTATTTCAGATGTTACATTATTCAAGCATTTGTTCACTGCTGTTCCAATTATTCTCTTATTTAACTTTGTTCTCATTTTGTTATTTTCCTAAAGTAAATCATTTAATATTCAAAATTGTTGATGGTCACTCTTACTTAACACACATTTTTAGAATTTGTAACCACTGTAACCAACTTACAGTTGGTAACATTGAATGTTATTTAGTGAGCTCTTAAAAAGAACGGTTCTTCTTCCTGTTTCAAAATGTGCAAGCCATGCTTTAATACCTAAAAGAATCAAATAATTTCTGGATTTATTTCATTCATCGACCAAAGTCGGATTTATATTTGTTCTTCAGTATAAGAAATGATTAATTGGTATTATTTATTTCTACGCATTTTGCGGATACAAAAGGTTATTAAAAGCGTTCATCCATCACCACAGCTATCTTGCAATTTAAAACTACCCACTTTAAAGAAAATACTTTAAATATCTCGATATCTAAACTTTGGTTACAAACATAAGTTTATCTCGGAATATCTACTTTGTGAACCTCATCAAGAGATTCGACCTCGACCTCCACTTCGGCTTCGACTTCGACTTTCACTTCTACGTTTATTTCTACTATTACTTTACTCTCGGGATAACTTAGATAACTATAAATGCATTTTTACTCGTTCAATAACTACATACACAAGTGGATGGATTGCTAACTGCTTCTCGCTTTTGGTGAAATGTCACATTGACTGGAAAATGCGTTAATTAATAGTACTGAATATCACGAAAATCTGTAACTAACTCCATCAAAGGAATAATTCCACAGCTAAGTTAAAATATAATTATATACCTTTGTGTGTGAATGCAAATACACTTTAAAATTTTGTAAATGTACAGCTTGCCTTACCTTGTCATAGGTTCACTTAAAATAATTTCACATTAAATTTTAATATAGTTATCTGCATAAGTCTTAAAACAAAGTCAATATTACACCATGTCAATTTATTTATAGTTATTATTTCTTTTTGTAGACATAGGTTATCCACAGGTAAATGCATTTATCGTCGAGTTCTATGCATTATTGTTGTGTTATTAACTACATAATGTTTAAATATTCGTCTCATTGAGAGACCAATGTATAATTGACCTGTATTGTTTAACTAATTTATTATTTGGTTTTTATTATTGTACATGGTACAATATATTTAAATGTTTTGTCGCGTGGCCTGTGCATTTTAATTAGCAATGGCAATTTTAATGCTATAAATATAATTCTTCTGTTACTAAAAAGATATTATAAACTCAAACTTCATTAGCTTGGGATCATCCTAATATAATTTAACTTGACCTGTATGTTACATGCTTCATTTCATTGTTTTTTTATATTATAATTACAGTGAATTACTGTAGGTACTACCTTCTTAATTTAAACAAAGGGTAATTGCAATATTCAGTTATTTTTGGGAATTACATTATTGGGATTAAAAGTTTTTGGTACTAGTTTGTCGATTATTACTATTTATATAAAATTTGTGTATGTATAACCTTTCTTTTACAGGAAACCTATCGAACTACCTATGTCACTTTATCTTCTCCGTGTTGTGAGTTACCTTTCCTGTTTCGAATTTTTGAGGAAAAGGCTCTTTTTTTGCATATTACTTTAAACTCGCGGCGTCCAAATTTCTTTCCTTCGTTTTACATATATATCCTTCTTTCCTTTCTCTTTCGGACCTAAATGTTCCCCACGCATCCAAGTGCCCTCTAGCTACTAGTCGAGGTGCCTTTCTCCTTCCTATTCCTATTTCCTTTTTTTTTGCATACGTGCTCAACAGCGATGCACGTTACAACGATGAAAAATACTCACAGAAAGGTGATTTAGAAAGACTTAAATAATACATTTTCCTTTTGTGCAACACTTAATTTGGATCTGCCTTTAACGGTATCAGTCTTAAAATATTCCAATTTTCACAATCGTAATAATATATAATAACTTCTGAACGTATCATTTATTAAATTATACTATCGTAACCACAGCCGTGTTCTTTAAAAAGCGATACGCTCAAAGTCACATATTTAATCAGGTTTTTGTAGACAATTAAGAAAACACTGTAGATTAATACAGTTATCTAAATAATTGTTCAAAATCAGGATCATTTTCTAAAATACACGTTTCAAGAGCTGCGAATATCTAGAAAAATATTGCACTTATGTATAGGTAGAGGTTGATAAATCGAAATGAGATATGATAATTGAGAATATGTGACCATCGAGTATTGTGCACAATATAATCATTTTAACAAACTCCAAGAACATAGTCGGGCTAGTGGAGTTGTGGTAACACGACCTGGTTAGCATTCGGAAGGTAATGGGTTCGATTCCCGTTACTGTCTACCCTGCATGAGGTTTTCTCAGGGAGTTTTCCTGATACACATGTAGTGGCATGGTGACTGTGTATACGCACACCATTTAGGAGAATGCTGGGGTAGTATCTCCTCCCTGGGAACCCTTACTCCATTCCTCCCTATCCTATTCTGACTGCACCTATCATTATTCCCACCAGGCATACCTACTTAATGTATATATGTTGGGAATCCATGCTTGTGGCTGAAGGAGCTTGGAAAGCTCAAGCAGCCCACCTTCTTTCTTGAGGGCGGAATTACACACGTGGACTTTTCCTTTTACTACCAATCCCCACAAAATTTAAAGATCATGTGTTAATATATCTGCACTACGCGCACACGCAAAATACTCACACAAACAATTAAGTCATCATTGAATGTTCTATCTTGCGTAATACAACGCCCCATACGTTACACAGAAGTTGTAATATTATATTCGTAATTTAAATTTTTCTTTTAAACCTCATTTCCAACATACTATTTATGCGCATGCTACAGAGTATCAGAGTATCTGAGTAATATGGTAGTTTATAGATACTAGAGTCACTAACAATATAACCGTATAAATAAATAAAAAAGGACCAAAGCAAGTGAGAGGAAGCCTGCTTTTAGGTAAAGTGAAATTGTATTTACCTTATTCTATCCAAAACTATGAAGGGCCGTGGTTTATTTCCTGTAACTATTTTAACCTTTCTACGTATTATTCTGGATTAAAGACACGTGCGTTAAGTTACCTCAAAGTAAAAATCCAGTTTCATGTAATAATCTGTCTTTATCTCTTAGCTCTGCGTGCTAGTTACTAGAATCAAAGTACAGCCTACATGCGATTTTACTAAAATTGAGAAATATATCTCCTGTGGTATATGAATCATATCGATACTAATTATACGGGCCGCACAATATGTATGTACTGCTGGGAATAGCTAACTCGTTTAGTTTCAACAGCAAGTGGTGAGATATACTTAAAGAGCCATCTCTAGAGCTCATTGTAAGCTTTAAGTGTGTTAACGGACGATATTGACATATCACGAATAGAAGTGCTAAATTAATAGTGAATAATACCAAGTGGTCGACCACTGGTCGCCTTGCGATAACCGATTTAAGGCTTATTGTGTGAACACCTATCTGTATTTCTGTGCTTATTATAAACGATTTTAGATGCTAAACCGTTTGTTGAACAAAAAACTATTCAATATAGGTTATCCATCGATTACTTATATTGAGGTTATGGGTTTCATGAATAGTTAAGATATACCAACCAACGGGTTGTGGTCCTTTTAATTTGTTTCCCTTCCTAAATTAAATTCATGAAGGTATATCGGTAGATTAGTGAAGGGATAGCGTGTTTTCATCATATTTAGCTGCTAAGCTAGATAATTGCTTTAACAGAACTGTTTGGGATTTTGTTTGAATGCTATTATGTATTTGTTCTTTTGCTTTAATTTACATGCTCTTGGATATTCCATTTGAAATTATTGTAAAAATGCCGAATACACAAAAAGTTATCGCTCAGTATAATACAAAATATTACACAAGCTATTTTACCAGAAATATAAAACGTAGCTTGAACTAACCAACATCCCTACGTATATATTTTTAGAAAATGTCGTTTAGTTTCTACAGGGCGATTCGTTTAGTTTGACGTGCGGCGTGTATGAAATTTGCAACTTTACAGAATAGATCCCTGTGGTACCCCAACTACATCCACAACCTCGATAATTTAATCCTTTGAAATAAAAATAAGAAATCTAGGATGATTGTGCTTTGTAATTCTCGAAATAGTTCTTTACTGTAGTTATGAGTCTAGCAAGTTACTACAATAAAGTATTATCTCGAGTATTCCAAAGCACAATCAAACTAAAATTCTTACTTTTATTTAAAAATATCAAATTACCTTAGAAGTTTGATTAAATATGTATTATTTCCGAACTTAGTTCAGGAAAATATAAAATAAATTTGCATAAAAGTATCTAACATATTTTACCTTCATATCTTTTGTTTACATTCACGTAATTATGAATTACATATTTGAGTGTATTTTAGTTCTATGATTTACACAAATAAACGTAAAAGCATATACGTGTTAAATTTGAGTTAACAAAAGCAAAATTGCTATAATACGAAGTTGAATAATAAAGTAAAGAGCACATTTTCATATATCTTAATTTATTTTGGTAAATCGCCAACTTTATTTAACACCGTATCTGCATGTCTAGCAAAAAATGTATAACATATTTAAATATAATATAGTCACAAGAATTATGGTTTTGCTACCTTTTGGTGATATTTCATTTTTCCATATACAATACCGTAAGCCGTTTTAAAAGTTAGATATTTAAGAATTTGTTTACCACTTTTATTTTACAATTAATCTAAAAAATATTAAGAAATAGTGAATTTTGCATAGGTGTACAAGTACCTACTAGATATCCAAAGCGAATTGCGTTTTCCAATGAAATGATGAAATCAAAATCAAAATGCTAGCTAACTATTAGACGTTGGATATTACAACTTTTAATACACAAACTTTCGCTTTAGTAGTTTTCATTAGCAATATTTTACTAACTTAAATGAGTTTTATTCAATAATTAAATTGATTTAGTTGGAATGTGTGTGTGTGTGTGGTGTGTCGTGTGTGGTGTGTGGTGGTTTGTGCAGTGTGCGTTGTTGTCTGTGTGTTGTTTATGTGTGTGTTGTGTCTTTGTTGTGTGTTGTTCGGGTGTTGGTGTGTGTGTTTTGTTGTGTGTTTGTGTGTGTGTGTTGTGTTTGTATATGTTGTTGTTTTAATTGTGTGTGTGTGTGTGTGTGTGTGTTGTGTGTGTGTGTGTGTGTGTGTGTGTGTGTGTGTGTGTGTGTGTGTGTTGTGTGGGTGTGTGTGTGTGTGTGATTTGTGTGTTTGTGTGTTGTGTGTGTGTGTGTGTGTGTGTGTGTGTGTGTGTGTGTGTGTGTGTGTGTGTGTGTGTGTGTGTGTGTGTGTGTGTGTGTGTGTGTGTGTGTGTGTGTGTGTGTGTGTGTGTGTGTGTGTGTGTGTGTGTGTGTGTGTGTGTGTGTGTGTGTGTGTTTGCGTGCGTGCGTGCGTGCGTGCGTGCGTGCGCGTGCGTGCGTGCGTGCGTGCGTGCGTGTGCGTGCGTGCGTGCGTGCGTGCGTGCGTGCGTGCGTGCGTGCGTGCGTGTCGTGCGTGCTGCGTGCGTGCGTGCGTGCGTGCGTGCGTGCGTTGCGTGCGTGCGTGTGTGTGTGTGGTTGCCTGCGTGCGTATGTAAGTGAGTGCGTATGTATGGATGTGTGGATGTTTGGATGAATGTTAGTATCCACAATAACTCCCGAACGACAATACTGACATGCTTCAAATTTCGTATTTAAGCCTGTTTTCGTTTCTCCTGTAGTTAATTAGATTCTGAGAGAAATTTAGCGACGGCGAAGGGGGTTTATTAGTAGCAGTTTTTGGTTTTTATCAAATATTTCTGAAACAGCTGTATATTTGAAAGATATAGAAATACCAACATATATATCTTAAACATATTGATATATTGGGTGATATGAATAAAGCGAGAGTAAATACTCATGAGTATGGGCTCAAAGTTTAATAAAAATTAAAGAGAAACTATAAACTAAACGCATCTAAGTGCTAATAATGACTAAGTCATAACAGTATGTAAATTTTAAATTAGTAAAACTAACAACGTACACACAGTAAAAGATTGCCTCAAGTGGAACTCGAACCCATTCACGATTTATCTAGAGTAGGGCTCTTAACCATCTGAGCTACCGAGGGAGCTAGTTCTATTCAATTCAATCCTAAAGTGTATGTATGTTACTAGCTTTGATGTTACATAATTCATATATATTTATGTATCCAGTCACTTTTGTGGAAAGGTCTGCAAGCTTGAATTTTTCAAGTGTCATACAGACCCACAAGACTGGAACACAGAAAATTTGCTATAAACAGGTAATTAATATAAATTAAAAGAAACTATAAACTAAACCCATCTAAATGCTAATAATGACAAAGTCATAACATTATGTACATTGTAAATTATTAAAACTAACAACGTACACACAGTAAAAGATTGCCTCGAGTGGGACTCGAACCCACGACCACTACTTATCTAGAGTAGGGCTTTTGACCAGTTGAGCTATTGAGGGAGCTAGTTTAATCTCAATTTTGCACGAATAAAAATGGTTTGATATATTAGAGTTTAAAGATACTTTCGAGTTAGTACATGCTCATTCCCCGCTCCCTTATTTCATAAATTGCTTTGATATCAAACTTGAAAGAAGGTTTTTTATACAAATATACTTTTATACACGTTATTACAAAGGAAACATTTCAACCTGATTTGTTTAAAATAACAGAAAATTTAATTTATTGTTTAATACGAATTCAGTTAAAATGTCTACTAGTAGTTCGAGTGAGGATGAGTTAGATGACCCTCAAATGGGATTGGTCTTGATGCTGGAAGATTATTACCCCGTTGTATTTTCAAAATCGCAGACTCCTGCGGTTCGGGCTGCGAAAACAAAAGCCTATGATGAATTTGAAAATCTTACCAAACAAGCTTTGGAACTATTTTCACACAGGATCATTTAATAAAGAAAATCGACATTAATCGTGCGGGTAATAAAAATATTATATTGAAAGACTGGGAGATAATACTGAACAAAATCATGTATGGAGATAGTAATCCGACTTTCAATAAAATACCAGGGAAGTTATCGATCAAATACAAATTAAATTTTTAGACTCAAAAATTAAAACAAATGTTGTAGTAGTACATTTCCTGGAAGTGAATTAGAACGTACGGATGCAGGTTCGGGACTATCTCCTGATTCAGATTCCTCAGATTCTCTGCCTTTTGAAGTACCACATAAAAGGTCTAAGATCACCATAGAGTAAAAACCAGCAGTATCCAGGCAGTTTTCAACAACTGGTAAGTCGACTTTCATCGCAAAAGTCACATCGGAATATGAAATTGAAAGACTTAACTCTACCTGAACTACAAAGATTAGTCCTTTTGCAACAATTCAAAGTGTTAAAGCCTAAGAAAAAGAAATTAACTACGCCAAATGTAGTTTCTTCCGATGGAAAAACATTTATGGATTTATAAGTTTATTTTTATAAATCCCGATTTTTTTTAATACTCTGTTCAAATTATATTTTCTAGTTTAATAAATGCAAAATAAATTTGGCTATTTCAATTTTTCGTCGTTGACCATCATTTCGCACTGCAGCCCCTTCAAATTGTTGTTCTCTTTGTTCACCATCGTGGTTAGGATTAACTACTACGTTACCAAAACCTTCATCTTCATCGCTTCAATATTTTGCCACGTTATGAAGTACAAAACAGCACGTGATTACTTGCGGGAGAATATCCTCAGATACACGCACTTTCTATTGCAAAATTGGGAATCGTTGACCAAATCACCGCTCTATAATGACCCATTCTTTAGTATGTCATTTATTATATGCTTTTTCTGAGGGACCATTCGGATTTTTTAATAGTCATTAGCCATGGAGCAATGTCATATCCTTCGTCGAAGAAGAAGTTTAATTGAAGAATTATTCCAAATTCTGGAGTCGTGCACCGACCCTGGCCAAGAAAGCTCCATTCCAGTAAAGGACTCTGTGGGACCGTATGTAGCTTGGATATTCAAACTGGGACAACCTTTTCGATTGACGTGCTCGTCGCCATGCACACGAGGTTTGCGAATCTTTACGTGAGTACAATCTAGTACTCCTATTGTGTTCGGAAAATTATGTTTTGCTTGCCAATTAGATTTAGCCTCACGTAATTTTTCAGGAGTTTCGGGGAATTTTATCCATAAGTGTGCTTTTTGAATTACAGCTCCAATCACTTCTCTAGTACATTTATATCCCTCGATTGATGGACACCTATATCCTCTTCAACTCCTGATTGAAATCCAGAGTTCGTAATATATCGTAAAACATTCATTTTGTTTTCTTTTAATAAAGCACCTCCTAATCTTCTGTTATTTTCATCTCAAAGGCAATGATGTGTTAGGCATCGAATATTTTCTTCATTGAATCTATACAGCATTTTATGATCACTTTTAGATATTAAATTGTTCCCGTCTATACGCGATTTATAAATTTTGCGTTTACGACTTCGCGTGTTAGCAACAGCCATGACCTCGGCCATGAAAATACAAGCGATCAGACTCAAGATTTTTAGAGTATGTTCTCAACTTGTGGAGTACTAGCTCGTTTTATTTATATTAACATATAGTACGTACTCGTTTGTCGACCGTGAAGGAGTAGATATACTCCTCAGTAAGAATATGCTCTAATTTTTATTCATACGAATCCCAGAAAATTGGAGTAAGAAGTAGGCACTCTGCTTTATTCGTATCACCCATCCTATGCATATTTTGATACGACGCGTAATTTAGCAGCAAAAAAATTCCAAGTTAGAATTTAACTGTTCTTTTCAATATCTGAATAACGATTATAAGAAAATGTGTAAACATATTTTTTCGGAAAATTTAATTTTACATAAATTTTCTTTACACTTTCTTAGTGTAGTAAAGCAAACTAAACCTAAAAACTAATTAAATAGGATTGAAAATGCTTAAATTGTATTATAGGTATTTTATAGAAGCGGGCGGTTCTGTAATTTTTTTTGTAAGTGAGCATTTATATATCTATTAACGTCTAACGGACATGAAATTTTAAACGTCCATCTGATATATATTTTTGTTTTTACTAATTTCGTTATGAACGTATTAAAAAAGGGAATACATAATTATCTTAAAATAGCTATTTTTGTATCAAGTACCTAAAATGAGGTTTTTAGGACGAATTTGTTGTTTCCGGACGAGGCGTTAGCCGAGTCTGGAATAGCAAATGAGTTCTATAAACCTATTTTAGGTACGCGTTACAAACAGTTTTTTTTGTTGTTTAAGCTCTCTAAAATTTTCCTTGAATACCTAATTTATCAATGTTATTCGAATAAAAGCACTAGGTACTTGATACAAAAATAGCTATTTGGAAGAGAAGGTCTAGAACCTTATACCAGCATAGTAACAACTTTCATTTATTTTTGTTTATCAGTTCAGTCATTTGAATTTGTCAACAACAAAAAAAAATGCTCCAAAATCCGGCAAGTATTGTGGAGAAGGCGAGAGAAATCGTCTTGGAGTTACTACCAATAAAATCTAGGGCCTTCTACAGTAAAGAGTACGATACTTTCAACAGCTGGAAAGAAATTAAGGGCATAGCCGTTGTAAACGAAGATGTGCTACTGAATTCTTTGTACGAAAAAGTAAGTGATCGTATACCTAAGCTACGTTTAGGTGATTTTGTCCATATTATGAGATAGAAATATAGTTTATAACTCGAAATGGAGTTAAGTAATTAACTGTGTGGATGAATACTCAAAACCTTCTCCATGAAAAATTTAATTTATTAGCATAAGTTAACATCTATAATCTTTACACTGCGACATGTTTCGACAAAAAATTTGTTATCATCAGGTTACTAGTTTTTATGTTAACTCACCTGTTAGTAGCCTGATGATGACAAATTTTTTGTCGAAACATGTCGCAGTGTAAATATTATAGATGTTAACTTTATGCTAATAAGTAGAATTTTTCATGGAGAAGGTTTTGAGTATTAATTCACACAGTTAGCTATGTTTTCCTACTTTGATATCTTTTAATTACTAATTACTTACTCTTTTGCAGTCGCAAACGTTGAAACCGTCGACAGTTTGGTCAAAATATTCGATGTTAAAGACTGTTCTAAATGTCAAAGAAAATATTAATATTGACAAATTTCCAAAAGTAATAGCTTTTCTGAAGAGGAATTCCCTTGGTTATAAGCCTATAAAATCCAAATTCGAAATTTCGTGTCGAAACCCCATATTTCGAGATGCAATCGATTATGTGTATTGTAACTGGAAATACAGTTGTAAAAATACAGTTATGTAGCTCCTCTACGCATGTATTTGTATATTTCGCGTGCTATAGGAAGAACTTCTTTTCTATTATATCTATACAAAAGTCCCGCCGGACAAAAATAGATGTATTTAATCCCGATTTTGAGAAGGTTGCTTTCGTCTGTATGTTACATTTGTGGTAAATGGGTTTGTCCAGCTCACCTTCAAGAAGTTTGCATACCGTGTACGAATGAAGTAAATGAAGACACCGAGTCCGATTGTAGTGAAAATTAATTACCTTAGAAGTTTCTATTTTGTTCAAACTGTTGTGTGAGAGATTATGTTTTTTTTTAGTTTTTTGTGTTTAAAAAGTGTTCCATATAGTTTAAGGTTGTTTAACTACATAAAGATAAAATGTTCAATCACGGTCTACCTGATATTGACTTGGATTACGAGATTGTAATCCATGCGAGCACTTGCACGACAAACAAGAGCGCGAGAACTGAAGGGTTAAAGTAGGATTCAATTTTACTTTAATTATTAGGTCGCTCTTATTATCGGCGTTTGTGGAGCATGCAGAAGAGAAGAATTGCACTCTCTAAGAATGCAGGATATTGTTGTTGAAAAAGACAGCAGCTCTCTATTAATTACTCTTACTGATATGAAGCCAAATATTAAGAGTATTTCCGGTGGTTGGTGACAAGAAAGTTGTTAACCCTGTGGATGTTTATCGGAAATATGTTCGTCTTCGGCCTAATAATGTACCACATGACGATTTATTTGTCTCATACCGAAAAGGCAAATGCACTGTGCAACGCGTCGGCATCCATTCATTCGAAAAAATGCCTTCGACTGTGGCTGAATTTTTAAAGCTACCGAATCCAAAGTACTACACAGGACATTGCTTTAGACCTAGCTCTGCTACTCTGGATGCAGATGCTGATGTGGATTTGACATCGTTGAAAATCCTAGGAGGTTAGAGGCAAGTATGTTAAATAAAACGTTCACCTTATTCTAAGCAACAATATTATTCAGGTCGTCTAAAGTGGCCGAATCTTACATAGAAGAGTACTTCTGTCGCTTCTACTAGTTCTCCAATTCATTTACCTGGGAATTAAACAATTATAGGCCTCTCGTTTGCACGTAACAGTTTTCAAAATGCACAAAGTTGTTCATTTCATTTTCATTTTTCCAAATAAGAATTTTTATCTATATTGCCTGTTATTTTTTGACATTGTTAGTGTTAACAAAGATTTGTAATATGTACATTACTTAACTGTACAATTAGCATTTTGTTGAAAGTATCTAGTTTTTTTGACAAATTCGAATGATCAATGAAATAAAATAATTTTTAAAATACCGTCCACTGAATTATTTAAAATAATATAAAATGGTTGCCACGACGACTTTTAGGGACTAGGCTGGAAATCAACTATTTTACGGATTGAAATGAGTCCGTAAATTATGCATTTTTGGGAGCGTATACAAAAAAAAATATTATTAAAATAATTTCATTTCTTTTAATTTCCACTTTGTAGGTTGGAGGGTGTTATGTTGTTTCACATCAGACATTTTACATATTATAGTTGTCAAAATTAGCAATAGTGTATTTTAATTGGCAGTATAAAAAAAAACCTTATCAAAATTTAAAATAGCAATCCATGAATATATAGTATTTTGTTGTATCTTCACCGATTGAAATAAAGGATAAAATGGTTAAATATTCGAAAAATTCCATTTCTTTGCTATACAGCTGTATAGCTCGTTGAATAACTTGATTGAACAGTTTCTTCTGAAATATTTCAATTTGAATCAAGTTCGTTCTTTTTATTATAGTGTACTACAATTAGATGTAACGTTCAATAAATAAAACTTCTATAGTCACTAGAACATTTATTACAAGCGATTTGAGTTTTCAGCTAATAAAATTCAGTTTCTTCCTTGTCAGCTACATACGCAAAATCGATTATTAGTTAAAGAGCAGCCACATTTCAAGAATTTTCTTAAGTATTCGAATCACGTATTGGAACAGTTATTGATTTCTGTTGAAACGAAATTATAGAGTACTTAAGAATAAAAAGGAATTTACACAATTATTACAAGAAGTTAATAAAGTTGGTTGCTTGGCTGTTTTCCAGTTGCAAACACATATGGTAAAATTAATATACCCTTAAGTGTTCGCGTATATTAAACGTTTTCTTAAGTCCTTAGTGACGTAGGTGTGCTGTTGAGGAAACAAATTTGCCGTAAATACGCTAACAAATTAATAATTTGTTTTCATACTTGCAAGTGCACTAACTATAGGACAGGGCTTTGTAACACTCACTTTTTGTCTTGTGAATTTGTGTTTATCAATGCTCCTTTGTGTATTCTGTAAACTAACGAAGCCTAACCTCATCAAAGAGCTGTTATCCCCATACCAGATGAGACACAATTGCGAACTAATGAAATGTTCAGTCGAAGGTTGCGAATGACAACTAGGAAATGAACTTTTTGACGTGTGGTATGTGTACTATGGCCAACCCTCTAAATACGGATGAAATTTTCCATTGCCTTTGATATTTTCTTCTTGTTTATACACTTCAGCAATGTGAGTTTTATTTAAATCATTAGCTTCAGTCAAAGCGTAATTTCTTATAAGGATGAAAAACGTAGCTTGACTTTTTGTTTTATTTTTTTCGTATGATCTTATGTTTAGGGTGAGAGCTCTAAAGTAATAATCCTTGACGATATCCTACGCGCTCAATTTCTACGAAACGCTAACAAACACAACATACGAGTAATAGTATGTGTACTCTAAAGTTTTTCATCGTTTTTTTTTTTATTTGGAAGCTTCTTATGATATACTATACGCCGATTATATTACATTTAAAGCACTTTTTAAGGACGTTTTAATATAATAAATTATACATCCTGTTGACGAAAAGCATTTCTGTATATGCGGTTCATTGTAATCATATTCGTATACGTTACAACGAAACCACTGAAATGTGTTTTTGCTAGAAAATGTAATATTAAGTTTCGACATTGATACTAGACTGGATTAAACACAAATGTGCTTATATAAGTTATATACAATTTGCGTACATGAATGTATTTCAGGTATCTTCAAACTTGATTTAGTTAGTTATGTTTATTGTTAAGTTTTAATTGACTAGATTATGTGTATTTCAATTTAATTGAGAGGATAGCACAGATAAGAGTTTCACTATTGAGGATTTGAAGTAGATACATATACACGCCTGACTTTCCATTAGTGACTAAAAACATTGACAGGGCCTGCATGAATTATTCCATATATAAGAAGTTTCTATCAGATTTGATTTTTAAAATAAAGATGTGTATTTATTTTTCATGAACCATAATGCACATGTCATGCTCATATCACGAGTTTGCAATAAATTTTTTAAATTAGCACCAAAGAAATTTGTTTAAGGTAACTGATTGCGTAATTACTCCTATGCGGTTGTTATAACCTAACTTTGATAATTTTAGTCTTCCAAGTTGATAAATGCTTTATAGTCATTTAAATTTTAAATCTTGTGAACTGCCAGCTGCATAAATGTGTAATGAATTCAAAGACTTTCAATCATCAAAAAAGTTTTAATTTTAATTATATAAATTTTGGCAGCATGTTTGAATTCAGTGTGAATACAGCTACTTACACACATTTTTCTTTCGATTAAGTTTCTTTCATTTAAAATGCTAGTAAAGTATAAAAAATTTGAGGTGTTTTTAAAAGTTTGAATAGCGTATTTTAATGCTAATGGAACCAAAAAGAATTAATTGAATGAAAAATTAAAGTTGTGTCTAAAGTAAAAACGTACTGTACCTTTCTTAAATTTTTCCCACACCTTTTAACAATTGTAATATTTCTTTAAATGTATAATCTGATTAGATGATAAAAGAATTACTGCTTGTGCTCTTTGCCTAAAAGCAACTGCTTACTTCTAAACTAAGTTTTCATATTCTATGTATTGACCTAAAGCAAAAAATTAATGTCATAATAATAAAAAATCATAGGTATAACATTACTTCAGATTAGTAGTAAATAAGTCATATGGGCTTTAATATAATATACAAATTTATGTCTAAATGAAAAATCTAATATTGAAAGACTCAGTAGGATTTACAGTTACATTTTATCCTTTGACAGAAGACTACAATTATCTCAACAACAAAATTAATTAACATGATTAAAATTAGTCATTTTCCATTTCTTTTCATAAGAACAACTTTTATTATTATCAAAAAAAAAATCGTTCTAGTAGTCTATTGTAAACTTCTTTTTATTTTGACATTGACTTTATGCAACGTACCCAAGATTAGGATGAATAGCATGGGGATCTCGAAAACGGTACGAGATACGAAGGCGGTTAAACTAGAGAAAAGTTGTATAATTTAGGGCATTTTCACGTGTAGTTTGCAAAAGTGTATTATTGTTTATCGTTTTCGAGATTTAAAACAAAATGAGATTTTTGGGTTTTTCTTATTTCGTAATTCCATCATTTATTTTAAAAGATTTTTAAAAACCAAGGGTATTTCTTCACTGTCGCTTTTTGAACTCTATTAATGACATTTTAAAATTTTATATCCGACGTTTCGTCTCCAAAAAAACATCAACAACTTTATTTTTTTATATGGCCGCAACCAAACGAAACACCGTGTATTCGATAGTATTTTTTATTACGAATTTAACCATGTATTACACATTATGGTTTTGAAGTTAATTTTCAAAACTCCCATCATACCATGGTTTTTCAGGTAACTCCACAGAAAAAAAATTCAACGAACTTAAGTCGGGTGATTGGGCTGGCCAAGCTACTGCACTGTAAGTTCCAATCCATCTTCCTGTAAACCGCAATGACAGATAGTACTGTACATTTCTTGAATTATGTGCTGGATCAGCATCTTGTTGAAACTAACAGTTGTTAACATGTGCTAGAGGTTTTCCAAATCAGTCCTTAGAAAATACATGTATCATTCGGAATTTAAATTGTTGTGGTAAATAAAAGGTCCTATTATTCTTCGTCCCAAAATGCCCATCAACATATTAAATTCAAATCTATGTTGATGCCTTAATTCTTTTTTTAAATAAGGATTTTGTTTTGCCCAATAACGTTTGTTACGTCGGTTGACAATTCCATTGTTGGTTATCATGCTTTCATCAGACCAAATTATTTTAAAAGGAAAATTTAGATCTTCATCACATTTTCTAGTGTACAATTCGCAAAAACCTGCTCGCCGCTCCTGATCAGCTGGTCTAAGACCCTGGCAAACTCGAAATTTATATGCATGAAACTTATTCTTATTTAAAATGAATTAGCAGATTGTTTTTGACGGGATAGAACAGGTTTTGTAAATGAACCAAACTCTTCTAAATTAGATTCCAAACGTCTAAAGGTGGATTTACCAGGTTGCCTTCGTTCAGGATATTTATCCAAATACATCAGCTCAGTAACTACACAATTTCTGTGCGACAAGATGTAGCATATCAACATATCGAACTTTTCAGCTTTTGTTAAATTTCGTCTATCCATAGATACACATAATTATAAATTAACTAAACAACCCCAAAACACAACCCACGAAGAAATGGTAATAAAAACAACTTAAAATACATACAATTCAAACAAGAACAACGATCTGAACGCAATAAAACTAAGTTAAACAGTTTTCAACAAGATGTTAAACAAGTGTTATTTTATCAAAGCCTTCTAATGTTAACTGATATCATATGAAAAATGTAAAAATGATAATCCGAATTTTTCAGCTTCAAAACCATAATGTGTACCTAATACATGGTAAAATTCGTAGTAAAAAACACTATCGAACACAAAGTGTTTCGTTGGTTGCGGCAACATAAAAAAATAAAGTTGATGGTTTCTCCGAGACGAAACGTGTAATAGAAATTTTGAAAACGCCCTTTAATAGAATTCAAAAAGTGACAATGAAGTACCTTTGGCTTTTAAAAATCTTGTAAAATAAAAATGAAGGAATGACGAAAAAAGAAAAACCCAAAAATCGCATTTTGTTTTAAATCTCGGAAACGATAAACAATAATGAACTTTTGTAAACTACATGTGAACATGCTCTAAATTATACAACTTTTCTCTAATTTAACCGCCTTCGTATCTCTTACCGTTTTCAAGATCCCCATTCATCATAATCTTGGGTACGTCGTATATTTAATTTAAAATTAAAACAAAATAAAGTTAAAATAGCTATCTTTATAATATATACGAAACAACCATAACATTGTCAATGTGTAAATTGCATAATATTTCCGAAAAGATTAACTTAAAATCATTGAGTTTTCTTAACATCGCCATATATTGACCGCAACCTCAAAATATTAAAAAAACTTTATATACAGTGTGTTTGTCAATAAGTTCGAAAGATTTTAACAGGTGATTGCCAAACTTATTTTGTGAAAAAAAGTCCCTATAAATGTAGGTCGAAATATGCTTCGTTTCCGAGATACAGTGTTTAAATTTTAATTTTTTATTTATTTTTATTAATTATTTCAAAGAGTTTTAAAGATATACACTCGAAATTTAAAAAAAAAAACGCTTTTTTAGGTGATCCGAATATTTCTACTTGCACCAGTGGCGTTCGTGTGTGAACGCCACAACGTTTTTTAATAAAAAGAATAGTGCGCCACTGTCTATTTCCCGTTTTGGTATTTTTGTATAAATCCGCCATTAATTCTGAATTAAATTGGTCTTTTGAATTTTTTTCACAGGACGCACCGTTTTTGAGCAAAAAATAAAACACTTTTTATTGCAAATTGCGTATTTTCAATTTCTATTGGTACATTATCTAGTGGTTGCTGTCAATATTTTTAAATAAAATACAACCATCTCGTCAAAATCTCAAGTTAGCGTTTTTTCATTATTAGTTTGCTACAAAATTAATGCCAATAAGTGAATAATTTTCGTGTGTTCAAAAAAGAAAATGGAAAATCTTACAAATTCGGAAATGGCAGATATGCATTCTGCCTATCGTCCAAGTAATGGAAATAATCTACAAGCTCCACGATTGTGTGCTGAGTTGTATCCAGAACGTAAGATCCCTCATCACACAATATTTGCTCGCCTTCACCAACGTTTACGCGAAAATGGCACATTTATGAAACGAACTGCTGACTGTGGGCGCTCTCAAGAAGTACGAACTGTGCAACAAGAAGAAGCAGTTCCCGATATAGTTTCGGAGTCACCTAAAACCAGTACTCGAAAAATTGTCAACATATTAAATGAAAGCAACTTCACCGTATTTAAAATTCTAAAAGAGCGGTTTGACGTGTTTGTAAATAAGTGATTTTAGGGGGGAGGGGGGGGGCGAGTTTGTTTGTGAAAAAAAGTTCCTACAAACGTAGATCCAAATATGCTTCGTTTCCGAGATACAGAATGTTTAAATTTTGTGTTTATTTTTATTAATTATTTCAAAAAGTCGGCTATAATTCAATTCATAAGGTCTTCAACATTTTCAACGAGATTTTAGTAAACTAATGATCTGAAAAGACCCCAAATGCGGAAATCTACAGGATTTAATTCAGTAGAGCGAGCTGGCCAACGTACATTAATACTAAAATGGACTGGGGCACGTCGTGCATAAACCATAAAATTTGTCTGAGGTGAACAGGAATTTCTTCAAGAAGTGCTGATAACTCTTCCTGTAGAAGTGATGATGAGATTCGCCGCTTAATCGTAATGGGAAGAAATATGGGCCAATTAAATGAACATCAAGTACTCCTAGCCACACGTTTACTAAAAATTAACGTTGAAAATGAGCGAGAAAGATTCAATGTGGATTTTCATCAGCTCATAAGTTGTTATGAAAATTTCGTATAGAATCTCTGGAAAAACTTGCCTCGTAAGTAAACAAAGCGTCATTTAAAAAATTAGGATTTTGAGCGGTTACATTGAGAGTCCATTGGCAAAACACTATACGGGGTAAGAAATCTCGAGGTAGTAGCGCCTGTACACGTTAAATATGAAACGGATACAATTGCTGATCTTTTAGAATTTGAAATACGACGAAGTTGCTTACATGCAATATATTGGCAATTTTTCGAGTACTTGTTTGACAGGTGACTCCGAAACTATATCGAGACCTGCTTCTTTTAGTTGCACAGTTCGTACTTCTCGAGGGCACCCACAGTCAGCGGTTCGTTTCATAAAATGTACCATTTTCGCGTAGACCTTGGTGAAGGCGAGCAAATATTGTGTGATGAGGTAACCTACGTTCTGGATACAACTCAGTATACAGTCTTCGAGCTTGCAAATCATTTCCATTACTTAGACCATAGGCAAAATACATATCTGCCTTTTCCACATTTGTAAAATTTTCTCTTATTGGCATTAATTTTGTAAGAAACTAATAATAAAAATATGCTAATTAGACATTTTGACGAGATGGTTGCATTTTATTTAAAGTTATTGACAGCAACCTACTAGATAATGCTTCAGTAGAAATTAAAAATACAAAATTTGCAATAAAAGATATTTATTTTTTTGCTCAAAAACGGTGCGTCCCGCGAAAAAAATTCAAGAGATCAATTCAATTCAGAATTGATGGCGGATTTCTACAAAATTATCAAAACGAGAATAAATCAGTGGCGCATCATTCTTTTTCATAAAAAAAGTGGCATTCTCGCACGAACGCCACTGGTGCAAGTAGAAACATTCGGATCGCCCAAAAAATTCATACTTATCCCTCCAAAGCGTTTTCCAAAAATCGAGTCAATATCTTTGAAATAATAAAAATAAATAAAAAATTTACGGGTTTATCTCCCCGTGTATCGTTGAGTTCTCATAAGAACTTGTATTATTACGACAACGTTCCGACAAAATCATATTTGCCATCCTTAGGTCGCTGCTTTTCGTTACTCCAACTGACCTGACATCCGATGTAGTATCCTGATTATATACACTTCTGATGGGTTTGCCTGCTTTCACTTTCTCGGATTTCCCTTTTTTACTTTCATTTTTCTGCTTTGTTGGTTTCGCTGTAGTTTTCGTAGGTACTATTGTGTTTATTCTCGGACGGTGATATTTTTGTTTGTTTCATACTAATTTTCATATAGGTGGTAGTCTCTGTATGTCATCTCTTCCATTTAAGATGTTCTTCAATTTCAATATCTTCGCTTATTACCCTTTTGGTCAGATGATCAACACATTCTACTCTTTTTATTTGGTCAAAATTTATGTGCGCAGTGTTCTGTACGAGTGGCGCCAAAGATGTGGCGTTCTTGCTTACTGCTAGCCGATGTTCCTCTACTCTTGTGCTTATTCGTCCATTAGTTTGTACGATGTATACTTCGTCACAATCCCCGCAGGACATTTTATAAATACCCTGGTCATCTAGATTTATATTTAGAATTTACATCAGTTCTACATACATAAAAACAAAGTTTGCATCGATTGGGGTTGGAATCTCGATAGCGCAGTTGGTTAGCGCGGTACTCTAGCAAAGTAAAGGTCGTAGGTTCAAATCCTACTCGAGGTAAACTTTTTATTTATGTATTTAATAAAATTAATAATAATTTTTAGATTTTGGGTTTGGGAGAACCGTTCCTATCTTCTTATCTGGCTTGAAAATGGTTTTGATGTCATCCTGTTAAACACGATAACCTACACGTGAGTTTCAACGTGGTGTCTGTTCACAAATGTGCCAATTATGGAAACGTTGGATATAATTAAAACGGAATATAACTTACTAAAGGATATTGTTAACTTAACGGAGCACTGTGTAACAAATACTTATTTTATATATTTATAAAGTACGAACAAATCGAAAGGGCACCGAAGGGCTCACTACTAATATCAGTTCTAGCAAAATTTATTTATAAGTGAATTGGAAGGAAATTATGTTTAAGGTACATGGACGACAAATTCATAATTTGGACATGTGGACGAGAAGAATTTGACAAATGTTTGCAACATCTGAGCGAATCACATCACAAAATAGAATTCACAATGAAGAAAGAGGAAAATGAAAAGTTGCCGTTCTTAGATGTGTTAGTATGTAAAAAAGACAATCACCTTGGTGACACAGTATACAGGAGAACAACGCACATCAACTGATGCTTGAATGCTAAATCTCACCATCATCAGGCACAATTGCAAGTAGGAGTGAAAACGCTTGTGACCAGATCAAAAAGATTTAGAGACGAGTAATATCCTACAAAGGAGATAGAAATATTAAAAGCAGCTTTACTACAAAATGGATATATCGACAAACACATTCATACACACTGAAACCCACCAGAAATAAAAACGAAGACCAGGTAGATGATCCAATAAATAAAATAACGCTACCATACATCAAGGGAACCATATATAGAATATGCAATCTTTTAAAGAAGCACAACATAAAAACCATTTTTAAGCCAGATAAAAAGGTAGGAACGGTTCTATCGAACCCAAAAACAGAAATAAATCTAGATGGCCCGGGTATTTATAAAATCCCCAGCGGAGATTGTGACGGAATATACATCGTGTAAACTAGTAGACGAATAAGCACAAGAGTAGAGGAACATTGGTTAGCAGTAAGCAAGAACGCACAACATCATCCTTTACGCATGTATTGAGCATCTGACGAAAAGGATAATAAGGGAAGTTATTGAAATTGAAAAACATCCAAACAGCCTAAATGCAAGGGATGACACACGGAGACTACCACCGACATGGAAATTAGTATTAAACAAACAAAAACATCACCGTCCGAGAATGAATACAACAGCAGCTACTAAAACAGCGAAACCAACAAAACAGAAAAGTGAAAGTAATAAAGGAAAATCGGAGAAAGTGAACCATCAAAAAGGTATATAATAAGGATACTACATCGGAAGTTAGTTCAGTTCGAGTAACGAGAAGCAAAGCTTATGAGAAATTCAACGATACACGCGGAGATAAACCCGAGAAGAATGTAAATGGATACTATATATATATATATATATATATATATATATATATATATATATATATATATATATATATATATATATATATATATATATATATATATATATATATTATATATTATAACAAGTTAGCCGTGATTAATTTTATAAGAATTTGATATCTTATTGGTCTAAGTCAAATTAAACAATGAATGAAAACACATTTCTTGTTAACCTTTGCATGTATTTCGTTAACGTTTCCCAACTTCATCAGTGTCCGTCATTAATTAGAAATAAACCCAGCGGTAAATGCATTACTTGCTCCCGCAACTAAGTATTCCATACGAGCATATCTAATATTAAAATTTCCGTGTGTAAATAGCTATAAATGCAGTATCCACCCTCTACACCATCGTTTACATTGCTGATTGTATCTACTAGTTACGAAAAATAATTAGACAATATTTTAATTATCCGTAATTAGTGTCCAATATCAATTAAGAAGGCTACTACTCGTTAATAAACCCGTGTAAATATATTAGTTAGATACGAGTAATATTTCTATCATAAAAATAGACATAAAAATTTTATAAATAATACCCGAGAATATCACTTTAAAAGTATTGATTTTCTGAACGACCTAGAGAATAGTTACTAAAACCATTCACCTCTGCCTTATCTCTTCAAAAATATTTTCAACACGAAATAACGTTACCATAACTGTATAACACCAGATACCCTCTTCCGTTTTCTACTAGTCAGGAACGTACTCAAAATATTACCGTGTTTTTATTTAATTTTCCCATTCCTTCGTTTATTCTCTTTATATAGAAAACTAAGATCATTTTTAACTTTCTTTAAAATACTCCGTTTAATCACATGGAAATATATGGAATGTATAAATTAGTTTTAAGTGTGCATATTTAGAGATTATATCTATATAGAACAATATAAGTATCAAACCCTTTTAGAGTTAATTGATCATAGTGAAAACCTAGTAGCAAGAAATTATCTCTATTTAACAAACCACGCCTTTAACCTCCAACTTGAGCTAGAACCGCGGTACATAAATTAAAATTAGACGTAAGCAATAGGGACTCAAAATGCGATTGTACACCATCTGCTGTTACCACATTGCAGCCCTTATACCTAAGGTTACATCTTATAATAATTCAGTAAGTCGTTATTTAAAAACTTGAAGTAATTATTTACATTAATTCGGTTTGGTAGTGTAATAAGCCCTAATATTCTATCTCCCAGAATTCCCGCCCAAATCCTACTTGGTCTTTTCGCTGTGCGTTTCGTGCATATTGTGTAAATTGAACACTCAAATGGTTTATTCCTAGAATTCGTCCTACCTTACACGTGATTCGGGTAATGTTCAGCATACAATCAAGCAGCTGCAGTAAGATTTCCATGAAACTCGCCAGAATTAAATGCATATCTTTACGGAGTGTAAACCAAAACTCAATTCATACATACAAGTTTTAACAACCAAGAATACAACAACAAAATATACTGAAAATGATAAATACTGCAAACTTCACTCAACAGAACCGATGTCTAAGGGATAACAATAAGGCAACAAACAAATAAATAAACTTACAAAACGAAACTAAAAAGGACCAAGAAAACAACTCAAACAAAATTAATGACAACATAAATTAACTACAGATGTGTATTTATTTAATCTGTGGACAACGCTTGACAAATATTTTGAAAACGGGTTTTCTGCTCCAACCTAATTATTATCATGCACTAGTGTAATATCTTAAAAATGCCTTATGGTGAAAATGGTTTATTTTTAGAATTCGTGTAGGAACAATTTAAAACCTTTAAGACTTGTAAACACATGTATAGGCTGGCATTACTCTTAAAATGACGTTTAGTAGGAAGTGAGGGCAACAGTATCCCCTATATAGACGAAAATATAAGGTGCAAAGTTTAACCCTGGAGATGCCCTATTTCCCGACGCGGAAAACGCAGATTTTGGAAATACTTTAGGCCGTAGGTAATTTAATACTCTACATTGTTGATACACTCTGTATAAGTTAGATTTGAAATACCTATTCTCTCTTTGTGAACCTATGATTTTATTCACTTGTGTTATTAATAAGCTGATTGCTTACGCGTGTCTCGTCTATTTGATTTTTGTGCACCAGTACAAACCAACGTTTCGTCAGTTACTGCAGTATGCACAATTAGATTATACTAGACGCCATAAACCATAGAAGTAGCAATATGAGACTGGATTAATTTGCACCGGGTTTATATTATTGGATTCAGCATAAACTACAGATGTACCTTTCTGTCAAACATTTCACAATTTCAATCCGAAAGTACTTCAAAATTTGACATTTCCTGGCAACTACTTATACACTTGTACGCAATCATATAATATCTAGTGTTGCTACTTCTACGGTCTATGCATCTAATTTTCTTCAAGTTTGTAACCCTGAATTGAAAAATTTAAGGTTAATGTTCTCTCAACTAGGACATTAAAACGTTGATACACATGAATCACACTGTAAGATCACGTTAAGCATATAATAGTTACTATGACAATACACGCCTATTTTTACGGAAGTGTTAAATTTTAAAGCACTGCCTGTGAAATTTTCAACTTTTTGAAAAAGGTATATCTACAGATTATACTGAGTTCAATAAAAGAAACCCGGGACAAATCCACATAGTACCTTATGTGTGATTGAAGCTGAAGGATGTTGACTGACCGCGTGTTCCGGCTGGAGGGGAACCAGACACGGGAACAATCTTTGTAGCAATTGACATTGATAATAAAAGCGACATTAAGAACCACCAGGTTGTTATGAACCGTGTTAAAGTCAACTGTACAAAATGCACGTGCTACTCGTGTGCCGAATGCATGATATGTTTGCTGGCTTTGATTGGTTGCCGTTGAAGTCATCACTGGAATTAGAAATTACCAGTTTGTATGTTACTAAATTACAAGTAATGCTATGTCTAAAAGTAATAGGGTGTCTCCTAATTATATACCAAGCCCTCAGCAAAGAGTTTAATTCAAAGAAACACCAGGTGTATATTAAAGCATTTGCTAGTGTGGAGAAAGTTGCATAAAACTCGAAGATCTAAGCGAACACGCACTGCAGTAATATCAAGGTGATGGTAATATTTATTAATTTTGGAAATGTGAAGATACTAGCTCATGAATTACCTTACCTTCGATAATGGTAAGGGAAGCTATTAAAGTTAAAAAGCGTCCCTTCAAATAATATCGATGCTAACCAAGCTAAACCAACAAACAGGTAAAAGTGCTCCATATCGTTCTCCAATGGATCACTGTTGTTGTGGACATAGATGTAAGATAGTATTGAACTTTTCTTTATTTTGAGCTTTGTTTTGATCTTTGTCAAAATATTTATCTTCATGCGTTTACCTCAGTTTATGTATTTAGTGCACTACCGCATTTGTTCTCGTTGTGCCTTTTGTTGTGTTTATTAATTTGTAATTAATTACGGTATTATTGACATTTTTTTTTATCTAAGCGGTGTGTAACAGTTTATATGCTTAATTTTAATCTGACCCAGATGCAAACCGACCTTTATTATCAGAGTAGATTCATTCAAAAATTAAGCAAACTGAAATATATACTCGTACGCTTTTGGGTACTTAACTGCGATAGATCAACGACTTCGAGAAAGTTTATATTTTATTAACACCTACATGGTATAATACAAGTCCAGAAGTAAGCAGTATACTATATTTGTTTATCCTTGAACATTAGTTTATCTTCTGTCCCATCCCTTTTCATACGACCTTATTAATATTTTATTTGTTCTTATACATATAATTGATAAGACTCTTGTCGTCGACGGTGTAAAGACGATTGAGATTCATCAAAAACCTCAAAGAAAATGTTTAGATGGATGGTTAGTATGTAGAAGAATTTTTGAATGGTACAGATCTCTTCAGGATGGACGTGAAACTTGTGAAATCAGCCGCATTGTACATGCTATCGTTAGTGTCGGCTGATTACCAAAGCAAATTACCGTGGAAAAAACAGCAGAGAACCTGAATTTGTTATCATAGTAATTGTAATGGCATGTAATAGGAAGTAATGAGGATGCACAAGAAAGCGGGCATGTTTATTCTAATAACATGATCATAACAATAAGTTCACTTTCACCCAAGGAAAGTTATGGCGACCATATTCTGAGATGGTAATATAGATTTTTCTTGAAGGAAAAAATAGTTTATGTAGTTTATTACAGTAAACCCAATCACGGTACAACTCAATTTACGAACGCTGTGTTATCTGAATTGGGTTGTGAGGAATATATCAAACTTGACTCTTTGTTGTTATGAAAAATCAGTAGTTTTTAACGTTTTGCTGGTCTACACCAAAAACAATGCGTTTTTGGACGATTTTGAGAGTTGGAATGTCATTATTTCCGGACCGAAGCTCAAAGCAATAATATACATTATCATATAGTTTTGTATTTACAAAAAAAAAAATCTATCTATCTGCTACTAAAATTAAAAAAAAACTGTACAGGGTTACCCATTTTCGACACTTTTATTGGTTGTCTCGGTAGTTATTGAATTTATCAAAAAACTAATGTAGGCGTCATCAGATGTACTAGAAACTAAAAATGGTAAAAGCAGAACTTAAAAAATATTAGCCGGTTTAGATGATACGGGGGTAAAACGAAAAATTGTCGGTTTTAAAGTTATCCCCTGTATGTCTGATTACTAGTAATAGAAGAAAATGTTTCCTATGAAAGTTTCTTAGTATGCTAAGTAGAATACTATGCCACCCAAAAATCGCATCCACCGGGTCAAGTCAAGAAGTTATAGCATCCAACTTTCTCATTTTAAATGAAACACCTTGTATATTTTTAGCCAAAAAAGATGCATTTTTAATTGTCTTTTCATACATATAACATTTAGTATAGTTTGCTATTTAAATAAGTGAACAATTATACTTTTTATATTAAATCAGTAGTAGGCTATGCATTATGATGTAAGAAAATGAAATAAAATGTGGTACATTTATCGACAAAGGTATTCCAATGGCCCTGCATTGCAATCAATACATTTTTGGCAACGATTTCTAACCGATCTTAGAGCATTAATAATATGAACGGGTTTTATTTTTCTAAATGCTGCATGGATTCAAGAATCTGTTCCTGTGTTTTATTGGTTCGTTTATAGATCTCTAATTCTGAGGGGCAGTAGTCTTCAGTGAACAATATAAACTTTCATTGAGTTTTCTTACCTCATAATGCATGACATACTACTGATTTAATCTAAAAATTAGAATAGTTCAATTATTTAAATAATAAAGGATACTAAATGTTATTTGTATGAAAACACAATTAAAAATGCAATTTTTTGCCTAAAAATATACAGCGTTTTCCATTTAAAATGAGAAAGTTGGATGTGATACATTTTTGACTTGACCCGGTAGATGCGATTTTTGGAAGGTATACTATTTTGCTTATCAAAATAAGAAACTTTCATAAGAAATATTTTCTTCTATTGTTGGTAATAAAATGTACAGGGGACAAATTTAAAATCGACAATTTTTTGTTTTACCCCCGTATCTTGTAATGTGTTTTTGAACGCCCTGTATATATATATATATATATATATATATATATATATATATATATATATATAACGTATTTTTTTCGTTTTTTATTTCTCTATTTACTCAATTCTCGCTTTCACGCCAACGAAACTTGTTGTTTTTTGTGTTCATAAAGCAAAAGTAAAACTGAAATATTGTACTGATAGATTTCCCTAAGCTTTATAGTGGGTTTCGAATTAAAATTTGTAAAAATGGCTTTATGAAAATGGCATTTAAATTTTTCATGGATTAATTAATTGGAAATAGGAAATTTCAAAGTTGAGCCTAAATTATTTTTCCTATAAATATTTTATAAAAAGGTTTTAAAAATAAAACGTAGCTGTTGATAAGGAAATTTAGAATTTAAATAGAAGGATGAGATAATCCTTTGAGTTGATTATTTGAATCATGTGCCGTTGATGTCATTTTTACTATAGATTGACGCCGTATTTCTGTTAGGATACAGTACCTCAGACGGTTGGTGTTAATTAATCATCGTTACCGTTAATGTAATAATTCTTTGGACTACAATTTGTACTCAGTTAAACGTTTAGTACTCATGTCCTTAAGACTTGATAGCGCGAGTTAGAAACAGGATGCAGCGTTAACATTTTTTTCGTACGAAAGTTTGTTGAGAGGAGGGGGGGGAAGGCTAGTTTTTTCTCAGTTAATTGAGCGGAGAGTCTTGATCTGACTGTCGGTTGTGAAGGATGTGAGTTATTGGTGGGGATGTGCTTTCCAATAACCCGGAGAACCGAACATATCGTCCCGGTTGCGGCCAACTTAGAGCACCGTTCAGGTGGATTTATTGAAGTTCATCCGCCGGGGTTGTTATTTGTGAAGTATCGGATATCTGGTGTCAGCTAACGAACATTTAATAAAGGGATGTATTTTGCTAAGTGCATCTTATTATTGAAATATTAAACGCAAATTCGCGGATTTTCGAATAAAAATTAATGTAAAGTCACACGTTCTTTATCAGTTCTATCATTCAGCCAAAACTGACGAATATCTCACTGTATATAGTTGTGTAAATAGTATTTTAAATCATAAAGAGACCTGTACACAAAGCTATCGTATTAAGTCAAGATTGTGTAAATAATTTAGTGCATAAAAGCTATTTTTTGTGAACATAAACTATATAACGTCCAGGGCAGACAAATAAAACGTAATGTTATCGAAGTTGTTAATTTGTAATTTCTGCATTGGTTTACCGCTTGGAAGTCAATAAGCAAGTCTCCTAAAGCCGTTCACGTCCAAATTGCGTCCGCTGTCACCTGGAGGGGAAGTATTCAAGAATTTTACAGAAGGTAATTTAATATTGTGCCTTTATTGTGATTGTGGTATCATATGATTATTTGCATTTTGGTGAAACTATTTGGCGATAAAGCGAATAAACGTGGTCGTCTTTAGCTGACGTGTTGATGCACATACGTTATTTTAATTTAAGGTTGACGAACTGCTTTTATTTGTGTTTTCGTTTGGGATTTTTTTATGTTTAATTAAATGTACTATAGGTTTGTGTATAAAAATTTCGCATTGTAAAATTGATTTTGAGTGACCATTCGGTTACGCAATTGTTTAGAATTTCAATCGTATCTAGAAAACTTTATTTTCAAAATTTTAAAGTAAAGCAAACAGTGAACTTGCAAGTTAGACCAATTGAGGAAGAGGGGTGGTACATTCTCCCCTATTATAAATTTTAAGATAACCGACCATAAATTAGTGTTAACATATGTATCGTTGTTATTTATGATCTAAAAGCTAATTTTGATTTAAAATTTTATTGATTTGTTTTGAAAGTGACCAGTGGTAATTTCCTAAAATTGACGTATTTAATTTCATGCAGTCTTTTATTAAAGATTTTTTTGATTAACATAACAAGTTAGAGAATTGATGTCCTAGTATTAGGATGATTAGTATTTGAATTTGATTTTTTAATAACTAAGTTAAACATTTAGCGTTGTTTATTTTTTGTTTTGTTTGATTTTTGTTTACAAGCGTTGGGGGTAACGTAACGAAAGTTATTGAGCCCAAACAGCTGATTTTCGTGCACACTTCCTTAGTATTTGATCGTGTGGATATTTTGAGATTTGTTCTATAGCTAAAGCTTCGAAGCGTCTCCTAAGTGCACCTGGAGGTAGCCAGCGTAAAAGTAATTTTTGACTGTTCAAGGGTGATTTATCTACGTGTGTCCAGGTGAACGCTTTCCGATTTTGTTTTAACAACAGTCAGGCGCCCATTACTTGCCTTTATTCCAATTACAACGCACCCCTATTTGCGACTTTCGACAATACAACTAACCACCTTCAGTATTTTTAAATTCAAAAACACGCCCACGGCCCTCTGTCCCACCGGTGCACATTAATTATCCGTTACCTTGCGTGTTAATTTCATTTTCGATCGCAACGATTTTCCCAACCAGCAAATATTTCAGAACTCTACTTTTAGCATTTTCAATTACTCCCAAATACATCTGTGTCGAAAATGGGTAACCCTGTACATCTCTGATGTAATAATATGTAGGCTACATTTTTACTTTTATTGAGATTTAATTGTTAGGAAGTAGAAGGGCCACTTCTTGTAAATTTAACGCTTGAAACAATCGCATAATAAACATAAATATTGTGTTTATAAAGTAGTACCCTATATTTACATAATACCAATTTTACATGAAAATTCAGATCATCTGTTATCTTTGTATTATTGAGAAATTGTTTATTGAAGTTGAAGAGAAATATAAGCGTTAGTAAAAAGTTTTAGATTAATAGGTTATGCTTAATAATTAATGTAAAATTCATGTATAAGAATTTTCTAAAATAAAATGAGAAATGTATTTTGCATAAGCAAGTAATTTCAATATGAAAAACTGGAAAAAACTAATGTAGCGGATAAAATTAATGAGACAAAGTTGGCGTCTGGCTTGCTTATTTCTATTTTAGTTCTTTTAAACATAACTTAAATATCGTATTACAATAACAAAGAATAAGTAATTTATTAAATTATCGAGTCATTGAATAGTGACGGTGATTATAATTACTGAACCGTAAGATGTACGTTTTAGTAACCAATTAAGACATTTTCTGCATTTAAATGACAGTTAAAGATATAAAAAAAATAATTAGATAGTTATGATATCTTCATTAATATAAATGGACTTGTTTATAATGAACCCGTAGGGTCATAAAAAATACATAAAAAGAAAGCAAGTTTTTCTTTAAATAATTTAGGACAATGTATCTGACTGACATGTATTAAATTACAAGTTGTATGTGAAAATGCTTAATTTATACACTTTAAAAAGGGATAAAAATGTAATCTAACCATCTAGAGCGGCAATTTTAGACTCAATTTCAAAAACGACTAACCTTTAGATGGTAATTTTTTCTGGTACTTGAAAGAGGTAAACGAGTAAAATGTTGGTCAGCTGACCGGACTGACCTGCAATTTGACCCGCACTCAGTTGCGTACGTGTACCGCTCATCCAGGTACAAGAATTCAGTATCTTTGTCCATGTATCGTTTGTCTTCATGTGTGGAAGTGAAAGGGTTGACCCTACAACCAATATTTTCCACTGCCGACGTTTGTTCGTAGTCATGTTTCATGGATGAGACTTGACTGACCGTTTTCCGCGCCATTGCCGAAGGCGAACACAAAGAATTACATACTTGTAACTAAGCGGCTTGAATTGTTAGATATCTAATATAATAATATACTTTACAATTCTGAGTGTGTGAAGATATTTATCCTGTATGTACACATTTAACAACAAAAATAACAGTCTGTGGTCATTAAAGGATCGTGAAAGCTATATTTTAATGTATACATGGGGTTTAATTCCCTTTTCATATTTAGAGCCTATAAAAAGATAGAAAAACTCAACTGTGATTTAATCCCCTCTGTGGAGGAAGCTTGAATGGGTCATTTATTTATTGTATCTCTGTGTCGGTGTCTTTTGAAACGTAATCTTTAATTTCTTGTCATTTTAAGTAATTATACAACCAATCACCTTTTGGAAACCTTAATTACTGATTTTAAAGTTAAAATTTTATTAAAAAAATATACATTCTCAATAAAAATGAATGTTTCTACATTGACGTATGTCTGTGTCATTGTTTTAAAACATCACACCAATAATTTTGCGAATTTAAGAAATCTACAGAGTACAGAAAGTTTTCATTTTAATAATCCATATTTGTCTTATTGATGTAGGATTATCTAAAAGAAGATACTGAGAAAAAAAACACTATACCATATAACCAAGTTAGTTTCGAATCAAAATATTGTATTATGTAAAATAATTGTATAAACTGACGTATATTTGCAAACGAACATATTTATCGTAGTCAGGATATGAAGTAATGGGGTTGGTCAGTATGATGAAAAAAATTAAACCATTACGCGATTATCCAATCAAAATATTCTTTTGATATACTTACTGCAAAAAATTGTAAGAGCATTTAGTCGTTATTAGTTGACTAAAATATAATTAGATTTTCTTCAGTTTACGGAACATCAGTGACAAATGCGTCTTAGTTAATCTAGATCTAGCTGAGCATATGCTTTTACTAACATAACACTATCTTAAAATATAGGAAAAAAGAAACATTTAACAAAACTGAGCATATTTATGTAATTTGTGCGCTACAGAAGTAAGTTTAAGGTTTTACAATTCATAAGTGAAGAAGGTTTAAGTTAGAGAAAAAAATGAAAGAATAGTAGGATGTAAAAAGAACAATATTGCGAATGTGTAAATAATGTACATAAGAAAATAGCAAAGCAGCGTACCATATTCCTTCCCCGAATGGGACAATGGTCTGTTCGAGCTTCCACGCTCCTTCAGCCACAGTGATGGATTCGCAGCGTACGTATATACGTTCGGTATACAAATATGGTGGGAATAAGGATGGGTACGGCCAGAGTAGGATAGGAAGGAATGGAGTAAGGGTTCTGGGGGAGAAGATACTACCTCAACACTCGCCTAAATAGCCGCACATGATGTGCGTATACGCACTGGTCTTCAGTACATATATATGAGGAAAACCAACTCAGAAAACCTCATACAAGGTAGATGGTAACGGGGATCGAAACAATTACCTGCCGCATTCTAAGCAGATTATTACCACAGATCCAACTAGCTCGGTGTAATGCACAAATGTGCATGCACCTCACAATCTTAGTGTTGTGGTCTTAGATTAAGTAAGGAAAAATGTATACATATGGGGTGGGACAACCTATATCGCACTCCCTCTAGTTACAAAGTGATAAAAACTAAACCTTTAAATGAATTTAAACGCAAACATTGTTACATTACGTACATCACGTACATTACGCGCATTACGTGCATTACGTACATTGTGTACATTACGTACATTACGTACATTACGTACATTGCGTACATTACGTACATTACGTACATTACGTACATTATGTACATTACGTAATTTAACATTAGACATTACATTACGTACATTACGTCATTACATTACGTACTTACGTACGTACTTTACTCATTATTTCCATTGTACATTACGTAATTACGTACAAATTACGTACTTACGTACGTACTTCGCATTCATTACGTCATTAGTACATTACGTACATTACTACTTACGTCATTATTACATTACGTACATTACGTACTACGTCATTACGCATTTACATTACGTACATTACGTCATTACGTACATTTACGTACATTGCCCGTACCCATTACGTAATTAGTCATTATACACGTTAAATTACGTACGTCATTACGTACATTACGTACTTACGCACGTACGTCATTACGTTACTTTACGTCATTATCATTACGTTTAGTATACGTCATTAGTACATTATGCTTACACGTTTAGTCATTACATTAGTTTACGTACATTAGTCATTACTCATTACGTCATTAGTCTTACGTACGTTTACGTCATTACGTAGTACTTTAATTACGTAATTACGTTAAACATTACGTACATTACGTACATTACTTGTCACATTACTTACGTCTTTACGTCTTACTCATTACGTCATTAGTAATTCGTACATTACGTACATTAGTAATTACGTAATTTACATTATTAATTACGTACATTACTTTCATTACGTACTATTACCATTACGTACATTAGACATTACGTCATTACGTACTCTTACAATTTTGTTACGTACATTACGTCATTACGTACATTCTTCATTACGTACATTAGTACATTACGTAAATTACGTCATTACGTACATTACGTTATACTTTAGTACTTACGTCATTCTACTTACGTCATTACGTACATTAATTCAAGTACATTGCATTAGTACTAATTAGTAACATTACCTTTACATTTTACACGTTTGACATTCTACTAGTCATTACGTACATTAGTACTTACATTGTACTTACTCATTACGTAATTAGTGCATTAGTGATTACGTAATTAAATTACGTAATTGTAATTACATTCGTCATTACGTCATTTACATTACATATTAGTCATTATGCATTAGTACATTACTTGCATTCGTAATTATAATTTATTACGTATTTGCATTAGTAATTCTTACGATTACGTATTACGTCATTACGTCATTACTAGTACTACATTATGCATATTACTTACGTCCTTATTACGTACATTCATTACGTATTATTTTTTACGTCATTACTATTCATTCGTACATTACGTACATAGTAATTACGTCTTTTATTTTGGTTACGTACATAACGTACATTACGTCATTAGATTACTTATAGTCATTATTACTTTACGTTACGTCATTATTAATTATCATTACGTATTGCATTAGTCTACGTACGTCTTATGTTACATTGCATTACTTACTCTTACGTTTACGTATTATTACGTACGTACTGCATTCGTCAATTTGCAACATTCATTACGTATTAGTACATTGTCATTGTACTTACACATTACTACGTTATTGTACATTATCAACGTGAACATGCTTACGTCATTACATTAATTACACATTAACATTACGTAAATTTTTATATTACGTATTACGTCAAGTCATTATTTTATATTACGTACTAGTACATTACGTCTTTAATTACGTACATTACGTACTAACTGCATAGTCTTACTAAAAACATTAATTTTACCTCATTAGTAATTAAATTCATTCTTTCATTACGTCATTGCATTACGTTAAGTACATTAGTTTAGTCAAGGCATTACGTATACATTACGTTAATTAGTAATTACTATTCTTAAATATTACGTCATTACGTACATTACGTACTTACGTACATTAGTAAATTGTATTGTCATTACTCTCATTAACCTTTTTCCATTAAATAATAGTTTACGTACATTACGGCTTACTCAATTACATTTTAAGTAATTTGTAATTTTACTTATTTACGTCTTTACTTTCATTAGTATACTGACATGAACAAATACAATAAACCTTATAAAATACTTTCTAATTCTGAAGATTATTTTTAAAAGAAGTTTTGTATTTTGCACGAATCGAATCATCTATTGCTTATCTGGAAGAAACAGATCCAATATTTTATGTATACTCGTAAATATAAATTTATCAGGTAACTTGTAAAAGCCATGCTACTTGTGAGTATACATGTACAATACTTTCTGTCATATGAGGTAGTATGAATTGATAAGTTACTAAATAGTTAATATTTTTCTGTAAATTTAACTATACTCCGTTTAACGAACAGTTTCAGTAAATGCTCCTCCTACAAATTTGTAGGTGCGTGCTACTAACTGCGCATAGACCTTGTTTACAACCATCAAAAAATTACTTTCGTGTAATATAGTGATTACATTCAAATGATGAATTATTGTAGTCCCTAAAATGTATAATTATGTAGTTTTAACAGTAATCAAATAATAATCATATTTAGAAATATAAATATTTTAAAATCACACATTCTGACGAATCAAAATTCTCTGTCCCCAATGAATCGGTTTTAATACGGTTTGAAAACAAGCATCTCTAGTCTATGGGAATGTTGACATGCTGTACATAACTCGTTAATGTTTACCAATTTGTCAAATCTCATGTGAAGTCAAGTCAAATTGTCAGGGCACGTATTTTGGAAATCGAAAAATAACATTAATTTATTTGTTTGTAAAAGGGCAGGTAAATAGTAAATGGGTAGAACTTTAAGCTTACATTTTATTTTTATAGGAATTTACTCTTTGTTGATGCCATAAGTGTTTGCTTATCTAAACAAACTGCAAAATGCAATTATGTTACTGTTGTGAAGAACCCCTTTATTCTTTAATAATTGCCACAAAAACTTTATTATAAGTAGTGCCTCAATGCACAATTCTTCCTATAACTGCGTTTTTGTCTTTTACTAAGTCTGTAAATAAAGCACAACAGGTCAGTCTTGTTCGGAGTCTGATGAAGAAGAGTCATCGCCTAACTGGATGATCAACGGCTCCACTTGAACTTCTATAGTGATATCCAATTGCCACATATTTTCTTCCACACTTTGCACGTGTCTAACGGCATTTTTCCAATTATCTGACGTTACGTTTGCAATAGCGGTGCAAAATATTTGGTGCACATATGCGATTTTAAATGTTTTATTGTTACTCGCAACTTCACGCTTGATTTGTGCCAATATCAGTTCGATTGAGTTTAGTTCGCAATGATATGGGGTAAACGCAACACAGTATGATTCTGTGTTTTTGCTATCTCATCGACAACTAATTTAGGAGCAATAGCAGCTTTTCTGACAAGGTCGAGAAGTTCGTCTTTGATCATATCTGGTTTGTAATCAATGGATTTGCTTGTTAGCCGTGCCTAAAGGTCAGCTTTTTTAAATCCTGAATTTGGATTTTTGGCGATTTTTCTGCTTTGATAGGAAGCATTATCTCGCACTATAACAGCGTTTTTGTCTAAACGTCCAAGAACGTTGGGAAACCATTCTTCAAAAAGAGCAGCTATCGTTTCTTCATGATAATCGCCAGATTTCTTGGACTCGAACAACGGCAAACCATCATCAACGAAACCGTCCTCGGAACCAATGTCGAGAACGATAAGGCGTTTTCCTGTTCCCGGTTGATCCCGTAACCCTGTTGTTGTTAATCCATTAACAAACGCTTGCCTCGGAGTCAAGAAGGTGTTATCTTTCCATACTTTGCTTACTGTATGGCCAACATTAACCTCGTTTAAGAAATATACCTTTTTTTCCTTCTTCTCTGTATTTTCTAATTTGTCGTAGATAACGTCGCCTTCACGCAACTATCTCGGATTTTTCTTTAAGGAAACTATTTATTGACCTCTTGGAATACCTATATTTCAAAATAAAGTATAATTTATGTTAGAGATAATTTATTCCTTTACGTTTACTCACTTAAAGCCAATTTCATTCAACAAGGTTCTTAATGTACTCCTTTTTAATTGAGGCATCTCATCGTGCTCACCAATGTCGGCCACAATTTTATTTAGAGTAGGTGTGTCGCTTTGTTCAAAGAAGGAATGGACTACACGCTTAAGATTACTCTTACTTTCGTCGTCAATGTTGTCCAAATTCTCATTGTCGGTAGTACACAGTCTGAGGAAGTATTACATGTGTTTGCTTGTACTTACCTAGAATGTTGTACACACTTTTATCTGTAATACCTAAAATGATAACGTAATGAACAATAGTATATTATGTTATTAGGAGTAAAAGTGATAGTTTATGTGGCGAAGCTGAATGTTTATTTTGCCGAACGAAGTGAGGCAAATAATTCAGCTGAGCTACATAAAGTCACTTACTCGAATAATATATACTTTTTTTATCCGCAAACGTAAAAATAATTGGTGAAGATCGAAAGGAAAGATCAAACATAATTAGCAGGTAAAAGAATAAGATAATCAGGACGCTTTGCAAGTAAACGCTTTGCAAGTAATGAAACCATAACAACGCACATTTAATAAGCACATTTGGTAAAAATAAAAATGCCTAGGCACAAAAGTACAACTTTTACTCCATGTCTGAAAAGTAAAACTTTTACCTTTGACATTGAGTCATAAAAGTGTCACTTTTGTGACGTTTGCGGATAAAATATGTTTTTATAAAGTTATTATGTTACCTGATGCTTTTTCTATAAATGCAACATTTTCAGTCTTGTTGTTGTTCGGGTTTTCTTCAACACAAACTTTAAAAACGTTTAAGATTCGCTCCTTTTCGTCAACTGAAAAATGCCTGGCCGGGCGTTTTTTTGGGGGCGAAAGATTTCGTTGATCCATAATAAATGTAATTATTTGCTAATAGGCTACAAAATTATAGCTAGTATTGAAAAATACTGTTTTTGAAAATGAAAAGTACTAGAGCAAAAGCTTTAACCAAAATGAAGAATGAAAACACAAATGCTAAATGACAAATTACTTTGGCATGTATAGGTTAATATAATACAACATTTTTCGTGGTTGTGTGAGCCCGGCTAACCAATAGAAATGTGCCATTTAAATTTGGCGCTAACTCGTGGGAGGTGCACCTACTGAATCTGTTCGTTAAACGGAGAATAACTATTTGGTGTTTTCTAATATAACGGTAAACGTAAGGACGCACACACGAACATAAATCTTTGTTTAAACACTATACTAGTGCATATTTGCATAGCTAGTGGAATTATTATGTAAATGCTAGAGTAGTCATGATCCCTTCACAGCCCAAACTGCACATACCATGTACCTAAGATGAGACTTTTTCTGAGTGAAATCAATATAATTTCAACGGGAAGCCGAACTTTTTTCAATTGATCTAGTCGTATTAGCATCCCATGCCGCATTACAGTCAGTATAAATTGATACGTTGCAATTCCTGTCTAACTGTTACAGTGTCAAATTGAAAATTTCTAATACAACTATCATATTTCCTTAAAAATTGTTTGTGCTATGATATTTGTCCATTACTTAAAAAATGGCACATACTAATATTATCCCAACAAAGATTTACGACCTAAAAACCATTGTTACTCCCGAACACCCACTACGTTTAATATAAGATATAAACCATCGTCACATAATCAAATTCAAACAAAAAAGGAATGTATAAATTCGTTTTGGGCAAACCAGATCTAATAGAAATTGTGGTATATTTTGCTATAAATCCTATTATATCGTTGCATCAAGCACCAAGGAGTTCAAGAACTTCTTACGTAACAGTACCAACACTCATTAAAAAATCTTTTATTCCAATAAGACCCAAATGCCCCAAAATTAACCCATTAACCGGAATAAGTTCTGCGAGGTCGTGAGCAATCTAATTCACATTACTCGTCAATTTACGTAACACATTCGTTCCAATGATTCAATTACCTTTAATTAAATTGGTCTTAAAGCAATTAACACTATTGATGAAAATCGTCAGGATTTTTATCAGTATCAAATAAATTTTTATTGCAAATTGACATACTCCGTAATGATGACTTGATTGAAAAACCTATATAACAAAAAATTTCAGGAATTTCGACAATAGTAAGGATTTTTTTGTTTTTTACACGTTCCTTATTTTTAGAACTAGCGTTTCCATTTCATCAAAACAAGGAGAATTAGTCATTTTGATAATGCTTATTAGAAAAGTTAGACTTTTGTATTACGTAGCCGTTTTCAGTAAAATTTAATGTTTTGCTCCCAGACTGGCGGCTATCCCGTTTATTACATATACCGAATTTCATACATTCTGAACATAGATCCGAGAGCTCGGTCACAATTTTCGTTAAAATTTGTGTAAGGCAACCTTTGCTATACTGCCCTGCTAAGCTTAAAAGTGGTACCTCCATTTTTTGCGAAAAGGAATTTTTCGCAAGAAACGTTAGTGTACTGTACATAATTGCTAATCGACTTGTTTGCTGTTCCAGTTTCAGCGAGGTACGATGGAAAGCGATGACAAAAAATACTTGCATTGGTTCTGTCTATGAATAAGGAAGCAACTACTGTGCAGGGACTTGAAGACTTGGGAAATGATGAAAACAGCTTTTATGAAGAATTGAAACCAGTGGCGCTACCGGAAACTTTACCTTCATCTTCCTCAGACTCCATAAATCATGAAATTTGAACATTTACCTTCAACTCTTCAGGACCAGCCTTTAAGCGATTTTGATTCAGATGATTCGTTCAAGATCCTGATTTTGAATATGAAGATCGAGAAGATGATGAAGGTTCAGAGAACGAAGATATTCCGCCAGAAACAGCACAAGAAACTAACGTTGATGTGAATGCAGATGGAGTTGTAGTAGAATACACAAAGAAAGGTACTATTCGGAAACGTAAGAGGTTGATGGGCTCGTTCAGTGCAAGAAAAGCAAAAAAAAATTGAAAACATAAAACTAAAGCATTTAGTGAAACCATCCTGTAATAACGAGTGTAAAAAATACAACTATAACTTTAATGAAAGTTGTAGAATAAACATAAATCTAGAATATTGGAACATGACGTTCTCCAAAAAGCTAAATTTCGTTGCAAGCTATATAACTGCAACAGATGTAAAACGTCATAGAGGCCTTGCTAACTCCCGACGGCAAAAAACGTTTACCTATTATTTTAAGGGTTCATCAGGCGAAAGGATTGAGGTTTGCAAGCACTTCTTTCTAACTACCCTAGGTTATAAAAAGGGTAATGACCGAATAGTTCAAGATTGCGTTACAAGTAAAAACAAGATTTCTTTTGCTGGTAGCCGTCAGGGTAAACATGGAAGAACACCAAAAATTGACAGAGAAATTATAAAGTCGCATGTTGAATCATTTTATCTAGCTGTGTCACATTACAGAAGAGAGCATGTCCTTAAGAAACACTACCTTCCAAGCGATACTACAATCACTATGGTGCATCAGAATTTCTTAGAAAAATATAAAATTAATTGCTCTTATGAAGTTTATCGCAATATTGTGACTAAGGAAATGAACATATCGTTTACATGACTTGGACACGAGGAATGCGAAAGTTGCGATATGTTTTTGCTACTTAATCCCACACATGGAAAAAAGTCTATGTGAATCCTGTGAAACTTGTGCAATGTGACAGATACATATAGACAAGGCAAATCAAAGTAGACATGCTTACGAAAAAGACAAAAAAGTATTATTATCACAAAGCAATAATCAAAATAATAATACTGCATATTTTTCGGCAGATTTAGAGAAGGTAATAATGATTCCACGAATGGAAATGTTTAAACAAGTCATACCTTGTCCAAGGGCCATTGTGTTTAATCAAAGTTATGTACCTTTAGGCCCACAAATTAAAACATAAAAACCAATTGCTATTTTATGGCACCAGGCGATATCGGGCAGAAAGAAGGAAGACATAATAGGTACTTACTACAAGTTTTTTTGGAAATGCGTGATTCTGAAACAATTGTCTTGTGGGTAGATAATTGCTCTGCGCAAAATAAAAATTGGACGCTTTTTTCATTCTTAGTTTATATCATTAACTCAGACGAAATCTCGACAGATAAAATAATTTGAAAGCATTTTGAGCCCGGACATACGTACATGTCTGCTGCCCGTTTCCACCACCTAGTGGAGCTATCAATGAAAAGACAACCAAAGATTTACAACTTCCATGATTTTGTTGAGGTTGTGAGCACAGCTAATTCTAAAAATGTAAAAGTAATAACTTTGAATGACTTTTATGATTTTGAAAACTGTTCTTCGATCTACAAAATGAATAAACAAAACCCGCGTCCATATTTGAAAGACATGGTGCAGGTCGTGACAACAAGAGGGGAAAATATTTTGAAGTACAAAACCGGTTTCACTTCAACAGAAGTTACTTTGAATTTTTTAAGAGCAAACGATTTCAAAAATGGACTTCCATTCAGTAAGGGGAAAGAGTCGAAAGAGGTATCTCTGAAGTAAGAAAAAAAGAAATTTTGACAAAATTGGGACCTATCATATCTAAAAATAGAACCCTATTTTGGGAAAATTTGCCTGTAAATGATGAAGCAGTGGATTTGATTACAAACATTGAAGACTAATAATTTAGTTTCTGTTTATGTTTTACTTAGACATAGTAGATAATATAATATTATTATATTTCTTGACTTTTGGCTTATTTCTCATAAAAATACATATTTACAAAATTAAATTATGTTGTTTCATTAATTTTTCATACAGTAGTGGATATACCACAAATTATCATATAATTCTTCACTTTTTGGGCCAAAAAAGTAGACTTAAAAGTGGTATCTGCCCTAGATTTTCAAAAAATGCTATTTTTGACTTAAAATCTCAAACATGTGTATTAGTTTCATTAGAAATACAGCCACATTGAAATATGTTTGATCTATTCTTATTTTATTCGGTTGGGAATAAGAAAAAACTTTAAACTCGTTTTACTCAGCTATCTTAATGGAGATACGACTTTTAAGCTTCTCACGGCAAAATAGGAACACGAACATGCGTATTGCGTTAAATACTTATTCATTGTATTACCTTTTGCTAATTGTAGGCGCAGGGTAACGATAAACATGAAACCAAAGTAAGAGACGTAAAGTAGAAATAACAATTTATTATAAATCAGGCAAAGCTTACCCACTCGTCTACGCCTGGAGTCATTAAATCTAAATTAGGGTATATAATGCTGTACCAAACAAATAATAACAAATTGCAGGGCATCCCATCTGGTATAGAGAGAAATGGGATATGTAGTGCTTGTCTTTTGTTGTTCTTACTATAGCGAGTTAACATAATAAGATTAAATCAATTTTGTAATTGGGTATTTCGGAATTTCGAAAATTAAAATTCTCGGTATAATTCTTGATTAAATATTAGAAATACGTATGAACTCTATTAACCTAATTTTTTTGTTTTTACCGTTTTTTAACGATAATTATGGAGGAAATGGTTGGCTGGTTCTACGAATTTTACTAACTTTTTATACATTTATAGTTTAATAATCCTTGTCACCTATCTTTCTAGTTATTGGCTTAAAAATAACGGATTTCATCGTTATAGGTTGTTGCAGAATTACCAAAGCAACTTGTACAGTTTTCTATTTTGTACACCTACTGGAAGCCAAACATCTGAAACTTCATTGATGGAGCTATTGTCAATAAAATAAATTCCAATATCACGTAGTTTAAAGAAATTATATAAGAGAATGATTAAGGCTATTAAATAGAAAATAGCAATTATCACGAGATTGACTTTACAATGGGTATAAATGACCACACATTTCTACGACCTCCTAGAAAATTAGTGTTATCATCATCAATAAAGAATGAAACTTATAAAAAAAATAATTATTGTGTCAAACGATTTTATAAAAAATGAAAACGAAAAGAACGAGAGTGTTAATAATAATTGGGTACATACATTTGAAATTATACTATTGTACGTTATTTTATTTTTAGTAGATTAAATATTATTTAATTAAATACATCGTTAAATAATAACAAATTCAATAAAGAATTAAAAATTAGGCAGTACATACATTAAAAACAGAATGTATACATTAGATTCAATTTTAATTTTAATTATACATGTTAAAGAATGCATTTACTTCCAGTTCTAGAAAAAACAGCAACGAACCTAGACATATGGAAAGTTAAAAATAAGACCCACCATTTAGCCTATTTTTAATTCCAATGTACTAAAACGTATTTGATCGAAGATTTTGTTGTCTGCTGCAGTTATTACAATGTTTACATATCTTAATAGATTTCTGTTGTAATCGAACACAATAATGAATTTGCTTCAATAGAAATTTTACATAATCAAGTTGAATGTTGAATCCTGTAATTGTTATGATACGTTGAAAACAGAATGTATACATTTAATCTAATCTTAGCTGTATGTTTGATTATTGCAGTGCTGTGTTGGCTATAAATATTTATTGAGGAAGCCCTTTACTTCAAGAAACAAGCAACATAAACATAACAGAAATTTGAAATTATTATTTTTTTATGTGCGAGAGCATAGTTACATTGAAACCACTAAACGCAAAAAGATTGTAAAAAAAAAGGTCGATCTTCTTGACAGCAAATTCGGGAAAATTATGAAATGACACTATTAGCATGAAGATGTTAATAATGTACAAAAAATTCAAGGATACGACGGTAAAAGATTTATTGTAATTAATACTCGATCGCAAGCACGATTTGTACAGAATCCTTCCCTATTATTTACAAACATTTAAAATTTAATTTTCTGATACTTGCTAAAGTAATTTACTTTAATTTATACTGTAAAAAGTCTCTCACCATGAGCGACTGTTCTGTCGCAAGTGTCGCTTTTTTCTCTGTTTACTCTTTCGTTAAACGATTTTATTCTAATTTGCAAAGCTAAGATATATTAATTTTTTATTTTAATGCTTCACTTGCTTTCGAGTTTGTCATTTGAAGTACAAAAAACTAAATTGCTTCTATTTAGGAGAAGATTTGTTAATTTCATAGGTGGAAGGCATGTATACCCCATGTCGCCCGGTGCAATACCACCACCTTTACCATGAGCTCCTTAATATTGGTGTTCCAGTTTTCTGAGCTCGGCAAGGGCTGTCGGTCACTTTCTCCTTTATTCCTTATGTACTCGCCAACGCGCACTTGCCAAGCGTGGCGTTTTAACGGCTAAACCCTTAAAATGAAGCTAGCCATTCATAAACATTTCGCGGCAGCCAAACAATATCCTAACCCCCCCGTGGTCCTGAGTGCTTTAGTACGTTAGGCAAATCTTAGCCTGTCCGGGAATACTTTAAGTAAAAAAAAAATTACAGGCTAATTAGAACTGAAGTAATTTTATTCAGCTTTTTCATATTAACCTACACATTTGCAAACGATGACGTATGGTCATTCTTTGCTGGCGACGATAGTATGTACCTCGCTCACAAAAATAGTACTACGTATTAAGCTATATTGCACAAGAGGTATTACGTTTGTGTTGCATTGGAACATGCTGGCAAGTGGTTTTTTCTTGAGCTAGATTTGGAACGTTTTATTTCGGGCGGGTTTAAATCTTTTTCCAATTTTTAGCACTGGTAATGGAATGTAAATGTTTTAATGGTGGAACTGTGTATATCGAAGCAGTTAGGGAATTTTGTTTCCAGAGTCCGAGCAATAAAGGTTATAACAAAAAATTATCGAAGGTGAGACAACTTCCCAAAATTTACGGAAGTGGTGGTAAGAACAGCGGAAAGTCAGCAAATACTTCCAAAGATTCTTCTACTGAATATAGAACCATTTCATTAAGCATCCTTTTTATTTGTACTTGAACTATCCCAAATGAAGGTACACCTTTAATAGCGTTGTAAAATGTTATACCCATTTGTAAGTATGAATTGTTATGAGAATGGCTACTAGAAATTTTTATACAGAAATTGTTCCTTTTTCTAGTGTCATAACAGTAGTAATCTGAATTTAGTGGGAATAATGATTTATGTTTAAAAACGAAACACAGACATTCAAATATGTATATAGAATACATAGTTTTAATGTTGTATTTTAGAAAAAAAGACCTACACGAGTCTCGTTTTTGCAACGAAAACTTTGCACGAATTGCTTTTTTCTGTAATTTAAATATATCTTTTATTAAATTTACATTTCAATTATACCGTTCCTTATCTTTGAATCAATAAAGCATAGTAAACTAGAAGTAAAGTTTTGTGGTCAGCAATGGATTTACATCGCGAAATTGCGAAAATATTCATACCAGTTCAGATTATTATCAATAGTGATTAAACACTGTTAGACTTCGAGAATGGTTGATTCAAGGTTTAGGTGTGATATATTTAAGGTGTAGTTTTTATTGTGAATTATTATTCTTGTTTTTACTACATTCATTACCAGTTTATTTGCATTGAACCAATTTTCGAGCGTTATAAGTGCAGTAATTAAGTTATGTTTTAAGTTCATCGCTTTGCAAGCAATAGTTACACTTGTGTCATCTGCATACGATGTAATATTGCATGAAACTTTGATAGTCACTAGCAGACCATTTAAAAATATAATGAACAATATGGGTCCAAGTATAGAACCTTGGGGTACTCCGTAACTAATTAACTTCATTTCTAAATTAACCTCCGGAATTTCTCCAGAGTAAAGGACTTTTCTGATCGCGACATATTGATGTCTATTTATTAGAAAAGATTGTAATAATTTCCACGATATACCTCTAATACCATAACAATAAAGTTTAGACATTAATATATCGTGATCCACCAAGTCAAAAGCCCTGGACAGATCAGAGTTTATGGATGCCACCAGTTTATTCTCGGTCTGTGAACCATATACAGGGTGTTTTTTAATTAAACCGTTTCAGAGATAATACAAAAAAGGAATTTTGGGGCCACATTTATAGGGCTGTATCTTCTTAAGGAAGCATTTTTTTTATTAACCAAACTAACGTTATTTTTTAATATCCTACTTACCCTAGAAATTAGCGGAACGTTTTTTTGAAACACCCAGTATATAATTTAACATACCTTCAAGAGGCAAGGCTGTGGAATTGTTGATCTCTGCGTATTGCTAAATAGATTTAATAAACGTCGACTTCTGTATGTAATTAAAAACCTCGTTGTATATTTTTATGGGAATATTGTCTGAACCACAGGCACTGGTATTATTTAAACTATTTATTACATTGGATAACTCGTGTTTTATTACAGATGTTAGAAAATACCGATGGTATGATTGCAGTTGCATAAGTTATATCTGGAATTTTTTTATGCTTTCCTCGACTAAAGACGCAAGAAATGGTGTTCTGGCAGACAATTGCGTTTAGAATATTTTTAATTTAAGGTGATAAGTAAGGATCAAGCTTGTAGCTACCCTACGTCCTCTTCATAAGCTCTTTTAAAAGCTATGTTAAATGATGTAAATTAGGATTAACAATTTTGAGGATTAACAGTATTTGGATACTTACAATGCCGAATTGGCGGTGTTTGTGCACTTTGAAAGTTTTGTTTGTTTTGTTATTTTATATATTTATTATTTGAGACTACAGTATTACCGAACGAATAAAGTTACGAGCCCGAGCAAGTGCTCAGAACCGAGTGATTTTTTTCTTGATTGTGTTTTGTAACGAAGCAATTTCAGGTTACGTAACAAAGGTAATTTCTCTCATTTCTGGAATTTTATACCACAGCCCACGACCATCCCTTTCAGTCACACCCTTTGAGCCCGTTTGACACGTGACATGTATACTATTCTGCTGACAATACCTAAGTTTCCATTGTTACTTTTTTTGCGATCAATTACCAATAAATTTATAGCAGATTATATTTTTGTTCGAAATTTGTTTAAAAAAAAATGTCCATCGGTTCCGTTTTTGTTAGCGTTAATATCTGTTTAAAGTGAGATAATCAATCATGAAAGTGAATAGTATCGATTGCACAACTAAATAAAGGTTTTGATTTTTAATTATTCCTAACTCACCAGTATGCGTGTAAATTTAAATAATTAACTCTAGTATTAAAGATTGCGTAAGATACTACAATTAAATCATTACTTTGTTGCACTGTGTCACGTAAAATATTACTGCATTGAATTTATACGTTAACAAAAGCATAACCATACCTTGTACAGTATTTCGGAAACTAAAACCATTTTTATAATACTATGCAAATCGTAAAGTTCTTCGTACAACACCCTCGTAAAAAGGTGCATTATTATTATTTCAGTTTCGTTTACGACTACGTATCTACATATTACAGCACGATACAAAACGCAAAAACCTGATATTATTTATGAGTAAACAAATTAAATGTTGTGCATCAATAATTCATTAAATTACGTGGGTGGTTTATAACTATAAATTTTTGATTAATGCTCACGATATATACATAAAATTTGCATAAAAAATACTTCAAAATAGATTAAAAATTGGATTATTCCAAGCGTCAACAAAACATTGTGCATAATAAATTATTGATGTATTTCTGAACATCTTACTTACAAAATTACATCATTCAACATCATTTTAAGTAAATATAGTCATAGAACGGATTACGTGCATTTTGAGATTAATAAAAGTATATTAGTATCATAAAATATTTATGAGGAAATTTATTCTAAATATAAAACGGATTAACTAAAATGGTTATAACTCAGACAATATTTTCAGTCACAGTAGCTTATCGTTTAGTAAAAGAAACAAAGCCTACAAAAAGGAAATGAATCGTGCAGGTAATATCAGATATCTCCACTATTTAGCACATGTAAATGGATCTTCTAGTGAACTTAAAGGTGCGTGACTTGCTCTAGTCGAAAGTTTTGTCTACGAGACTGGCCTGATACGAACTTAGATACAGTATAAATATAATCAAGGTAGGTACTACTTTAGGTAACCAGGTTTGCTTTTATAGCTTTAATAAAGTCTTCTGTTAAAGAAACGATTTTTTAAAGCTCTCTACATTGCAGCTATATATATTCAAGATTCCATGTGAAATATTTAAATGCAAACCATTTTATTTCAAAGGAAAAGCAAGAATTCATCCATGTTTTATTCGCAAATGTCGTTGTAGGTTATGAAAGCTGGAATGTACCTTTGAAATTTTAGAGTAAATGTTTTCTGTCTGCCTCATTGCTTAAATTCAAAAAGAACGAAAAAGAGAGTTTTAATTGTATGTCTGTATACTTTGACTTTTCCATTTATATGTTTGGCGTTTTGGTATTTTTCTATATTGTACAAAACAACTTTATTTTGTTCTGTTACATTTACTTTTCTGTATTTTTTAGATGTTTTAGTAATATTTAAAAGAGACACAGTTATTATTTTCCATGAAATGGCATTATGTGCTTATTGTCTGACTGATTTACTAATAAAAGCCTGTTCATTTTAATTAAAAATAAAAATGAACATTCCCAATTTACCTCAAAAATAGATGCTAGGACATTTGACTTACAAAGGAGATTTATTGATATTTTAGAAGTTGGGACCCAATGTCAATTGCATTGCGCTCTATAATACGCGGAAATAGAATGATGAAAGTAGAAGTATTTTGTATACATGAACGACGCTTTAGTAAAATTACAGCATGTACGTTATAAATTTAAAGAATATATTTAATCAATTTTAAGCTGCGTACGCGTAAAAGCACAAGAACCTCGTCAACGTGCCTCTACCAATATTGTTATAAGATGCCGGGCAGAGAGCAGCATCTAGAGAACCGATACATGTCCATTCTGTCGAACATAGATTTTCCACAATTGGAAACATCAGCGTCACCGCTGGTAATAAGCCAGCCCGCGCCGCCAGGACTCCAACCGGAAGACAAGGAAGAAAAAGAAAACATAAGATGGAAGAGATTGAGGCTACCGCACTCATAGTAGCCGCACAGCTGATCCGCGACGCTGCAGGCAACGAGTCAATATCGCCCGACGAACAGTTACGATTACAGAAGAAGAAGCCAAAGAAGTCATCAAAGGATTGCCCTACCACGCCTACACCAACCGTCAACGCTCTCAAGCCCATTGCCGAAACCACGGATGCCTCCGTTACTAGGGAAAGGGTATCGCCTTCGTCAGAAGGAAAACGTTCTCCCAAGAAATGGACCGACGAGGGATAGCCCTCGAGAGCGACCTTTGCTCTGAGTTACACGAGTACGTCATTAATACTATATCTTGTTTCAGATGAGAAAAAAAGAATGACCGATCCCGCTTCGGCTGATCGAGTTGCCAACAGAGGAGGTCTTAGGAGAATCGGGCACGTAGAGTGAGCGGTTCGCCAACACATCTTCAACGAATACTTGAGGTAGAAATCCGACATTTCTCAGTGTCACCGGTGCTAGAGATTCCGTCACGCATACCACTACAGTGATTGTACTAAACCCTGTACCGATCGGGAGATGTGCAAGGTTTCAGCGTCTCCCGCAGAGGAAATAAACCATCGCAATACTCCAACAGCGAAGAGAATACCGCAGAAAGCGGCACCCTATCAACGGCGTAAGTAACGGTGAATCCTTGGCGAACGGCATTGAGAAGAAGGAAGTAATGAAAACGGTTAGCGCAGCAGTCGAAAAAATGTCCACTCCACCCACTTTAGAGTTTGACGCCTCTTTGGGGTTTCTCGGTGACTGAGATTTTGCGATTTCCTACCTGTTATCGCAAGGTTGCAGCGTCATTAGCGAAGCTGCAAACTGCGACTGACCTGTATAGGGTGATCAGTCTATTTGGGTAGGAACTCTCCGGGACAGTGACGAGACGGGACGCCTCGGAAAAGTATACTAGTATCAATTTCTGTAACATCTTCCTGTCCCAAACCTAACAGGACAGGAGGATTTTTTTAGAAATCCACAAACATCAAAACACGATGTCAACAGGCATACCACAACATCATTGACCATACATCCCATACGTTGAAGAGGACTAAACCTCTTGAGCAGCGCACCACAAAACATAACACAATACTTTGTATATTTTCGATTATTGCATTTTGTATTATAATATTATACATCTTTAATTTTATTATGATTAAATAAATTCTGTTGAATTGAATCCATTTGTCAATCCGCAAACAAGAGGAGCCGATCTGCTGCTGACAGTCTTAAAGTAATGCCATTTCCATTGTCTATATCAAATTTATTTCAAATGAAGATCTCGAGTTAGGTATATTCTGTAAATATAGTCATACTTTCAAAAAGTCAGATTCATGATTTGATTTGCTCTGGAGACATAAATACTGATCTTTTAAATTATTCTTCTGGTATCAAATTACATGGATCTTTCTTGCATTCACGCATGTTACGATAATTAATTAATACACCTACTAGAGTCACCAGGTTACCGTTCTTCAATTCCTAGTTTCGAAATTACTGAGCTTCACAAAATAACTGAGCACAGCTGTTCTGGATGTCAAAATTATGGTTATGTTCGATGTTGCTCAATATTGTAACTTTTCCCATATTAATGACGACCTATCAAAAGCTTTCACGATTATAAGTATGAATACAGATTTTTAGCTGTTTATGGGAAAATGGCGTAAGATAAATATTTAAAATGGTTAAATTCTTTTGCGGAGGTATAAATCCAGAAACTGGACAGAGAAGGGCGATTACATGACGAACCGGTAATAACAAGTATTATAAAAGCACCACGAGTAAGCTCGCTAGGACACAGAGCGAATGGGTAATGGCCAAAATTAGTTTTGCATAGAAAAGCGGCACAGGAAATAAGAAAAGGGAGACTCGAGAAATAATTTACCAAATGAGTTATTAAGTAGAAATAAATGTAGAGGATTGAAACAAAAAATAAATTTGTGGAAGAAATTTGATAATAGTAGTTCGGAAGTTGAACCGCAATGAATTTACTCCTATATTTATTTCAATCGCTGCGTAGACGAATTTTATAAACGCTGAAAATTTTGTATTACCACATACGACCATCCCGCTGACTTTAGCTGGATTATTTCGTATTTTTCTCAAATTTTAGTGCCCGTTTGATGCCTAACAATGTTTAATTCTATGTATGATACCGGACACTGCAAATGTAGAGGGCTACTTGTCATGAAAGCAGAAATCCTCTAGTAACCTATCTGCGAATTAAAATTAATTTAAATACAACTCCTTACGTTAATAACGCATTGGAACCTATGATAATTCTATTTCTTTTAGAACCGAAAAATACCGTTTTCCTGAACGTCAATGTATGGACGAATAAAGTACCGATGTGAGGGTTACATGTCATGAAAGTAGAAGTTCTCTTGTAACCTGTCTGCAAATAAAATAAAATTAAATATAATTCCTTACGTTAATAACGTATTGGAACCTATGTTAATTCTATTCCTCTCAGAACCGTAAAGTACCATTTTTCTGCACGCCAATGTATGGATGAATAAAGTATCCGTTACTACTATGTTTTTGGATAATACTAATATTGATATACTTCCGTGGCCTGCTCGTTCGACGGATCTATCACTAATTGAACACGAGTGGCACATGATTGAACGTAAGGTTAGGTTGCTTACCTTTAAATGTCTTCGCTATGCTCTAAACATTACATTCTTCCATTGATACTTAGTACGAATTAAATACTTTCTTGTTTATTACTTAAGGCGGCCAGTATGCATGTAAAAAATCCGTTTTACATAACACTTAACTGCATTAACTACTAATGCACCGATTCGGTGCCTATATACCTTCACATATTGATCTCATGCCTAAAATTTTCATTATGATTAGAAACTTTAATCAAAGTTGGTATTTGGACTAGGTAGATTCAACTTCTCGGCCAACTCGTCGACTGCAGAGTAGAGTGTGAAATATTTTATATCCGCAAGTACCACTAAGCTGTTGAACAAGTAACATATGTTAGGTAATATTTTTAAAGGCACCCTAAACATATTTTGCACCAAAGAAAGGCGCGCTAAACTGATATAGAAGTAAAGTATTTATTGTATATGAAGAACTGACAGTTAAGTATTTCCGCTAACGTTGAACAGATCCCTACAATAGCCCTATGTAGTGAGCCAACTTTTTGGATTCCAATTTCAAACTAAATATTTACTATAAAGTTGTAATTATCCTAATTCAGACGTATCTTGTATATACCATGTACAACACACACACACACACACACACACACACAAACATACGCACGCATCCACGGACGCACGAACACACCACAAACACACACATACACACACACACACGCACGCACGCACGCACGCACGCACGCACGCACGCACGCACGCACGCACGCACGCACGCACGCACGACACGCACGCACGCACGCACGCACGCACGCACGCACGCACGCACGCACGCACGCACGCACGCACGCACGCACGCACGCACGCACGCACACGCACGCACGCACGCACGCACACACACAACACACACACACACACACACACACACCCACGCACACACGTACACACGCACGTACGCATGCACGCACGCACGAACGCACGCACGCACGCACGCACGCACCACACCCACCCACCCATATTTGCATTCCGCACACAACTCAAATCACATTGCCAAATTTAAGGGATGTGCGTGGTTAGATTCTAGGATTAAAATCGAATGAATCGTATTTGCTGAACATCTTACAAGACGCTACTTATAACAGTGAGGGTTAATTGTCATTATTATCGTTATTCTTAGTATATTACCATAAAAGTATTCCTGACTAGTTGTGCCCTATAAAGCTGGTTAATTGAACATAAATGTTAATGTTGGAAGAAAGGGTACTATAAAAGATTGCATGTAATACTTTAAGGAAAATTATTCAAGAATTTTTTATTTCTGATTGAATCTGTGTGAACTATGATTTTAAGCACGGAAATTACCTGTACTTAAACGGACTTAAGAAATTGTATTAAAATATTCTAATAAGGGATCAAATTTCCGTTAAAGAACCATTTCGTTGTTGATTTTACTTCATCAAATGTTAAACTTTGTTTGCCAAACACATTTTGGTTTGCGAGAGAAAGTAGCTAAGTTTGTATCTGTCGAGTATTATTAAGACGAGATTCCCATGTAGGAAATTAAACTCGCAACAAAGCATTTATAAAGCCACAAACAAATATATTTTCTTCTAAACAGACATTCTAATTGGAATTAAAATTGCCTACAGATTCCTTGAATTCTTTGCGGAAATCAATTTCATTCGTAATTGTAATTTTACGTTTATAAAGGACGGTATATTACGAAAATATGAAGAAAAATACGTTTTGGAATTAAACCAATCCCTTACATGTATTTTTACTTTGATTTCGTTTAAGCTTTGATGACTCAAAAAATGATTTTAATATAAACAGTCGTGCTCAAAGGAAATTTTAAAAAGGGAAATTAGAAATTAGTTTGTTTTATATGAAAGATTTGGCTGCCAAGCAGGAAAGAAAAATTTTATTTCATTCTTGTTCTTACGGATATGTTAACTGAAAACTTTGAGAATTAAAAAGAGTAGATTACAAAATTTATAATTAAAACGTTCAATGCATTCCACCGCATAAACAGCAGAACAGAACTTATTTTAGATTTTGAGATGGAAAAATATTAAACCGTTATGACGAACAGAAACGTTTAGAACATTGTAATGTAAAAAACGTTCGGTTAAAAATTTATTATATTCTTACATAATGTATAATGACGATTTTACTATTTACACTTTCTTTGCGGCTTGCCCTGGAATTGTATTTCTTGAACATTCGATAAATTTTGTTTTCTTAAGTTAAATGTGATTTCCCAAAGGAAAATTATATATGTAGTACTTTTGTAGTGGTATAACTTATTCAATTATACCAAGCTTTTCACTCTAACAGTGGTTATGAGTATATTATCAAGATGACTATTTTATTTTAAACTCAAATACAAGAATCTTTGTAAACTTGAAAGCATCAATCAATAAATAAATGTAGCTAAACTTCCGAATATCAATCACTTCCTTAATTTGCCAGACTTGCATGCAAATCTAACTATTGACAGTCAAAATGCTATGATATTAACAATATGAAATAAGAAATAAAATATTAAAATTGTTTTAAGCAGCAAAGAAAAAAAAAATGGCACTCTGTAGTAATAAAAAATTAATTAGTTAGATATAAGAATTGAAACTTGCACGATTTGACTTAATTAACGCTTTATTTAGAAAAAATGGTGTATTTATTTATATTTATTTATTCGCAAGCTTTCAGACAGATATTCTGTCCTTCGTCAGGCGTAACAGAAAAGTGACAAATATTGAAAAGCTAACATCAAAATGACAATGTTAAGAAGGTAACCAGAGATTAAAATTAAATCAAGTTTCAGTTCTTGAAAAGAGACACCCAGGTATCGGATAGTTCATATCCACTATCTCTGTTCAAGTTCAAAATGCATATTTGCATTCGGTAAAAGATGATCAATTTTTAGGAAATGAAGAACTACCCTAAGAAATAATTGATCTATTATCACCTTATCAGTTTTTTAAATTTTTCTTCACGAACGAAGAAGTAAATAAAGCATATTGTTAAACAGTCAAATCTCTACTCAGTCCAAAGGTGACCTCATAAACCATTAAATTTAACTGAACCACAATTACTACAATTTTTGGCTATATGTTTGTTTATGTCGATCGTTCAGTTACCTACAACAATAAGTGATTGGAATCCTTTCTTGGGACACCCAATCGTGTTTACATTGATGACTTGTAATAGGTGGGAAGACATAAAACAGTTGCTTTATTTTAACGACAACGATGCTTTTGTGCTTGTGGGTGAGCCAACGCATGATAAGTTACATAAAATTAGACCCCTTCAAACAAAATTGAGAGAGCGATTGCTTTTGGTGCCAAGAAAGGAATCAGTCTATGGACGAACAGATCATTTCTACAAAAGCAAGATCATCACTGAAGCAATACAATTGTAAGAAGCTGCATAAGTGGGGCTATAAAGGTTTCGTTCTTAGTGGAGCTTCAGGATTTTCATATGATTACGAAATTTGCTGGTCAACAAAGCAATAAAATTCCACCCAACACACCAGGAGTAAGCAGCAATGTTGTATCAAGATTATCTGCAACTATTCCTAGAAATCAGAATTACAAATTGTGCTACGATAACTGGTTTAATTCGTTACAACTTCAGCTATACCTTAGAAAAGAAGGCATTCGGGCTTTGGGCACGGTAAGAATCAACAGAGTAACGAATGTGCAAATGCCAAAAGAGAACGAAATGAAAAAAGAAGGACGTGGCTACATGGTGGAAAAAATAGCTAAAAGTGACGGGGTAGATGTTTTCGTTGTATCATGGTTTGATAACAAGGTTTTCACTTTGATGTCAACATTTGTAGGAAGCCAACCTTAGTTGAAGTTGAAAGATTTTCAAAAAAAGGTGAAGGTCGCATTAAAATTTCATGTTCACGATTCGTGAAGGTTCACAACAGATTTATGGGTGGAATGGACCTACTGGAATCTATGCTAGGATATCTATAAGTTCAAAAAAATGGTACCTTAGATTTTTTCCACTTACTTGATCTTTATCTCATAAACGGGTGGATTTTATATAGAATCAATGTGGAAAATGAACAACTGACATTGGTGATCTTCAAATTGTCAGTGATTGAAGCTTTATGTAAAGTACATACCCCGCGTTCACGTGGACGCCTGGACATGTGTCTGGAAAATACGTTTCGTGAAAAACAATCTAAAACTCCAGTAGCAGATATTCCTTTAGAGGAAATAAGACTCAATGGAATTGATCATCTTCCAATTTATATGGACACAAGGACAGAAACTGTTTTTTAAAATGTCATTCTGAGTAAATAAATGTTATTACTTACAAGTTCTCTTATTGTATTATAGTGTACCAGATATGACACAGCATAAAATATCTTATTGCATAGTGTGTCATTTATGGCACACCCCGCCTTTTTCAAAATACTACATCAAAAGTTGAATGTATATATTTTTTTTTAAATATTCTTCCCATAACATGCACGTTTAAACACTTATACACAATTGTTTTCACCACATTTTAAAAAATCATGCAGAAACGGGTTAATGTTTCTTCCAGCTTCATCAATGTAGGCGTGGTACTTCCTAAACACAACATATTTGTAATGATATTTGGGTTTTATCAGAATTCAGAAGATTTCGAATTATAATACTGCTTGTGTAAGCTACTTTTAAATTATGCTTTTGTAATACTTTTCCAATTTTATTCGTTGTGTTCGCAAGTAAAGGTATAAAATGGCAAACTTATTTGAAGTTGTAGATTAATCATACGTAGGCGTAATTTGTATCGGTTGAAATGAATTTTTAATTTGTGTTTTGTTGAAGTCATTACTAATGATGACCTTTTCAAGATAGTTTAATTCATATTGTAGTTTACTGAATGACAAATCTTTGTGGCACGGTTGCACAAAGTTTGTTATCGTACTAAACTTTTGCGCTGGAGGATAGTGTGATGAAGCATTACTATATTGATCTGTATGAATTGGCTTACGATACACGGAATGTGTTAGGCTTCCATCTGGTTTTATTTCAATTAAAACATCAAGGGAGAGAAGGCAACAATTTTTTTCTTTTTCTATTTTTCCCCAAAAGGCCAGAAGGCGAATATATCACAAAAGTACCAATAAATGACAATTTACAACTATTAGAGCGATATTTCAGCCACAACGACATCAACTTATTTAAACTTGTCTAACTACATCATTCTTCTTATTTAATGGCGAGTATTATCAACAGTTAGATAGAGCAGCTATAGGATCTCCGATTTCAACATCAATCGCAAATTATTTAATGAATGTGTGAGTTTGCTGACGATATACGGAATGGGTTAGGCTTGCGTCTGGTTTTATTTCAATTAGAACATCAAGGAATAGAAGACAAGCATGTTTTCCTTTTTTTATTGTAAATTTAAAATAGAAAGAGAAAAAGATGGTTGTTTTCCATTCCTTTATGTTATCATTATATTAATGCTTCATCACACCATCCTCCAGCACAAAAGTTTAGTACGATAAAAAACTTTGTGCAACCGTGTCACAAAGATTTGTCATCCAGGTAAATTACAACATGAATTACACAATCTTGAAAAGGTCTTCATAAATAATGAAAAAAAAATAACAAATTAAAAAGTCATTTCAACCGAGACCGACGAATGATAAATCTACAACTTCAAATAAGTTTGCCATTTTACCTTTCTTTGTAAACACAACCAATAAAATTGGTAAAACATCGTCGGCGATCTGGCAATATCTCCTATCTACTTTGACATGTTTTTTTCAGGAACAACTAAAAACTGAATACAGTTCCCTAGCAACTTATAATTATTGTTATTTATAGATTGTGTAACCAAAAAGGAAAGCTGAAAAAACAAAAAAAGTAATGTTTCATCCTTTTTATGGCAGATAAAATTTTTTCGTTGAAAATTTTGATAGATAGGAGGTAATGAGCAAAGTATAATAAAAAATATTAATATTAAATATTTTTGAAAATTTGGAGGGCAAAAAAATATTGAGAAACAAATGGACAATAAAATTCATGTGAAATAAGAGTTAAACAAAAAGAACAGCCTTAAGGATAATAATAACAAAAGAAAGTATTTTACAATCATTTTAATGTAATTGAATCTTAATGCAATAAATTATTATAGAAAGATGAGTGTCTTTGGGGAAATCCTCTAGTAGCTCTTGTAGATGTTTGTACTTCTCTTCTTTTATCTTACACCTAGATTTGAGCAATGGTGCATATTGCATGATTACTAGTATTCCTGTTTTTGGGCTAGAAAGCAAATCACAGTAGTCTGTGATGAAATACTGCTCTAGGTAATCTAAAATGCAAGAGGCGAAAGTTGATGAAACCAAAGAGGTATTTTCACTTCCGAGAACTAACAACACATGGCATCTGTAGCTTTTAAGTTGTACACTTTAAAATTATGACAGCACAACTTGGTTTTGAAATAAACCTTACTAGCTGGAATAACTGGTGCAAGTGTTACACCTTGTAGATCCATGGTAAGAACTATGTAATGATTATTCCTGCGGCTACCTTATCTTTAATTGTTTCTTTTCTAGCTCTTTCCTTTCGACCCAAATGTGATTTATATTTTTCTTCAGACACATTGTCATATTTATAAGTAAAGCAAATATTGCACTGATCTTTGGCACTGATTTTATGCAAAAAATGTGTTATTAATACTTTTTTCTCAAGAGGTTCCACGTTTTTCTCTTGACAATAAGTTTGGTATAGTTTATAACCATCGGATAAGTTCTGAAATATGGGTTCTAAGTATAATTTCATTGCATCTTTTCGACAATAATGTGCTGATAATTTAGGTAGTTCGCCAAAAAACTTCTCTAAATTTGTATTATAAGCATTATGTCTCAAAACGATCTTCTCTTTTACATTAATTCTTTTCTACGTTTCTTTATACATTCCGTAATAATGGTTGGTTCTGGTCCCAATTCATTGCGTCTCAGAACTCACGAAAAATTTGTTGTCTGGTTGTTTCTACAAATCGCACGTAGATTTCATGAACCTGGTCAGCCGAATTTTATTTTGCAAAATTTTGTTACCAAACCTACTGAAGCCCAAACATGATTTCCCTTCCATTCTAAGTTTTTTGTTTGTTGCACGTTTCCACTACTTTTCATTTGATTTCAGTCCTCTTGTTCGGTTGTAGGCTCATAGCAGTCTTCAATGGTGTGTGCATTTGTATCAGTTTTATTCCCATTGTCGTCATTAATACAGCTGTCTACAGTTACATTACGCGTCATATTATCAACAAACTCCATTTGATTTTCATAATGGTTGGATTCATAGTGATATTGATATCCATCTATTCAGACATACGCCTTTATTTTTTTCTAAAAATGTGTTTTTCGTGTTGTTTAGGCCATAAAACGTCGAGAAATGCAAACAAAAAATTTTGAAAATTTAAATCAATTACATAGCTTTCTCTTTAAACGTAAGTATATGAGAAAGCAAAACTACTGATACTATTAATTGTTAGTTAATAGTTCAGAATACATACGCAAACTATAAAAACCATAAAACTGTTAGATTATTTAAATATACTGCAATATCATTCACAGCAATTATCTAAATAAAAGCAGTGTTTCAAGTTCTTATACAAAACAGAACTGCACACACCACAAGCATTCAATGTAAATAAGGTTGATAGGAGATAATAAAAGCCAATCTTTCGTCTGTTTAAACATGAATCGTAATGGATCAAAATCTCAAAATTGGTAAAAATTGTGGATAGGAGGTATTGCCAGATCGCCGATGATATTACAAACTACAATACTATCATTCGAAATCTTCTGATTTCTGCTAAAGACCAACTATCATTACATAAATGTGGCGTTTACGAAGTACCGTGCTTTTGTGGTAAAGTCTACATTGGTGAGACTGGAAGAAACATTAACACCAGGTTAACAGAACACAAAAGACACTTACGTTTACTTCATCCTACTAAACAAGCAATTGCTCAACATGCCTTAAACACTGCATAATATAAAATTTGAAAACACAGGAATTCTGGCTAACGTTAGGAATTTGGTATACATGGAAGATTCGAGAAGGCTATTCAAATTCTGAAACAGCCTAACGACTTGAGCTGTCCGATGCTTGGATGTCTATTTTCAAGAACTGAATTCTAGTTTAAAATAGTGACTTAATTTTAATTCTTCCTTACCTTATTAATATTTGTCATTTTGATGTTAACTTCTTAATATATATATATATATATATATATATATATATATATATATATATATATATAAGTAAGTGGGTAATCTTGACTGATAATGAATATAAGATAAGTTTATTGGGGAATGCAGTCAATTATGAAGGCCAAAAGTAAAAAACCCTTTGTTAATGTTCCAAGCTTTCGGAATGCTTTATTCCTTTATCAAGACAAGCTACTAACGTGAGTTAAATAATAAAGTTAAAAACAGAACTAACAATAGGAATTTGCAGGAAACTAAATTTAATTGACAGTGTGTCAATAGTAAAACTCAATAGTTTTACTATTGACACACTTCAATATGCTCAAAATGTCCTTCGTATTCGCGAATACATAATTCTATACTTCTTCTAAAGAATGCATTAACCTTCTAAACGGTTGAGGATCAGATATGAAGTCATTAAGGTGATGTGCAATTCTGTCTTGCAACCCTTGTCGTAAATTTACCTCTGTAGCAAAAACTTTTTCATTAAGATGCGACCAAACTGTGTAATCCAAAAGATTGAAATGGCACGACCGTGGAGGTCAATAAATCGAAGCTTCTGTACCTCTATGAATCTATTAATTCGGATAATGGTTACTCAACCAATTACGACATACTCTATCAAAGTGCGGGCAGCTCCATCATGCATAAAAAATAGACATCGGCTCGTTTAGCGTTAAATGTTCTAATATCTCGAATAGATGATTTTCTAAAAAGTCCAGGTGCACATTACCATTTAAATTTCCAGGTATAATATGATAACCAATTAATTTGTTACCTAAAGTTGCTGCCCAAACATTAACTTTAAATAAGTGTTGCTAAGGTGTTACTCTTTTAATATGTGGATTCTCACCACACCAGCAGTGTACAGAATGACATTCCTTGTCGCATAAAGGTGGCCTCGTCGTTAAGAAGGATACCTTATTAAAAAATTAGGATTCACAAAATTACACTCTAACCGGTAGATCGTCTGGTAAGAGCTCTTGGACTTGTCTGTAGTGATAAGGATGTAGCTGCTGCTCCTTCTGTATCCTCCAAGTACTTGCAGAAGACGTATTTGTATGTCGTGCCATATTCCTTACGATTATTGTTGGATCCTGATCAACTAAATCGAAAATGATACTCACTTTGTGAACTGTTCTTGTTGTTCTGGGCCTACCAGAAATAATTTTTTTTGGTCTCACATTCCCAGTTTTTCGACAACGTCTTTTCACGGCTCTAAACGTTTTTTTATTCGGTAGGTTTCTTCTGGGAAACTTTTCTGCACAACGCGTAACCGCTGCACCAGCGTTTTCTAAACGCTCGCCTAATAACATGCCGGTGTATTCAACATCTGAATACATTTTGATTATGAATTAACGTATTTATCAACAATATTAAATGTGATTGACATTACCGTCTTAACTATCAATAAATGTTAGTTTTCCATGGTTACCTGTTGACATTTTGAACAAACTCCAATTGATTGAATATTTCATGTTTTTAGTCAAATTTATTTTAATTTTCTTATTGTGATTCTTTGTTTAATGAAAAACTTTAGATGATGTTTAAGCTCACTTTGGACAAGAAAACCTAACCTGAAAAAAGTTATGTTTAAAAATACTCGTTACGAACCGTGTAACTAGCGCCCTCTATGTGAGCCAGATATAAAAACAAATTCATGGGATGTGTCAGCTTCCAGAACATATTCATACAAAATTTCATTACCACGTTGCCAGTAGGTTCGACATAATCGTAAAAGATGTGTATAAAAACTTTTTTTTAAACCCTGTATCTTGAATACGGATGCCGTTTCGAAAATCTTTAATAAGCAAACCCCACTTATTTTTGAATGTTCTACCTATCTTAGCAACAGGGACACCTTTTTTTGAAACACCCGGTACAATGTGTATCAGCAAAATGGAATAAATTCGATAATAATTAAATGGGGGCGTGTTCGAAAAAACTAGCCAGCCACATACGGAAAGCGCGTCTAATGACTTCGTTGAAAATATAAAAAATGTAAAATAACTTATCGTAGCCCACGGCAGCGCGTGGGATAAAAAAATTATAAAGACCTATCTGTAACTTTAGGAAAACACCAGATGTGATTCATTCTTGTAATGAACCCCTTTCTGTAATACTTCCAAACGTAAGCATGGGCATAGGAATTGTTTTATAATCTTAAATGAAAAGAAATAACTAGATCGAATCCTTAATCCAAAGTGTAAAAAAAGCAAATAAACAGATAAAATAAATAAATAACTGACTCTAGTTTGTAATCAGAATTATAAATGAAAGTAATTAAATAATTTTCTTTTCGCGAATAAATAACAGAAAGTCACATTATCTAAACTAAATACAAGTAGGAAGTTACTGAATAAATTTGCAACGGTTTGAATATTACTAATAAACAAATAATAATAATCTAAACAGTAGAATTGTGTAATGTGTAAAATGCATCTTTAAAGAAAAAAAAGGCGAGTAAATAATATTTAGGATTGCTGTGGCATTGAACTTCTACGAAAAATATGGTTCGTCTGAAATTCCCATGCCGGATGATTGTTGAAACGCATAAAGTCGTACTGACACAAATATACAAATACAAAGGATATGACTATTCATGTCAGATCCGCATTAAGTTGTAAGTTTTTGAACATTTTTTTTTCTTTGTTTCCAAATTTGAATGTTGGCCCACCTTTTATTTTTGGTACTATATGTGATTTTAAGTTTAATTATAACGTTGTGTTGCATATTGTCTTGTACTATATTATTCCTTAACTGCAAATTCAAAATTTACGCTAACTTTTACCTTTGTTACTATGCTTGATCTTAATTGTAATTAATTAATCCTAAAAGTAAACAATTTATGTCGGGAGAGCTAACAGGGTCATTATCGTTATTTATTGTTACCCTTCAATTGAATAAAAAAAGGAACTTAGAGGATGGAAACGTTTAAGTTGTCACGGTTCGCGACAATAATAAAACAGATTTGATAAATAAATATTAAATTAAACAACAAAGAAATAACTATAACTCGGAAAGCTAAATAAAAATAATTGAATCATTTGGTCCCGAATAAACAACAGCAAGTTCGGTGAGAAGTGCGAGAACCAGGAATCACGTAGGGAGCAATCTAGTTGAAACGTGATTGTGATTGAATGGTATGTAAGTGAAAAATGTTTAAGTACATGTTTAAGTAGATTTAGATATCCATACAGTGAGTATACACTCTATTTATATTTTTCTTGCCTCTGTCTATCTTTCTACTTCTTAGTTCCTTACGTGTCGAGGCAGTAGACAAATAACTATCCGGTAGTAGGACGATACCGTTAATAGGGAATGCCACATCGTGCGGGGCACGATTTGGCTAGTAACCGGTCTGCTCGCTATGGTATTACTCAAGAGAACAATGCAATTGCCTCGGATCGACCTGGCTACAAGGGGCGGGTCAAGGTTGAAACAGACAGGCCCCGTTGCTGACGACTGTGCAAGGAATGAATGGCGAGTCGGTACGTGGAATGTTAAAAGTATGCATGGTAAAGAATTTTAAGTAAAGGAAAGGATGCTGTGGAGATGGAGGATGGCTGCCTAGCACTGTGGTCAGGAGTTGAGACTGAAGTGCATGGCGCAAAAGGAGTTGTGGTGATCGTAAGTGAAACAGCGAAAAGATGTGTTATACAGTACGAATTGGTATCTCCCCGGGTAATATGGGTTAGAATGAAAGTGGAGTTTTAAAGAATTTTTCTTATTGCATGCAGGCACCGGTGAATGGAGAATGAGACCAGGAGTGTGAGAATTTCTGGAACGTATGTAAGCCAAACGAAAGAGTGATGATAGTGGGGGATATGAACGGATGGGTGTGTGTACAGAGAGAACATACTGAACGCGTTCTAGGAAAGTTCGGAGACCAAATTTAATGAGAATGGTGAACACCTGGTGAACATCTGTGTGTATCTGTTTGTATCCAATACGTACTTTAAACATAAAAATGTGCATATGTATGCATGGCAAAGAGGTGAATCTAAAAGTATGATAGACTTCATAGTGTACGATGAACGGCTTAGAAACCTTGTGAAAGACACAAAAGTAATGCGCGGATCAAATTGTGGATCGGACCACTTTTTGGTTATATCGAGTATGTGTTTATGACAAAAGTGGGTCTGGAGAAGGGAAGCAAACGTACTTCGAACGTCCAGAATTACGGAAGATATACTAGTGGATAATGGTGCAAGAATAAAATACGCAGATGGTGTGAGTAAACAGTTGAATGTGAATGAAATAGTGTAGAATGAACAAATAAAAGACACTGACGTTGAAAGTGCATGGATAAGTTTGAAAAACTGTGTTGTCAATTGCGCCGTGCGGATATGTGGAAGAGCGACTGTAAGGAGACAGAAAAAATGTGCTTAGTGGAATGAGTCGGTAAAAAAGGCAGTATGTAAGAAAAAAGATGCGTGCATGGCAATGATTGCTGCAAAAAATGAGACTGAGAAAAAGCAATTGTGTCAGGTGTACAGATTAAGAAACAACGAAGCGAAGGAGGCAGAGAGAATAAGTAAAAAGGAAGCGATGGCTGTGGAAGGAGATAAAATGCAGAATGATTTTGAGAGAAACAAAAAACTCTTCTGAAAATGGGTCAAAAATACAAAACGTGGCTCAAAACAGAACGCTGCAGGTGTGATGAATATGAGCAACGAAATAGTATCGGACAATTATGAAGTGAGGAAATGCTGGCAAGAATATTTCGAATAGCTGTACAGTTGTGAGGAAAGTAAGACTGAGGGGTTAAATAAGTAGAATGTAGGAGGAATGATGAATGAAGCTGAGAAGGATATTCGGATAAATGAGGTAGAGAAACCGGTAGGCAGGTTAAAAAACGGCAAGGGAGCAGGCGTAGATAAAATTACTGGTGAAATGCTACTGTATGGGGGTGCAAAGCTTATACGAAGATTGTGTGAATTATTCAATACATGTCTTATGTGTGGAAAAGTACCGAGGGATTGGAAGAGCACGATCATTGTACCACTGTATAAGGGTAAGGGGAACAAGAGTGATTGGAAGAACTACAGAAGAGTAAGTTTGCTCAGCGTACATGGTAAAGTATTTGGAAGAATACTGATTGGTAGAGTACGAGAAACTACACAAACTAAGATTTGGGATTTGCAGGGTGGCTTCATACCAGGGAGAGGATGGGTCGATCAGATGGTTGCTCTCCAGTAGATGATCAAAAAGTGTTTAAGGGTAAAAGGGAATCTGTACTATGCGTTTGTATATCTGGAGAAAGCATACGACAGAGTGAATAGGGAGAATCTGTGAGAAATATTAAATGAATATGGTGTAAATAAAGGTCTAATAAATGGACTAAGAGCAGTATAGAATGGTAGTTGGGCATGTGTTAGGGTGAGAGGAGGTGTGAGTGAATACTTTAATATTGAACAAGGAGTGCGACAAGTCTGTGTGATGTCACCGTGGTTGTTAAGTGTATACATGAATAAATGTGTTAGACAAGCATGTACCTATACAAATGGTGTAATGGTTAGTGACGTAAATGTACGACTTCTGGTGTATTCAGATGACACAGTTTTATTAAGTGACAGTCCGGATGAGCTACCAACCGCTCTGAGGATGTTTCATACAGTTTGTGAGAGCATGGACCTAAAGGTAAACGTGAACGAAACTAAGAGTGTGGTGTTCAATCGGGAAGGTGGAAAGGAAAGTAGAGTATTTACTCTGCAAGGTGAAATTGTGGAGCAAGTGGACGAGCTGGTATATCTGAGAAGAATGTTTACTACAGATGGTACAATAGAAAGCGATTGGAAGTATGTGGAACATAATGAGAAACGAAAGAATGAACCTAGGTGCGAAACAGCAATCTATAATGGCGTGTTTGTCCCATCAGTACTGTATGGAAGTGACACATGTCAAAAAAAGCACGGAAGAAAAATAAATGCGGGGGGTGTGTGACTCCTGAGAAGCGCATGCGGTAAAATGAAAAGGGACAAGATAAAGAATGAATGCATAATGACGGAGTATGGCGAGGAAAGCAAGATGAAGGATAGATATAAAAGTAGTACATTACGTTGGTTTGGTCACCGTTCTGGTAACGTAGTGGTGACACGACTTGCCTAGCATTCGGGGGGTAATGGGTTCGATTCCCGTTACCGTCTACCTTGTATGAGGGTTTTCAGGGGGTTTTACTCATACACATGTAGCGGCATGGTCACTGCGTATATGCACACCATGTGCGACTGCTTAGGCGAATTCTGGGGTAGTATTCCCCCCTCAGAACCTTAAATCCGTTCCTTCCGATCCTATCCTGACCACACCCATCCTTAATCCCATCATACGTAATGTATGTATGTATGCTGGGAATCCATGATTGTGGCTGAAGGAGCTCGGAAAGCTCGAGCAGCTCGCCCTCCCCCTTGATGAGGGAATGAAATACGTTACCTTTCCTTTCCTTTTTGGTTTGGTCACATTGAGAGAATGAACAACGCTAGATTAACGAAGCAACTATACGTGGGAGATGTTAGTGGAAAGGCCGGGCCTAGTAGGCCGCGTAAAACTTGGCTGTATGTAGTAGAATGTATGATAAAAGAAAGAAAGATAAGGAGTTTTAAAAATAAAAGGACATGTCAGAGACAATGTATGAATCTTGCGGAAGCTAGGGAGGTATGTGGAGATAAGAAAGCATGGTGAAAGATTGTGAATGAAAAATAAATAAGAGGTAGGTATTATTTTGCCTACCCCGCAAGGGAATGGCGTGAAGGTTAAGTTAAGTTATAAAAAATGTAGTTTTAAGATACGACCACTAATGGCTTTCACAACTTCTCAATATTGCAGAAAACTTTAGTTAATCACAAACTACTCCAGAGTTCTACGAACTGCAACTACGTTTTCGTTGGTGTTTCCCAACATGAAAATAAAGAATTTGTAATAGTAAATTCATTGCCATATTGTAACATTTGCCTCAATATTCTGTTTTATTCTGTTTATTACTAGCATACGGTATCAAAAAAACAATATTACAAACTTGAAAACGTAACTACGATAAAGAAAAGAGGAAAAAATTCGGTTACTTCAATAAACTTACTTAAATAAACTTGTTCAAAATTTATAACCAGGAAATTTTCATAACCATAACCGTATAAGAAGTTACAGTTAAAGTTGTTTTTATTATGTGAGTATAAAACTCGCGGACTTGAGTTTAATAATTTATTCAACAATAAAGTATAAAGGCAGCGTATATTCAGGTTACAGTTACTTCAAGAGTAAGACAAGGGGCAGACTTTCTTTGTTTCTGAATTATGCGTTATAATAATTTATTTTTAAAATTCTTCGTTATTGGAAAACTATTTTAGCAGTACTCATCAATACATTTATACACAATAAGCTCTTTGTGCTTATAGCGTTATCTGAACAATCAGTAGGTCGAGATTTGGAATTTCATTGTATCAATTTAACAGACAACGTGTCAGCACCGAAGGAATCCTTGGATTGTATACGAGAAACGCCAACTAGGCTAAGAGAGAATACGAAATAGTTATAGTTTATTATCTAAATTGTTCAATTGAGAAATTTATCCCTCATTGTCTAATAAAAGCTTTGTAATTCTAAAACGGACAATGATATAGTTAAATTTATTAAATAATAAAATTGATTTAAATTCTTCATAAGCTTTCTTTTTTCGTCGTACACTGTTCAAATATATATTTTGGTTATTTATTTAGTATTTCACATCAAGTATTGAAAGATCTGACAAGAGTGTTTTATCGTACTTTCTATATTTCATATCCTTTTCATGGTTATAGAGCATTAATCATGTAAGGGTTGAACGGTTCGATTGGATTTATTGAAAATTTACAAGATGCTCATATAAACCCTCTTTAAATAATTAAAATTAAATATTAAAGATTACTCAGTTATGAATAAGGGTTGATTAAATCCTAATGTTATTGATTTCTCTATAAAGCAATCTATTATTTGCTATAACTTTAATAATATAACTGATTCGTTATTAGTAATATTTGAAAAAAAGAACACGCGACCCCTTTTTGAAAATTATGGGAAAATCAAAGTAGCGTAGTCAGGGTAGTTATGAATAACTAAGCTAAAGCCTTTTCAATTTCCCATCTCTTTGATTGGGATGTGATCACCATGAGTTTTTCAGAATATCTTCTAAATGATTAATTATACAATTTAAACGATTATAATTATAACAAAAATTATTAAGCAGAAAATTCTCTACAAACTTTTGGGCGATCGGTAACAATAGCAATAACAACCAATAACAATGATTTATAGTGCACTAAATATCGAATCGGTGCGAATTTTTGAAATTTCCTATCTCTTTGATTGGGATGTGATCGCCATGGGTTTTTCAGAATATCTTCTAAATGATTAATTATACAATTTCAACGATTATAATTATAACAAAAATTATTAAGCAGAAAATTCTCTACAAACTTTTGGGCGATCAGTAACAATAGCAATAATAACCAATAACAATGATTTATAGTGCACTAAATATCGAATCGGTGCGCTACGCTTCCTATCTCTTTGATTGGGATGTAATCGCCATGGGTTTCTCAGAATATCTTCTAAATGATTAATTATACAATTTAAACGATTATAATTATAACAAAAATTATTAAGCGGAAAATTCGCTACAAACTTTTGGGCGATCAGTAACAATAGCAATAACAACCAATAACAATGATTTATAGTGCACTAAACATCGAATCGGTGCGCTACGCGAATTTTTGGTATAATTTTCGTACTACAAGGTAAAGCGATAAGGTTTTGGTATTATATGTGTAACAGTACACGTATAATGATTTAAACCTAAAAATGACTACATCATGCTGACTCTTAGGATTATCCAGTAAAATACGACTTAAAATGTACAGGGTGGTCCAAATTGAACACCTTCTTATGGAAATGCCCTTTATTTTAAGAGGTGTCTGGAACTCAAATATAATGATAATATCATTGGCGCAAACAGAATTCAGCTATCCCTAACTGTTTCGCCACTAGGGGGAGCCTTTCTCGAATTTAGTGAATTTCATTAATAACATGCTTATTATTTAAGATAATTGATTTCGAAAAAATCTTTCTTAGAGCACTTTTTACGTAGAATCCATCGCGATAGACAATTTTTATACAGGGCGTTTGGTTTTTTCATACGACCCTAAACTACATTTTTTCATACGGACTACCCTGTATATTTTGAGATTTTTGAAAGGAGCGTAAAATTTACTAAATTTTGATATCACTTTTTATATTTATGTTAAATATTATTTGCAATATTGCATTTTATTGCATTCCATGGCTAACAATAGACGGCAGCATGATTTAACACGGCAATTTTTCAATTATCTGGAAATTTTTATTAGCCCCAAATATTTGTAATTTGAAATAATAAACAAAAAACAACGAACGTGATAGAAAACTTATGTGAATAAAACAAACAAGTATTATAAATAACATGACAAATGTTAATACTGATCTAAATATACTCAGATAAATAGTAATATTAAAACTAATATAAAAAAAAACAATTTAGGTTAGTAAATGTTCAAATTGTCTCCCATTTTGTTCCAAACAGATTCTGCACCTTTTCCTTATCCCATCTGCAACATTTACTATTCCAAAGGTGGGATTTGGTTACATGCACCTCTTCTAATTCTTCCCTTAAACCAGGAAACTAATACTTAAACAATGAAATACTCAAAACAAATGACAACAAACAAAATAACATAAGAAACACACCAAAGATATTTTATGCGAAGCCAAATCACAATTACGATTTTGTGATGGACGCAAATTAGATGTGTACATTCTGCAAGACTTCACTTTAAATGCGTTTTCCTGTAAAGCGTGTAACGAAACTATAATTTCCGTTGCCGAACAACCGTATAAATTGTTAAATAGCGATGTATTAACCGCCCGGTATACTTGTGATTTTCATTATAATTCGTAAATTCACAATTTTAATATATAAACATTTCCCATTTCACATAAAAATATTTCAGGTTAAAAAGACGAGTTTTCTTATCAAATACGCCAAACGCGATATGTTTTGGACTATTCAAAACCTGAATAAAATTATTATTATTACGAGTTTTGAAGTGAATGTGTGTGCGTGCCCTGATCTATTTAAGTAAGTTTATGGATTAAGCATATTAATTTAATTTACCTATTACTGTTGATGTGTTGATCAATTACCGTCCGCTATTTTTTTTTTACATAAGATACAAATAGAAAATCTTATATTAGTAGATATTTTACGTACGGGAAATATGTTTAACGAACATTGTATTTGCATGTGTGCAATTATCGGATAAGATCAGGAATTTTATTATTTACTTTATTGTTTCAAGGTTTCCGTCACCGATTGCACTTTAAATATTCTTTTCTGATTTTGTTGTATAATTTTGGATCTTGTACGATCTGTTATTTAAGGTGTCAAAATATAACATTTATTTTAATTAAACCGATAGGCTGTCTCAAACAGATTATAAGGGTAAATTAGTTTATTATTTCATAGCCTGTTTAGACAAACAATATCTTTAGTTTATATTTTTTTACGAATTTAGTTTTGGTTTTCCGTCGCCGTTGGCAATTATATATATTTTCCCTTGATTCTGTTAATTATTTTAATCACTGGAGTTGTTAATTTTGTTTTACCACTACCATTTTTTTTTAGTGATAGCGGACCGTGTATGAAAAAGTATTAGTTTATTTCTTTACCGTCTTGAACGCGTTTTTGGTTCGTGTTTGATTTTTTTTAGGAATTTAGGTTTTTTTTCCGCCACCGTTGGCGAAAAATTATTTTATTAATTGATATCGCCAAGCACTATAGTGCGTTTTTTTTTCAGCTGCCCGAATAAATTAGAGGTTGAGTCCTCGCATCGTGACCACCAATTTTTATTGTATTATTTTTGTCCGAGAAATATTACTTTGATCTGTCCCACTTATCCGCGACAACAAAATTAATTTCTTTACTGAGACCGAGAGTTTGGTGTATATTTTTTTTTCGTTTGGCGAATCGTTCTGGAGTTTAATTTCGAACTTATAAAATTATTTTTTTATTATTTATCCGACACAGAAAACATTTCCCTCCGACCTCCGTATTAGGAGTTTTATTTTTTTGGTAACTGAATTTATTTTGGAATCATACTACCGAGACTGCGCATTTCTGACTCAACAACGACACAAGTTTTAAATACCGGCACCGATTTAAATCTTCAGAAACCCTGGTAGACCGACACCTTCACTGACGCTACTTGGACCGCTTTTACTCCTTTAATTCTCCGCGAAGAGGAATCTAGGCCTCTATATCACCAGTAACCTAGATTGGCGTTCGAGTAACCCGATTATACCGCGATAGTCCAACCGCAGTTCACCGCCCGACCCTCTCAGACAACTTTGATAATAACTAACCGTCCACCGCAGGTAAAAGCGTTATAAGCGGAACCATTTAGCGATATACAATAAGAGTACCTTTTTTAAAGAAAATAAAATGACCTTTCAGAAATGTTAATAAGTCTTTCAAAATCTTTATCCACAAAAAATATACAGCGGAAATCAGAAACATGGGTAAGGTGTTGGTGGTGCTCTCTCTTTTACATTGAAACTAAATGTTTGTCTACCCGAATATATATATATATATATATATATATATATATATATATATATATATATATATATATATATATATATATATATATATATATATATATATATATATATATATATATATATCTACTGCGTGGACGAAGGATTGCTCCTTAACTATTAGAGGTATAAAAATCAATTTTGGTGTGGTAATACACGATCATTGGACCTACATTCCAAAAATATTTAGGTATATACAGGGTGATTGACAAAAATATGTCAACCCAAACCTGTATTTTTTAAATGGAACACCCTGTATATTTTTGAATTTTTGGATTTACTATTACAGTGAGAGTAAAAGCATAAAAATTTGTAGGTGCATCACTAACCGTTCTGTAGATATCGTCACTTTGGGACCACGATGCGAGCGTTGTCGCCACGATTTTGTAAATCTGTTTATACCACCGACTATTAATAATAGTTTACTAACAAACAAACTGGGAAATTTTTCGAAAACATGTAAAACTATACAGAATGGTTAACACGCGTAATGTAATTTTTCTCAATATTTTCAAATGCAACACCCTGTATATTTTTTCACATTTCGATTCCCCGTGAAAAGTAGATACTGATTGATAATAGGTTTCATAGGGATAAGACGGACCCTTCTTGAGATATTCACGATTTTACGTAAAAATATTCTAAAATACAAATTTACTATCACAATAGAATTCAACAAAACAAATCAGGTAGGCTAGCCGCTCGTAACAAAGAGGAACAATTGCATCTATTGTTTTGACGTTAAAATTCATTAAAATATTGTTCCATTAGTTAGAATTAGTAGAAATGGTCGATATGATCTTTGTTTACGGCAGAGCTTAAAGAAATTCTTTGCTGGCTACCCATTTGTACTGTGAACGATTCCCAGAGAGAATACAGCCGCGGAAAGAATCGTTTATGAATGTAGCTGAGAGATTTATAAATTCTGGAAGTATATGTTATCCCAACACGCAAAAACAAGCCCAAATGAAGAAATTGTGGCATCTGTTATAGAAAATCCACAAATTAGTACCAGAGAGCTAAGTACACACCTAGACCTAAATAGAAATATACTTCGCAGCATTACTAAAAAAACAAGTTGTATCCTTATCATATCGAGCAACATCAAGCTTTTAGAGAAATAGATTTTCAAAATCGTGAATCTTTTTACAAATGGGAAACTACTAAAGTCAATGAAGAACCCTATTTTGTTAATAACATTCTATTTACGTATGAGGCGACTTTTCACAATACTGGCGATACTAACACACATAACTATCATCACTGTTTAGATACTGATCCATACATCTTTAAATTATCCGATGAGGTGGATAGGACGAGGTGGTGTGCAAAACTGGCCAGCCAGATCACCGGATCCTACGCCCCTTGATTTCTTCCTTTGGGGCTATGTTAAAGCAAAAGTCTAACAACATCCTCCCACCAGAAGATTTAAAAAATAGAATTTCGCCTGCGTGACTTTGATGGACCTGATCTCTATCACAGTCTCATTTAACCCACAATGGGAAGATATCACAGATTATTTAATTCCTGTTCAAAAGTCTCTCGATCGTCATCATTGTAAGACTGTCCCATTTTAAATACAATACTAAATGCATTCATTAGAATGACGAAACATGGTCTTCCACATGTTCATATACAGCTTCTGAATCAAATAATTCCATGTATAATTGACAAACTTACTTCAGCTGAAATTCCTGATGTGGAAAACGACTGCAAGTTGTACGAAAAAAAATTTAAAATGGTACATAGCCCTTGCGCAAGTTACCAGTTATCACTATTGGTATGAAGGATAAGAAATGCATTAGGAGGTCTCGTAAACCATTTATAAACGAGATGTAGATTCACGACGTTAGCTATCAAATTTATACATGGCATTCTTCACAAGTAGGTAGGTACGCCATAAACATATGAGGTGGTTAACCGATTAATAATACTACATTGTACTGTACACTTGAGAACGTTCAACGCACACATCGATGTCAAGTATTGTAACTGTGGTTTATTCAAAGCATGGCCAAGGAATCTATTTTAATGAACTAAATCTTGGTGATAAAGTAGCCAATTCATTATCTATTTTTTTAGCTTCCTCTGAAATATGTGAAATAGCAAATTCCGTAAACACATAGAAGTATGCTGATGTTCCTGCACATTACAATTGGAAGAAAAATAATAAATTTGAAACAAAAAAAAAAGAATGTTATTATCTCCGATCCGCATTGATACATGATCTTGGAAGAGGGTGCGATTTACAATATATCCTGCAGAATTAGAGATCTGTTTACGATACGGTTGTTTTTTTGTTAAGCGTCGGATCTATTGGGCTGAATATATTTCCGGGAAAATAGTTTCCCCACGGACAATTTTATATGGCATGCTCGAATAGAACATTGGTTAATTTATCGCCGCAGCATAACTAAACAAATAAACGTAATTTATAAGGCAATGGAGTTGCACCCTTTAGAAATAAAATCAGCAAAATCACTCTCTTTCAATGAAAGTCAGAATGTATGTTACTTCGCATACGAAGTGGCGGGAAAAAGCTAGTAGATTTATAAGCCTTTTGCTTAGTTTGTTTTGCATAATGTCTGATTTCTACATTATCGAAAATCAGGAACGAAAATTTTCATTTATTCTCATACAAATTGCAAATTTGGTGTAAACAACAAGAGAAGACACCTGGAACATGGGACAAACATCATCGAATTGAGAGTAAATAGTAAGTATTTTTAGAAGTACATCGTAACGTTTCATGAGGCGCATTAAGTAACCAGAACATTTGTACGATCAGGTACAAATTCCACACGCATAAATGGATCATTCCGTTTTGGACACAAGCCAAAACTCTAATATTTTCAATGGAGATCGGTATCGGTCGATAACGATTTAATTCCATTTTCCACCGAATATTCATTTTCGACTACATTTTCAAATAGTATGGCCAAATATGCCACACAGGACGCAAACTGATCTACAAAAAGTATTTCACTCGACAATTTACGTTGGCACCACGGTCGTCCGATTTGACCCTGCTTGTCTTTGCTGTTGGGATATTTCAAATTAATAAACCACGGACTAGAAAGGGTTAAAAAAGGGATTGAAAATCGAAAGAAAGACTCAAATATGGACTGATTACAGTGCTGACACTGTAGAAACTATATTCAGTATGAAATTGTAAATGTTTATCAAATTTTGACTAAAGAAATATGCAATCGTTCTTCTTACGTTATAATCTTAAACTAGCAAACAAAGAGGTGAATGTGTTTGTTCAAAAGCAAGAAAACAAAATACATACTAAGTACGTATTTGCAATAATGGCATTTGCAAAATTTTGTTACATATCTGTATGATAGAAACAGGAGCTCTAGCCACAACTACTCTATTTTTGACAATGAAACAAATTATAAAAGAAGCGTCAGCTAGCTTTTGTATTTTTTTTGTATGTTTTGATATTATACAGCGGAAAAGTGTAAAAATCCAAATTTCGGCAATCAGGGTCAATCTAATGGGTCTAGGACACTACGTCGAATGCCGATAACGCCGACTGTGCCCGCATCGCCGATAAGTGTACAAAGGACACTAAGCCGAACGTGACCACAACATCGACAGGTGTGCAAGGGACATAACGCCGACCATGCCCACATCGCCGACAAGTATGCAAGGGACCTAACCTACCCGAACCTAACCTAACCTAACGTATTGTAAAGACCGCATCGGCGAAGTGTCCCTTGTATACTTGTCGGCGATGTCCTGGACACTATCGACGTAGTGCCCTACGGCGACGTGGGCATGGTCGGCGTTGTGTCTCTTGTACACTTGTCGGCGATGTGGGTGCTGTCGGCGTAGTGTACCTATTAAATTTCTTTTCTACTAGTCGACGTTGTGGTAACGTTCGGCTTAGCGTCCCTTGTACACTTGTCGGCGATGTAGGCACTGTGGCCGTAGTGTCCGTCAGCACAGTGTCCCTAGTCGCCGATATGAACCCTCAAACAATCGTGTCGGCGTTATGGGAATTCGGCGAAGTGTCCCGATTCCAATCTAATTTACGATTATAGCTAAAACCGCTTACTGCCATCCACAACTAAAGGGCAACACACTAGAGATAACTAATACTACCACTACGCCAATTAATTGGTTAACAGGTTAAGTAAAATGGTAAACGTTAAACTATAACTGTTTTATGTTTGATATTAATAAATAATTCCATAGTAAATGCTTCAATACCGAATTAGCGAGAGGATTAGTACGTTAATTTAGACGAATGTGTAGCTGCAATGGAATAAATTAAGATTAATTCTCCTTATATTTAACTAATTATTGGCAAAATGAGTGTTCCATTAGATAACAAATTTGCAATATCAATTCAACGTTTAGTTCAATTCTGTAAAATATTTTATTAACAATTAGTTTGTTTACCGTTTTTTAAACCACTTAAAGGTTGAAAAGTGAATGATTCTACGGGTTTACCTTAAGCGGTCAGTCAAATCCAAATTTCGGCACTCCGGGTCAATCTAATGGGTCTGGTACACTACGTCGAATGCCGATAACGCCGACACGATTTTTTGATGGTCCATACCGCCGACTAGGGACACTACGCCGACTGTGCCCACATCGCCGATAAGTGTACAAAGGATACTAAGCCGAACGTGACGGCAACATCGACAGGCGTGCAAGGGACATAACGCCGCCCATGCCCACATCGCCGACAAGTATACAAGGGACCTAACCTAACCGAACCGAATCTAACCTAACATAACGTAAAGAGCGCATCGGCGAAGTGTCCCTTGTATACTTGTCGACGATATCGTGCACACTGTCGACGTGGTGTCCGACGGCGACGTGGGAATGGTCGGCGTACACTTGTCGGCGATGTAGGTACTGTCGGCATAGTGTCCCTATCAAATTTTTTTTCTACTAGTCGGCGTTGTGGTAACGTTCGGCTTAGCGTCCCTTGTACACTTGTCGGCGATGTGCGCACTGTCGCCGTAGTGTCCGTCAGCATAGTGTCCCTAGTCGACGATATGAACATTCAAAAAATCGTGTCGGCGTTGTGGGAATTCGGCGAAGTGTCCCGGTTCCAATCTAATTTACCTAATTTAACTAAAACCACTTACTGCCATCCACAACCAAAGGGCAACACACTAGAGATAACTAATACTATCACTACGCCAATTAATTCATTAACAGGTTAAGTAAAATGCTAAACGTTAAACAACTGTTTTATGTTTGATAATAATAAGTAATTCCATAGCAAATGCTTCAATACCGAATTAGCGAGAAGATTATTAATACGTTAATTTAGACGAATGTGTAGCAGGAATGGACTAAATTAAGATTATTTCTCCTTATATTTAATAAAGGGTCAAGAGTATGCCACCATTTTTTCTCACGTGCGTAGATGGTGAGTAAACGCAAGCAATAGGTGGACACAAAAAAAACACGTTTTCTGTAATAAACATATTTAATAAGTGAATTATTGGGAACAAGTAACGACATAACCAATAGAAAAACAGTAACCATAACATTTATCGCTTCTCATTAAAGTAAAAATTAAAAGTCGCACTCCACGACCTTCAATTTTAAACGAGAAGCCGTGATGGATGTGTTCCAAAATTTTTTGACTTGAACTGTATGATGTTGCTTGTTCTTTAATTGTGAATAAAATCGTATACAAACCTCGGTGAACTATACTTCTCTCGATGGGAATGGAACACTTTCCGCCTCGGTATGTAATATACTATAAACTTAGTTTAAGTGATTTAACGTTGCGATTGCTACTAATATGCTGTGGTGAACTATTTTTTCATTATTCTTATAAATTAGCTTTCGATTATTTTAATTACTCCTTGCGCGTTATTTCAGTATTTCATTAGGAAAAACGTAAGTTTTGATTATTGTATATTCCATTTATTTTGCATTTATCTTTTCTTTTAAGATTGCTCAGTTATACATTAATTTATTTTCGGTTGCCCCCCTCTACCGCATACGCCAGGTCGAGAACTAACGAAGTTTTTGAATTTTAAATTTAAATTGAATTAGTCATTAATAAACATTCTACATTTTGTATATTTTGTACATAGAATAAAGGTGTTTTATTCCAGATCTCTTGAAGTTATCGTTACGCTCTTTTTCACTTCGTTAAAACATTAATGGTTAATAATTATTGTCAATTATTTTCATTATTACCGGAAGCCTTGTTATTGTAAACAAAATACGAATATGTAGAAAATTGAATATGCATATCAAGACAACACAAACAAAAAAAAGTTTATATATATTAAAAACATTTGTTTTTTGTGTGCAACGGTCTTACAGTGTTAGAAAGAATGGTTATTTTAAATTTTTAATTAACGTTGTTAGTTGTGATACTAATGATTTATATTTACGTAAAAAATACGATGCTTATTTATTCGAAAAATAATTTAAAAAATGCATACTCAGGCTGCCCATAAAAAAATCAATTAATAAATTAATTAAATTTTGAATTGGACGGCGCTGTTTAGCCTTTAAATAGTTGTTTGTGAGTCTATACATTCGGTTTCATGAATTTTGCGTGTAGTGTGCTTGTTTTGTTAAAAAAATATTGTTGTTCAGTAGAGGTAATGCGGTTTTGCTTTATATTAAAGAGCTAGAAAGCTTACAACAAAAGGATATTGTTTAGTCCCTATTAAAACATTTATAATTAAGAATTCCGATGTTAGTAAATTGTAATGAAGCTTAATTTTGAACGGTCTTGACTAACAATGTGTAAATGATGCCTGGGGTTAATAGTAATAACGCTTGTCTTAAATTGTTAACGTAATTAGCGTATGATGCGTTTGATATTCTTAGGAAGGAGAATGTGAGGTCCCAATTAATAATTTAATTAACAGCTTTTTTTGTGAGTTGAACGTCGAAGTAATGACAGTGTAACCCTGGCACAGTCGGTAGCAATTAGAATGAAGAATATCAAGATCCATCATTACCTCAGTGAATTGGACCCGTCATTATAATTTGGAGTAGTTAGACTCGAAAACAAAATGACTCTATCTCTCGCTTTATCTCATGACTTTTCTTTTTAATGCATCAATAGCAAGCTCAGAAGCTGTTGTCACTTTAATTAAAGTGATCCGGATACTTTACGATAACACATTACGTTGTTCTCTTAATGATCATTAGAAATCGTTGTTAAACTGCAGCAAGACTAATATTATATAAGTGATTGTATTTCAGGAATGTCTACGATATGAAAAATTACGCCACCTTCAAAACTTTCTAGTATTAAACTCTAAAAAAATAAAGAAACTAAGAAAATATACTCAATTTTTATTTTATAAATGCCCAGCGGAATTAAGAAAATAATAATAGTGATTGCCTAGTTGAAAACAAAGTCTTGAGTTTTCATTTCAAGATTTATATTAATATCATTAAACTTTAAAGTATTCCACTACATGATTAAAACAATTATCTTATTTCATCTTTTATCGCCGAAGATACGTCTTGAGAAAATTAATTTAACTGTTTAGGTATGTTATAAATGTTTCAGCTGAGCCTTCCGGGCCTGTGAACCGGTACCATAATACATTCTTCTGACTGTAAACTAAACTTGTGCTACATTTGTATTGTCGAGCCGGTATTGAGAATATATTATAAAACGTTGAACTTGCAAATAATGTGTAAAGTAGGTCAATATCTTTTTAAACTGTAATCGAAGACATACAAGTTTTTATCTTGGTATTGTTATGCGAACAATTGTATATTGAATAAGTTTGAGTACTGAAAAAAAATCACTTTGTCTACACATGTTGAACGTGTTCTTAAAAATGAACCAGGATTGTTAGTTTAGAAAAGTTTGTGTTAGTAAATTTTATAGAATGCTATGTATTCATAGGGACGGGTGTAGCAATAGATATTAGATAAAGTAAATTTAATTAAAATTATTGTAGATGTCAGTAACATGTGTTTGAATTTTATATTGATAACGAGCGAACTGGAGTAACAATAAAATAATTATTAACTTTTAAATTAAGAAAAGCGGCACAAAGCTTAAATTTTAAAGAGTAAGAATGAACAAATTTAAAATTAATCAGTATCTATCTCGGTGCTTACAACCTTGAAAAAACAGACACATTTTTGGTAGATACCATCTGAATGGCATTATTATTGTAATAGTCGCGCATTATAATTAAAAATGAACTGATTAGTAGAGGAACTGACCCGAATAATGAACATGTATTTAATATGGGCCACAGTTTACTTAAGAAAATACGTAGTGTCATCTACCACCCAATGGTCGTAATTATACCAAGATTCCTGTGAACGATTTTACCGGGTAGAAATCTGCAATCGAGCCGTTAAATCTGGTAGTGTCAGTTTAAAGTTTCGCCGGTCACCGAAAACATTTTAAGGTAGGATTTAAAATTGCATTTTTTTGTTTTTTAGTGGTACCTAAATTATTTTTGTGATAATATGTTTGTAATGATTATATTTATTGTATTGTAATGTTTATTTTACACTTGTTTAAATACTCATGAATTTAACCTTAAATTGAATGAGTCATAGTGTTATTGAAATATGGGCCATTTAAGTGACTCGATTATGGGCCATGGCCTACATTAGAATCATGTCTTAAAATAGTTTCCTTTGTAGGTCAAAATGTCCAAAACTACAAAAAAGAGAAAAATAGGGCCACAAGAAAAGAAGCAGCAAGCTATAAGCGCAGTGAAAGATGGTATGCAAATCAGAGTTGCTTCTAAACATTTTTCGGTTCCAAGATCGACTTTACAGAGATTGCCGAAACAATCTATAAACAATACTGTTTCCCTTGCTGATATTGCAGATGTTCCACTTGGAAGAAAAACGGTGTTAGGAAAAGAAGATGAATTGGTACGATATATACTGCGAATGGGGGCGCAGTTCTATGGTCTGACTAGCAAGGATTTATGTAGGGTCCTTTTAAAAAATGTGATATTAGGAAAGGGTTGGAGGAAAGGGTTGGCTAACTGCGTTTCTAAGAAGGCATGCCCAAACAGTATCTGTACGGAGACCAACCATTTACCAGAGCTTTAGGATTTAGTAAAAAAAAAGTAGACGAACTTTTTGACAACCCTCAAGCTTTGTATGAACAACATAATTTTAGTCCACTTCGTATCTACAATACACACGAAACTGGCCTATCTGTGGTGCCAAATAAAACTCTTAAAGTGAGCGGCAGAAAATGAAAACGACAGATTGCTTCTAGTGCTTCGGCAGAACGTGACTCCCTAGTAACCCTGATTGCTGCAATGAATGCAGGAGGACAGCATGTCCCACCTATGCTTACCTATGCTCGAAAAAACAAGAATGTGGTGCACCACTTGGTACCATATATGCGATACATCCCAGAGGCAGAAGCTACTCGCAGAATGGTTTAGTGATTTTCTTAAGTTTTCAAAACCCACTAACGAGGATCCAATTTTGCTCATACTAGACGGGCACTATAGCTATACGCGGAACTTAGATATTATCAGGATGGCACGTCGTAATTGTATCACTTCCCCCACACCCCACCCATAAATTACAACCGTTAGGTAAGACATTTGTGGGCATACTGAAAATTTATTACAGTGCAGAGATTTGTCAGAATTACTCGAAAAAGTACTGAGACTGAAATAAATTCGGTAGGAACATAAAAAAAATTGGAAGCTGACAACACGACTCTGGAAACAAGAAACGACATTATATAAGATCCTCATTTGCTCATAAGATCCAGCTCCACCAAGTGTCAATAGCTCATCAAATTCGTTTGTTAGACCATTTGATATATCACCTGTTCCTGCCGTTAGAAAGTGAATTTCTACACGCGGCCGAAAGTAATCTAAATTACAGATTATAACGTCTTCTCCCTATTAAACCCAACTTGAGTCAAGTAATGCAACAAAAAATGACGCAAATAAAGGAAAAGGAAATAAAAACCTTTTTACCGAAGAAAAAAGTCAGGAACAAAGGAAAGAAGATTAAGAATCCTGATCCAGAGACATACATGTTGCATGTGTAATTTATGCGCACACGTGGAGTGTTCCGGTTGTGAAAAAGGCACTTAAGTATGTTTATTTTGAAGTATTTCATTTTGTGGGTATGGTGCATATTTCATATCTTCTGTCCTAGTTTAGCAAAATGCACTTGCTTAATTTTCTTGTAATAAAAACTACTGTGGTTGAAATACAACAAAAATGTCTCTAAGGAATACTTGCTACGCATCTGGAAGTAAAAATATACTTAATATTTATATATTTTTGTTAATTATAATAAATTATTAAGTAAAAAAAAAAAAGATTCTAACCATGATTACCATTCATCCAAGTCCAGTCGGCTATGGAGATAACAGGTTAAAGTTCTTTCATGATTAAACCACAAGAACGAAAATCAATTAATAATTCGAATAATTTCTTAAACCGAATTAATATTTATTCCGAATTAACAAATTATACAATTCCGTAACTGCTAACTATTTTAACGCACTGATCTTTACGAAGTTTACGAAGTTTAACGTAATGCGATATTATTTTTATTACCCTGCACCGATTCTCAAATATTAGGGTCTTAAACAATTTTGTTAAATTTCAATGCAGACGCTTTAAAAGTTTTTATGTTATTTCGGGCGAAGGAAAAAGCGCATTTGCCCCAATTTCTCCTTATTCGGCAACTCCACCAACACAAACACCACTGTGGTCTAAAAATATCAATCGTAATCATCCCAAATTTGAATGCAACCGCTTTGAAGTTTTTGAGATATTGCGTGCGAAATATTCTTCACAGACACACATATACACAAACCCACGCCCGCACTCAGACTTACTTGCTCGTACACACATCACACGCACGCACTTACGTACTCACGCCCCCACGAACACACTTGCACGTACACGCACGCACCAGTACGCATACGCATGCACACTAACGCGCACGCACATACAGGATTGCGTTGCGGTCGGACAGGTTATGTTTAGCATCAGTTTTAACAGGGTTTGAAGCAGTATAATTTTTAAAATTTTCCTTAATTTCGGAACATTTAAGGTTCAATTTTATTTAATTTTTAACTTTTTCCTTTAAAGGGAAAGTTATTTTAATCGGTTAAAAACTAGAAATATATCTAAATGTCTAGACCCCAGTGGTGGTGTTTGGAACAAGAAGGGTAAATGTAATCTTTCGTTCCGCTGCGATTGCTTGATTGCTTGCATTGAAATTTGCAAGCGTGTTTGAGATGAGTGAAATATGGCCATGTTTAGTGAAGGGGGAGTAAAATAGTAAAAATAACATCTTACCTTAAATTTTAGAGCAAACTACGGTATAATGCGAAAATGCGTCAGCTACCACGGAATTGTACAATTTGTTAATTTGAAGTACACATTAATTCTAGTTAACAAGTTATATATTTTTTAGACTGTAGGTCATACTATGCATAACTTAAAACAAAATTTGGCCATTGTTCCTTCAGTTGTTGTTAATAAACGATCATATCCGTAAGATAAAGATTCGAATCTGGAAATACGTATTTCTTTTTAAGTCAATAAACATTTGTGTTTAGAGAAACCACAAATATATAAAGGTTGTAATTTAGATCTAATACATTTTCATTTAAGTATCTGTTTTTTATAGAATCGGTGTAAATAATTCCAAGGGGAGACAATATTTTTCGAGTGGACTGACTCAATTTTTTTTAGAATGGTACTTGAAAGTAGTATCCTGTTACTACGTGACTAATCTGATTTTTATTGTTATTAACGTGGTTTAAACAACCGAGCCTAATAATGTATTATGTTTAAGAAAAAGAAACGTCACTGACAGTTTAGACGTCAGAAACCTTGTGCAAAATATATCTATATTACCATTGTTGTATAAGAATAAAGTTATGCGGTATCAAACGGTATTAATATTTATTAAGGCAGTTCATCAAAAGATATCCCTCTCCAATGCGTTTAATTTCAGTTAAACTCTGACAAGATCTAAGATGAGAAAATGTAACTCCAATAGTACCTAATTGATCACCATCTATAATCTATATGAGCACGCTTGGATTAAAAACATTTACAACCATTTGTAACATGCCAAGAATTCATCGGAAACCGGTGCTCAGTATAAGTCGGGGGAACTAAGTGTAAGGGGGTATATGGCTCTAGGGACCTCACAAGAATTAAGTTCCCCAAAGAAAAGGCTAGACGAGTTTAAATTTCCCCAAAAACTCGAAACAGTCAGGTGTCGTTTACCTGAAATGGGATACAGTTAAATTATAATCCATATGAATTAAATCTGCGAACATAGCCATAAAACAATATTCGAGGTAGCAAGGGAGAAATCTTACTCAATAGTCCCCATTAGTAAATAAGCGTCTGTGTTTATGTAATAAATTACCATCAATTTGGAAATTTATAACCCCACACATAACCCAACATTTTGGAATTTGAAGTAATGTCGTTAAGCGCAATATAAATATAAAGAGTAAGGAAGTACCCAAAAAAATAAACGTAACATATATGAACGAATGAAACGAAACCGCTGAACACTTACCTTTATAAAAAATAACTTGCCTTTATAGTTTAAATTCTAAATTAAATAAGTGTAGTTACAGCCGAAGCTTACAAGGGTTTTCAAGCGGTATTCTGAAAAAAAAAGCGCCCCAAATATATGTACAAAAAGAAATGCAATCAAGGAGAACTGAGAAGCAATTAGAGTACTAGGAGCCACACGAGAGGGTTTCCATAAATTATTTTGCTTGAAAGGCACAAGCGTGGCCTATAAAATTCAGTAAAAGTCCCCGAAAAGCGCTCTAAGGTCCCGAACTATGAGTGATGTACTTTCAATTGACTAACAAACTAAATATAAGGCAACCATCCTAGTCAAATAACTTCCCAACCAGTAATTATTACAGATCAGGAAATCCAATTAATTAGTAACATAAAAACACCAATAAGGCTAAATGTATATTGATTGACACATTATCTGGCAAAGCTAATATTAAAACCTGACAAAATGAATACGAAAAATCACTTCAGAATGCTTGTCTTCCGGTATGTAATCATGTAATTAACTTTTCACAAATTAAAACGTTTCGATAGCAATTGCAGTTATCGTCTTCAGTAAAAGATAATAGTTTAAAAAAATTTATTACGATGTTAAATAGATATGTGATTTCATCTATTTACGTGACATTGTAATTTTTTTTTTAACTAATATTTACTGAACACGATAACTGTAATTGTTATGGAAACGTTTAAATTTGTAAAAAAATTATAAAAATACACGATTACATACCCAAAATGTAAGTATTTTAACTATGAGTAATAATCGTGAAAGTTGCATTCTCATAATCCTTGTATACATTAGGACAATACTCCCTTAACTAATCTACCGTTAAAATATCACAAATTATGAATTTTTTTTAAAAACAAAAATAATAATGTAAAATGTGCGACTTAGTAGAACTGATTTAGTAGTTCTCATTAGTTCGTGTACCTTAACTATCCACGAAACATAACCGCACATATATAGTAAGAAATAATACTTCTCCATTTGCTGTTTGTCAAAAAAATATAATAGTATCAACAGTTGTCTTTTGTAAGCATAAAAACACACCGTAAGGCGATCTGAGCAGCCGTGGTTACCAATCAATTATCTCCCCTTTATATTAAGCATGATAGTTATTAGTATATTACTTTACCAGGGAGGTAGGTAGGATTTACTCTACCGAGCATTATTTGAATCCCGAGCGTACGCGAGGGATTTAACAAGACGAGGTAGCGTAAATCCTTACTTCCTGTGGAAAGTACATTATTTTATTCACTATCGACACGTTATATTGTCTATTAACAATTATATTATGATTTTATTACAAGAATTCTTTGGGAGAATCTCATGTCATTATGGCAAAATTAAATAGTGGGCTTTCCATTAGTACCATAGTAACCGTTTGTCATTTAATGAAAAACATATACAATACAACTGTTTATTGAAAATTAATGTTTCTTATTGAATAATTCTGTGCAAATTCTGATTAAAAATGATGGAAAATAATGTACAGCTTGTAGGTTTACAATTAATATTAACAAAGAATTAAGTTAATCTTATGGTGATATCCACTTTTTAACATCAACAGTTACTTCCCTAGGGGAATAATATTATAGCCTTGTTGTAATGCTAACTTGTAAAGCTTATGTAAATTTAGGCTATTTCCGTATAACGGCATGTTGTAAGTGCTACTTACATGATTGATGGTGAAAAAAAAATTAAGCTTTAATATGAGTATTGGGGAAGATACGTTAAGTGTACATTGTCCTTGGACAGCTGACATACTAGGCAAATTAATCATTTACAAAAGAGCATGCCTATCGGGCTGCATGAAGTTGTACTAAACCCCATTGACATAATTTAAATGCCAGCAGAAGATATACTTCCCAATCCTAGTGAAATCGATTATAAACTGCATTTAGATCGTATAGTAACTAGCGGTTAGAGCTCCAGGTCACTAAAAACACGTGTCCTCATTCCTGAATAATCTGCTTAAAAATTGTATTAATTAACAGAAAAACACGATTATAACCTTTCTTAATTTTGATGTAAAGATGCTATCTATATGCGATATATAAGTCGTAGCATAAATTAGTAATTTATAAAAACTGAGTGAAGACGTGGTTATTTCGTTGTTTTTCAAAGTCAAACACACAAAACTAGGTTGCTAGACCTACTTTTTGTACGCACAGGGTAAATCAAGGAAAAAGTAATTTGTATTGCATGCGATAGGTGTTGGTAACATCGTCACAAAAGCAAAAAGATGGTCAACAAAGCCTTGAATGTATACTGGCTATGTTGTGCACAATACATCCTACAAACATGTCCAAGTCCAAACCATATATGGCCATATATCGACGGAGAATTTTCCAACTAGATCTTTACCATCCAGCAGCAGGCACTAGCAGTTCTCGGCTACTATAGATACATCATAGATATTTACCACCCTCCCCGCTGAATTAATCACGTCGCCCCGTTAGAGACCATTCACATTGACAATGGTAACATTATTTAAGATTTAACTGAAGGATCAGACTTAGAATCCGATTACGATTTCGCAGAGGCGTATTCGCTCGGACCACTAATTTACACAAAAAAAACGATGGTGTAATTTTTTGTTTTTGAGATATTTGAAAAAAATAAAATTTTTGAAATTTCTATTTTATATGTTTCTGGCGATATTATAAATGCAAGAACAAAAATACAAACACTTCTTCATGGCAACTTGTTATAGGCTTTAACATTACATAGTCAGTTTTTCAATCGAACGTTTCCAGTTTTTACAGCAATCATCAACTTATTTTTTTTAAATGCGGTCGTGATATTTAGAAAGGTTTTTTTATTGTAAATTCAGTAATTTACCACGTTTGATGGTCTGAAGCGTTTTGAACCTTTTATGGACCATCTTCACGAAATTTTTGAGTACAGATCTGCATTTTTAAAAGAGTTTATTTAGTTAACTTTCCCTTGTGTTTAATATTTTATAAAATAAGGAAGAGTACGAAAATAAAATATTGTTAATTATGCAACTTAACATAAAAAACTAAATGCTTGTAAAATTAACAATAAAGTTACCTATTTAAATGATCATTATCAAACACTGCTAGAATACATAGGTATAATTTCAAAAAAAAAGAAAGGATAAAAGCTGATATAAAGTTTTTCATGAAGATAAATATATATATATATATATATATATATATATATATATATATATATATATATATATATATATATATATATATATATGATATAATAATATATCGTATGTTCTATCTGCGACATCATAAGAACGATCTGATGTTCTAAAAAAGAATAAATAAAAACAGGCGGCGGCTTTGAAAAAGTAAAAATAGACGGCTTTGAAGTAATTCAGTGTCATAATTTTGTATTGTACAATTTTGTATTTAGCTGGTACTAGTATTTAACTCTGAATTAGTTAATTTGTAGTATTTCTGTATTATGAGTGCTTTGTAGCTGTGGTTCCATATTAGTTGAGTTGATCGGCATATTTCCACGGTATGGAAATAGGCCGATCAACTTAACTAATAATTAGTGGTAGTTATTATCAAAAAAGTATGACACAATATTCAAATATGATATGATATCGTGTTACATGCTATGTCAACAAAATTACAATATCCAGAGAGACAGCAGCCTCGTAAAACCACATTTAGGAACTTGTCAGTCAATTTAAGAAGACATGGTGCATTTGAAAAGCCTGTAAATTTCCGTAAAAAACCTCGCAATGAAGAGAGCACAAATAATGTTTTATTAGCTGTTACGGAAAATCCAGACATTTCTACACGACACATTGAACAAACAATTGGAGTAGTCCATTATACTGCTCATTTTATTCTACAAAAAAAAATACGTGCATTTAAATTGAGAATTTGTCAGGTACTTCGACCAGAGGATTCAGCACGGCGCAGAGAGTTCTATGAATGGTATACCAGGTAATGTGCAGATAATGAGCAATTTCCGTATAAAATCATTTGGTCTGATGAAAGACAGGTGACAAGTAATAGAATTTTCAACAGAAGAAATGATCATTATTGGGCGAAAGATAATCCTAGAGTTTATAAAATGTGCAGATCCCAACACAGTTTCGGTTTTAATGTGTGGGCTGCAATATTCGGAATGCGAATAGTAGGTCCATTTTTCTACTATACATCTTTAATTTTTGAACGCTACCAAAATTTATTAGAAAATGAAGTAGAAACAGCTTTAGCTGATTAACCTCAAGCTGATATTGCAGATTATTTGTTTCTACAAGACGGTGCTCCGGCAGATAATTCTAGAGCCGTCGAAGAATATTTATCGGCAAGGTTTCCAGCAACATGGATTGGAACATATTCGAGAGTAAGATGGCCAGCGCGATCCCCCGGTATAACACCTCTTGACTTTTATCTCTGGAGCTATGTCAATAATAATATTTACCAGTACACAATGTTGAAAATGCTAATTAATTGCGGAACATCGAAGCATTTGAAAGTTTTACGCCTCAAATGCTTCGCAATGTTTTGAATTCAGTTGTAGGACGGTGTTGTTTGTATTTGGAACATAATGGAGAACTTTTTGAACAACAATTATAAGACTTACAAGTAAGTAATTCTTACTTTAATTTACACTAAAAACAAAAGGAATTGTTTGTTGATATTAACTTTTAATATTAAGAAATTTTATTACGGTGTGTATAATAATATACGGGGAAGTTACTGCATCAAAAATTTCGTAATAATGGTCCATAAAGGGTTCAAAACGCGATCAGAACATCAAATGTGATACATTGCTGAATTTTTAATAAAAAAACCTTTCAAATCCGTTTCAAAATATCAGGGCCGTATTAAAAAAAATAAGTTTTTGGTGGCTATAAAAGGTAGTAAACGTCCGATTGAAACACTAACTATGCACTATGCCATGTTAAAGCGCGTAACAAGTTGGCATGAAGAAGTTCTTATATTTTTGCTCTAGCTTTTATGATAACCTCGGAAAAAAATAAAATGGAAATTAACGAAAATTCAAATCTTTTCAAATATTTCAAAAACAAAAATCACACCATCGATTTTTTTGTGTCATTTTATCGTATTCGTCTTAACAGACTTCAGTAACTCTTATTGATGGGTAATTTTTGTTGTGAAATTGTACACCAGTGATCAAACACTAGGGCCTCCAAAATTCGAAGGAAGGTAAACCAATAAAAGATTCATATTTTGCCAAAACTTAGTTTCTAATAGTTTATTTATTGATTACCACGAGTTTTAATGGGCCTCACTAAATAATGCTCATTGAGTAAGAGACTAATTTAGTTTTTGATTAACAAACCTATTGCGATGAAGATGAAATTTTCTTAGAACTAATAAACAAGCATATTGATATAATGTAGATCCATTTACGAGGGACGTACAAAATTTGTTGTCCCTAGCATAGATGGCTTCGAAATGCGTTACCCCTAACAACCGCACTTGTTTTGCTATTTTATTGACAAACAAACTGCCAAATTTGGTTAGTCGAGCTTTAATAGTGTACAAGTTGATAGTAGTGGTTGCACGAAGATTTTGATAAATGAAAATTCTGTCATCAAGTACCTACAGAAAGGTTTAACACCTAAAATTCATACAGATATGGTTGGCGTGCTTGGAGATTCTGCTCATTCCTATCAAGTAGTAAAAACTGGTCTTGAGCGTTCAAATGTGGCAGAACAACCTGCGAACATGCAAAAGGTGCTGGTCGGCCGCATTCTGCGCGTACTAAAGAAAACATTGATCTTGTGAATTTCATGATCAGAGAAGATCGTCGATGGACAACAAGGCGTGTAGCGGAGCTAACAAGCCTCTCAAATGGTTCGATTGGAACCATAATAAATGACCATTTAGGGCTTCATGAGGTGTCATCAAGATGGGTGCCGCGAATGGTGACGCCGGGACAAAAGCGTTTGTTAGTCACTTCTTCGATAGCCAATTTAGTCTTATTTAACCGTAATCCTAAATGTTTCTTCCATCGCTATGTTACAGTTGATGACACTTGGGTTCATCAGTTCGATTCCGAGTGCAAAGAACAAGGTATGGACTGGCGTCATCCAGGATTTCCCCCTCCACGTAAATTTCGTGCACATGCTTCAGCTGACAAGATAATGGCTACAGTTTTTTGGGATGCCGAAGGAATTTTACTGGTAGATTTTTTGGAACGTGGCCCCACAATCACTGGTCAATATTATGCAGATTAGTTACAAAACTTCGTTATTGCATTAAAGAAAAAAAGAAGAAAAAAGAAAGAACGCCCCGGTTCATTAGAGCCTTATTTCTATGAACTCAATTCATGACGCTGGGTATGAAGTTGTAGAGCATCCACCCAACTCTTTTGACTTAGCTCCCAGTGATTTTTATTTATTTCCAAAGCTAAAAGAGTCTTCTGGATCAAGACTCCGACTTTGTCAAGAAAGGTGAAATGCTTGAACATAGGTGAAATAAGTGTCTTCACGTTCAAGGGGATTATATTGAAAAAATATTGTATTCTATGCTAGGGACATTAAATACTGTACATTCTTCCTATATCTGAATAGGATTACTTAAATAATAATTAATTATTTATAATAATTGTTCTTAAATCCATTTCCTATGTAACAACTTGTTAACAAAAATTATTTTTAGCGACTAATTTTGACATTTATTTATTATTTCAATACTATTACCACTTTCACTATCATTTAATACCCATATTTTATCTTACATTCATTTAACAGTAAATGGTTTTGTTACGTCAAATTTTTTTAAAACTAATTACTTATTCAAAATGTATTTATATATTTATATTAAGACTTGATGATGACAGCTATAGTCGAAACTAGTCGCTTAAGAATAATTGTTATTAACAAATTATTACATGGAAATAGTTTTCAAAACATTAATTGTAATAGATTAATTGTTTAAATTGTCATTTATTTTTTATCAGTAAGAACTTGATTTTATGTTAGTTACCCGTCCGAAATTCAAAATATTTGATTGCTCCATACTATTTGGTTCCAAATATTCATCCGAAAATTTAATTTTGATCTATACAAAACGGGCAATCTTCCAAACTTTATAAACATCCACCAAAACTCTCGTGTTAGTAATGTTATAATTTATTATTGACTTCTAATTCATTTAAATTTAATCATTTTCTGAATTTATTTTTAATTAATGAGTACTTGTGGCGCCCAACATTAATGGAAAATGAAAGGTAATTATTAAGAACAGTTATTGCGTCCTCTAAACCCGTTTGTAAAGGGATATTTCTTTATGATTAAAAACGAATTAAGTCATCTTTAATTTCGTGATTCAGAAGTACAAAGGCACATAAAATAATTACAATCCAAATTCTACGTACTTAAACGTTATCTGTAAATATTGAAACAATATATTTTATGGCAACTAAAATACTTAATAATTTCCTATAAAAACAACTAAAAAAATTGATTCTGAAAAATATATTGAGAAAAATTATCAACTTAAACGATACTTCAGCAAAAACCAATATACCCAGTGACACAAGAGACATGTAACACTCCGTGACTTAGCTATTTAGAAACATGCTATTTTAAACGACACCCTGTATATTTTTTAACACCATCTGTTTCCCTATAAATTTATCTTTTCAACCATGTATACCAAAACCCGCTGCGGTATTAAATGATTCCTGGTATACAATTTGTCTCATTTGTGTTGTTCTAATCAGTAGCTGCAGAGACTGTATAATTTTCAAATTAAAAAAAAATCTAAGCTAAATTTCCGATATCATAAAAACTAAGATAGAGGCATAAATTTTAAATTTCAGCCACGTGTAATTTAGTTGTTCATCCTTCACTTTCACTCAATACAATTCATTCTTAAGCCATTTTATGTTTTTAATTACAATTGTTATCGGATTTGGACATTACAAATTAACAACGTTAACCCTTAAATGCTTACAGTTGCATATTTGCAACGACCCACTTTTAGTGAGATACTTTACTGCAGGAATTATTAATTAATTAATATTAACTAAATTCATACTGATGCATATTCACTACAACCCGTTTAATATATAAGTTACTATCTTCATCTCAGTAGGCATGTACTCGCATTTTATACTTATTTATTATCAGTTTATCAGTTGTTCCAATAACGATGTGTGTTTAGTGTATAGGTTGAAGTTATTACATCGTGCATATATAATATATATATATATAATATATATATATATATTATATATACTATATAATCATATATATATATATATATATATATATCATATATATATATATATATGATATATTATATTTATATAGTCAGTTTGACACTATTTATATTTTGATTTTCAATGATGTTTGCATTTAAAAACGTTGTTGTTTGTTTTGCAGACCGCTTATATGCCGAACCTAGCATGAACGGTCATTGACTCAGTGAACTGACAGAATTTGAAAATTTTGACTATTGGTCAAGACGAAGACGGTTTAGATTATTCTGATACTGATAACATCGCTGATCCAACATATGAGCCAAAAGAATCAAATGCTGCAGAAACTGCTCCCACTGAAGAGTTCGTAGAAAATGAGGACAACGATTCTGAAATTCATAATAATAATAAAGAAATTATATGTAAGAATAATTCTATAAAAAATAAGAATATATCGAAGAGGAATGTGTTATGGAGGCATCAATCTCTACGTCTGAATGAATTACAATTAGCATTTCATAGCGATATTCAATTACCTCCTGAAGTCATGTCTCTGCATACTCCTTACAGTTTTTATAAATATTTTTTCCCTAATGAACTTATGGACAGAATTACAGAAGAACCAAATTTGTATGTTACACAAAAGAACCTAAATAATAGTACGTGTTTGACTGCATACGATATCAGGTAATATATGGGTATCTGCTACTACATGTCAGTAGTACATTTACCAAGTGTGAGATCGTATTGGAGCGCATATTTAGGATACGATTGTATTAGAACTGTGATGCCTGTGAATAAATTTGAGAAGATACGGCGTTATATCCACTTCAACGACAACTCAAGCCCGTGAACATCAAGATCACGATCGACTACATAAGCTGCGACCCCTAATAGATCACCTAAATAAAAAGATTTCAAGTATCCCTTTGGAACAATTCCTTGCCGTTGACAATCAAATGTGTTCTACCAAAGTGAGATACTTTATGAAAACATATCTCCCAATGCAGCCTAACAAGTGGGGTTTCAAATTCTTTGTGTTGACAGGAGTGTCAGGATTTGCTTACCATTTTGAAGTGTATTCTGACCAAGAAAACTTACAGAAGAGGCCACCTAACGAACCAGATATTGGCGCGTGTGCTAATATTGTTGTCCGTTTAGCCAATATATATATATATATATATATATATATATATATATATTATATATATATATATATATATATTTAAAGCAACCTCTGATACTATTTATGAACCCGCCTATCTTAATCTCCGATTGAGCAAAAGTCACAAAACCTACTGTGTGTGTGTGTGTGTGTGTGTGTGTGTGTGTGTGTGTGTGTGTGTGTGTGTGTGCGTGGCGTGCGCGTGCGCGTGCGCGTGCGCGTGCGTGCGTGTGCGTGTGCGTGTGCGTGTGCGTGTGCGTGCGCGTGCGCGTGCGCGTGTGCGTGCGCGTGTGCGTGCGCGTGTGCGTGTGCGTGTGCTGTATGTGTCTATATATATATATATATATATATATATATATATATATATATATATATATATATATATATATATATATATATATATATATATATACAGGGTGTCAGTTTAAGATGAAATGCATGGGGATATTGGAAACCGTTAGAGATACGAAGATGGTTAAATGGAGAAAAAGTTGCGTCATTATATGCCCAAGTAACCATGGTTACATGTCAAAAATCCTTCCATTTACTAGACACAGGGTGATAACTGAAAATATGCGTTTTCTAAAAATCGCTATATCTTGTTTCTTGCAAGAGATACATCCACGATTTTGCAGAATGGGGGTAACAGGTAGCGAGGATTTTAAAAATGATTTTGAAAAAATCTAGGCTACTAGATTTTGAGATAATGCACGCAACTTTTGATTTTCTTATGGACGCCATATTGGATTTTGCATTTTGAATTCTTCATAAAAATGCTTTTCAACCATATATCATATGTTTATAATCTGCCAATGAGAAAGTGTCAAATTACACAATTAAATTTATATCAAAGCAACCTTGACATATTATGTATTTTAATTAAATGAAAATTAATCTACAAATTAAACTAACTATTGAGAAAAATATTATTGATTTTAACATAAATCATAATAATAAAAGTGACAAAAAACAACAAAAAATAAAATTTAATATTATACTGAATTTTACTATTAATTAATCAAATGCTCGAATAAACCTCCATTCTCCTGCAAACACCATCTGCATCGAGTTAGCACTGCATCACAAGAGTTCCTTATCATCTCCGGGGTAATTTTATTAACAGCTTCGATAACTGCATCACGTAATTCGTCCTCATTGTTATACGACTTTGAATAAACTTCGTTTTTTAAATAGCCCCACACAAAGAAATCAATGGGAGAGAGATCAGGAGCTCTGGCCGGCCATCTTATTGGTCCCTGGTTTCCTATCCATCCATTAGGATATTCCATATTTAGGAAATCTGTAATAATATGGGCACTATGTGCAGGAGCCCCATCCTGTTGGAAAATCATATTTCTTACTGTAGCAAGAGGAGCTCCATTATCCTTTCCGCTATTTGAGTTTGCAACAGGTTTAGATAGGTAGCAGAGGTCAAGTTCTCGTGATAAAAAAAAGGGCCAATAATATGAGTACCAACAATACCTAACAGACATTAAATCCCCACTTCACCTGTTGCCGCGTTTCACGGTATAAATGCGGATTTTGGTCAGACCAATAGTGGGTATTTTTCCTATTAAATAGGCCACAATTTGTGAATCTGCTCTCATCAGACCACAAAATATTCTTGGTAAAGTCTGGATTTTTCATTACATCGTTGGATAAACCATTGACTAAATTCCATCCTTCTTACATGATCCCTTCTCGCAGCCCTTGGACCGGTCTTTCACGATAAGGATGGTATTTATTACGTTTCAATATTACTCCCACTGTTGATCGGGCAACTCCTACGTTGCTTTCAATTTCACGTAAGGATGAGCGGGCATTTTCAACTACAGCTTGTAATACAAGATTTTCATTGTTTTCGTTACTATTTCTGTTTCTCTTTACCTTAATGAAACTACCATGATTTATTAAATTGTCACGTATGCGGCTAAACATGCTTCTTCCTGGTTGGCGTCTCTCAGGATAATTATGAAAATACATCCCAGCTCTGTCACTATTTCTCCTACAGAGAATGAAACATTCTAACATATCGTATTTTCACTATTTGAAAACGAGTTCATTTTGGCTTATAACAGAACGTCAAAATTAAATGACGTTTGTACAAACGTAACTAACTATGGTAATTCAATTGCTTATAAACATGTCAAAGGTGTCAGCGCCTACTATTCTCTTGCAATAATTGAATAGATGGTTGATTGGCAAAGGCCTAGTTTGATATAAATTTAATTGTGTAATTTGACACTTTCTCATTGGCAGATTATAAACATATGATATATGGTTGAAAAGCATTTTTATGAAGAATTCAAAATGCAAAAATCAATATGGCGTCCATAAGAAAATCGAAAGTTGCGTGCATTATCTCAAAATCTAGTAGGCCTAGATTTTTTCAAAATCATTTTGAAATCCTCACTTTACCCATCCTGCAAAAATCGTGGATGTATCTCTTGCAAGAAACAAGATATGATTTTTGAAAGCATATTTTCAGTTATCACCCTGTGTCTAGTAAATGGAAGGATTTTTGACGTAACCATGGTCTTCTTGGGCATATAATGACGCAACTTTTCTCCATTTAACCATCTTCGTATCTCTGACGGTTTCCAATATCCCATGCATTTCATCTTAAACTGGACACCCTGTATATAAAGGGTATCCCAAAATTGCTGGAATATGGAGCTTATACGTATTATGCAGGCCAAAGAAACCGATTGGAATTTGCTCAAAACGTAACGTTTGTCCGTGAGAATAGTTTAAAGTTTACTTAAAATTACATTTTGTATGCTGTACAGAAATGGGGCACAAATTCCATGAAAGTTGGCAGAAGTGTATTTTAGAAGAATACCGTCATTTTAGTAATGGAAAATCCAGAGGAAACTGCAAAGGGCCATAACCACCCTGATCCACAGGTGGTTTTAATTTTCTTAGAGGTGATGATACGGTTCTAAGACTTCTTCAACGAATGAATACTCATCATCTTCATTTCTTGACTCTTCTAACTCTCCGTATTTCGCATAGTTTCAAGCAAAAAATGTTTTCACAAACACTGATAACCTATATCCTTAGGACAAGTTTAACAAAATTTATATCAATAATTTAGTTGGTGTGTGTGGAGAAGTGTGTATTGTGTGTATATTTAAAGCAACCTCTGATACTATTTATAAACCCGCCTATCTTAATCTCCGATTGAGCAATAGTCCCCCCCCCGGGGGGAAAGGAGAATGGTTACAGTGGCTTTTGGACAGCTTCATCGGAAGATATCGCATTATTCTAAAAGGAGATAATGGTACATGCGAATCTTCTACCACCTGTTAGATTTGAGTATGGCCAATGCTTGGTTGCTCTATAAAAGGATTCAGATTGCTAAAGGAAAATCTAAGAACATGCTATTGCAATCTAAATTCGAAGCGAGATCGCCAATTGTCTGTGTGATGCTACAGTAGAAAATACTCCCAGAAGAGGTAGACACAGCACTAGTTTAGAGCACGAAATCCAAGCAAAAACGCGAAGACTGAATGTGCGGCATATTCCTTCTCAAGATGTTCGAGTAGGCCAAGTTGTACATTGGCCAATCTTTACTGAGAAGAGAACTCGTTATAGATACCCACATTTTAAAGGCTTTACTGACATCATTTCCGAAAATATAGTATTACTTTGTATATGAACAAAAGAAATAATTGCTTCAAATCGTTTCATAAGTAAAATTGACGTTATCCACAATGTTGCAAAAGTGCAACGACAACATTTTTCAAATAAATACTGTAAATTTTTCGAAAATTTTAATACATTTCGACATAATAGTTATTTACGTTGTAGGAGTATGTGGCATTTTACAGTCGAAGCTTGAGGTTGCCGAAGCGAGCTGAGGGCGTAACAAGCTGAGACTGTAACCCACATTACTCCTGTAGCGTACAATATTTTCCGCCTGAAGAGATATTATTTTGCACTATAATTGCAAACAGCATTTTATTAAATACATATTACTTAATTGTCAGACTGACGTTTATTTGACAAACCATCTACGCATTTATTTCATGGCAACTAAATTTCGAGAAAAGGTAAATTTACATCTTTCTAGCGCATTTATTAATAATTTCTGTCTCTATCAAAGAATTTTCAGTTTCGATGGTAACAAAGTTATTACCATGAGTAATGAGTAACATTACATCTAAATTAACGTGGTTGTAATGATTTGTTAACATATCGAAAGGCGAAAAATAATTTATTACTGAGAAAAATAAGAAATTATGCATTTAAGGTTAATACATACCCATAATTATAACAGAAATATAGTGATGCGTGGAAATTTTTAAAAGAAATGTCATAATTATTTTTGACAAGTAATTATTGTTCAGTTGACAGCTATTTAAATAAGTGTCATTGTTACGTTATACATTAACCGATCTTAAGCGTGTTTGTATTCAAGAAGTGAGAAAGCAGACATGCGATTAGATCTTCGCGAATGTCATACAATTATTAGACAGGCTGCTGAATTGTATGCCAAAAGATATCGGCAGAAATCGAGTTCCTCCAATACAATTATTTTAACTACGAGTTGAAGACCAGTTTAGCAAAGAACTAAATGATGAACGTGAAAATAATTTTATTGTCGATCAAGAATCGAAAATCAATGTACTGGCAATTATCGAAGCAGATCCTGGAATTCGCTAAATAGAAATATAAACATCAGCATTTATTCCAAAATGATTACGAAAGAATAATGGAATATTGCAATTGGTTTTTGACAGACACAATGTGGACAATAATTTTATCAAAATATTTTATATTCATGTTTCTAGCCTAGGTTCAGAAATAACGCACGTCGTTGGGTCAAGAGAATCTACAAATGTGAGAGAAAGTGCACATGAGAACGAGTTGCTTTTTATGTTTGGTTACACTTGCACAAACATTGTTGGACCAATCATTAACTGCTGAACGATATTTACAAATTTTGGAACTCGCGTTGAAGATTTTTTGAACGAACTACCTCTAAATAGTCATCCAATAACTTTTCAACAAGATGGGGTTCCGCCATATAACAGTAGAATTGGTAAATTACTTGAATGAAAGGTTTCGAGAAAATTGGGTGGACAATAGACCAATCCGATGGCCTTCGTTGTCACCTACAATAAATGAGATTACTGAACTGCAGTTAGGCAATTCATACTATTTAAAGATTTGAACTATGCTAAAATAATGGTCAACATTTTAAATTTGTACTAAGTGGAACTAGACTATGGTATTAATTGCTTATAAACATGTCAAAGGTGTCAGCGCCTACTATTCTCTTGCAATAATTGAATAGATGGTTGATTGGCAAAGGCCTAGTTTGATATAAATTTAATTGTGTAATTTGACACTTTCTCATTGGCAGATTATAAACATATGATATATGGTTGAAAAGCATTTTTATGAAGAATTCAAAATGCAAAAATCAATATGCGTCCATAAGAAAATCGAAAGTTGCGTGCATTATCTCAAAATCTAGTAGGCCTAGATTTTTTCAAAATCATTTTTGAAATCCTCACTATTACCCCATCCTGCAAAAATCGTGGATGTATCTCTTGCAAGAAACAAGATATAGATTTTTGAAACGATATTTTCAGTTATCACCCTGTGTCTAGTAAATGGAAGGATTTTTTGACATGTAACCATGGTTACTTCTTGGGCATATAATGACGCAACTTTTCTCCATTTAACCATCTTCGTATCTCTGACGGTTTCCAATATCCATGCATTTCATCTTAAACTGGACACCCTGTATATAAAGGGTATCCCAAAATTGCTGGAATATGGAGCTTATACGTATTATGCAGGCCGAAAGAAACCGATTGGGCAATTTGCCTACCAAAACGTAACGTTTGTCCGTGAGAATAGTTTAAAGTTTACTTAAAATTACATTTTGTATGCTGTACAGAAATGCGGGGCACAAATTCCATGAAAGTTGGCAGAAGTGTATTTTAGAAGAATACCGTCATTTTAGTAATGGAAAATCCAGAGGAAACTGCAAAGGGCCATAACCACCCTGATCCACAGGTGGTTTTTAATTTTCTTAGAGGTGATGATACGGTTCTAAGACTTCTTCAACGGGAATGATTACTCATCATCTTCTTTTCTTGACTCTTGTAACTACTCCGTATTTCGCATAGTTTCGAAGCAAAAAAATGTTTTCTCAAACACTGATAACTCATATTCTTAGGACAAGTTTAACAAAATTTCAATACAAAATCTAGTTGGTCGTCGACATGGAGACAAAGCAAAAGTTATAATTTTGACAAAACAACTTCATTGTGCCAGTTATTGCTGACAGTAAATATTCCAATAATTCCTTTCACTTCTAGTTGCTTTTGTACAGGAAGGTTCAAGCCAGGCAGAGTAAGCACTGGAAGACCTCGACAAGCTCGAACGCTCAATACGGTAGAAGCTGTTCTTCAAATGCTCCATAATAATAATTGGACCAGCACCAGAAGATTGAAACGAGACACTGGGATCCCAAAAAGCACTATAAGTCGGATCCTACACGATCAATTTATTCGTCCATTCGACATACAGCTAGGGATTATTGCCACTTGACCACGCAGCACGTTTGCGTTTTTTCACAAATTGTTCGGAAACGCAGAGCAGTCGATAACGGATTCTCCACAAATATATCATTCACTGATGAGTCTTGTTTTACACATCGTGGCTTGACGACTATATTTATGCAGATAAAAATCCCCATGCTATTAAAGGAAGACATTATCAACGAGAATTTAAAATCATTGTCTGAATAGGAATTATTGACACGTCTATAGTTGGACCATTCCGATTTCCTGATTGTCTGGAAGGTGCTAGTTACCTTGAAGAAGTTTTGCCAGAATTACTAGATGGCGCGCCTCTTGATTTGCGTCGCAAATGTTCTTCATGTACCACGGTACAACACCTCATTTTGCACGTGCCGTAAGAGAATATCTTGATCAACAATTTGTTGGTAAAAGTGTTGCTAGGGGACAAGAAGTACCCATGTGATGGCCTCCTCGGTCTCCAAATTTGAACTCTTGCGGCTTCTTTATCTGGGGAGCGTTAAAAACACAAGTGTACGGGGTTCAAATGAATAATTTCGAACAACTGTGCAGCATAATTCAAAATGCTGTACACGAAATACGAGAAAACGACGATATTCTAAGGAGGGCACATTTCAATTCTTTACGTCGAATCGACACCTGCATTAATGCAGGTAGGCGTCACATTGAACACTTGTTGTAAGAATAATTTTGTCCTTGTGTCCATCGTTATCTAAATATTATATTGAAATATTAAACTTGACCTAAGAATATCGGTTATCAGTGTTTGAGAAAACATTCTTTCCTTCGAAACTATGCGAAATATGGAGTGCTTATAAGAGTCAAAAAATGAAGATGATGAGTAAGCCTTAACGTTGAAAAAGTCTTAGAACCGTATCACCACCCCTAAGAAAATTTAAAAACATTACCAGGAGGTGAGGGTGGTTTGACTCTTCTGGAAATTGATCAGGGACACTTACCGGGGACCTTCCTATCACTTTGTTACCCGTCCACGTGGGACGCGTAATTTTTTTCAAAGTAGATTTCATAATTGTTATTAAAATTATTATTACATTTCTTTTTCTCGAATCTACAGATTGTGACCTAATTTATTTATATATTGAGGGGTTGTGTTCTAATAAGGGTCCGTAGTCTTGTAAGACGGGAATCTGTTTGCGAGCTACTTAATATGAGTTAAATTATTATTAAACAGTTATACAACTTCATTATGAATGGAAAGTAGCAATTAAACGTCGCCATTGTGTTAATTAATGTGTTTACAAATATTTAAAAAATTTGCTGCTGCAAAAATCATTAAGGTCTAAATATTAGGTGAAATAATAATCATTTTCTACCCTAGCGTTTTTTATACAGGCAGAAGATTATCTATCTAAGCGGTCAGAATCTTTACAATCGAAAGCTATACCTGATTTAATTATATGTTCAATTACACACACCACACCACACACACCACCGCACACACACTTTACACGCACACGCACACGCACACGTACACATCACATGCACACCACACCCACACCCACACCCACACCACACCCACCCACACCCACACCACACCACACACAACACACACACACACACACACACACACACACGCACACACACACCACACACACACACGCACACGCACACGCACACACACACACACACACACACACACACACACACGATCTAGGAGCCTATGTGCTCTGGAAAACAATTACTACTGCAAGACTGGGCGCATACCAACTCCAAAGATGTAGGCGGTGCAAGTGTTGAAATATTTGTAATCGACCCCAGCCACAGGAATGTACTTGCCTTGTATTTGCTTCTTATCAGATACCGCGATACGCACCTAGACCTTGTGCAATTATTGTGAACACGGATCCAGCAAACAAACCAGGTCAGAATTGGAATGCTATCTACATTGGCGAGAATAGTAATGGGGAATATTTTAACTCCTTCGGGCGATCCCCGCTAGGTTACGTTTCCTTGAGAAGAATTCTAGATGGTTCCGCTACAACAAAACGACGCTGAAGAATTACCATTCGGATGTGTATGGGCTTTATACAATAGTGTTCTTGTATTTTAGAATGAAAAATAATTTACCAATGCTTGATTTTGTAAATAAGATTTTCACTACATGTTTAGTTATAAATGATGAGATAATCCAGTTACTGTGTAATAATACTTGTTTTCAACAATTCTACTCTAATAAATAAAACAGAAATTTTGTAGTTTAGTTGTTTTAATTAAGAGTTCAATAACAAGAGAGGCGTGCATGATCAACTTCTATTACAGAAAAATTTTCGGTGAAAAGAATCTGCAATCACAGGTATATTCTACTTTGTTTTATCGTGCTTATCTTTTAACATCAAGGTAACCCTAGTTTTTGTTGTCTTTTAAATATTTACTAAAACCAACACGCACATCGTGCATTAACATTAATAGTCTTGATGTATATCTAATTACCTGATTACTTAATTGTTACTCATTTATTTTTTAAAGTAAGTTGTGTGTGTGTGTGTGTGTGTGTGTGTGTGTGTGTGTGTTGTGTGGTAATTGAACATAAAAATAAATCAGGGGTAATTTTCGAATGTAAAGGTTCTAACCGCTTAGATAGAGAATTTGCCTGTATAGAAAACTCTAGGGTAGAAAATTATTATTATTTTACCTAATATTTAGACCTTAATGTTTCTTGCAGCAAATATTTGTAAACACATTAATTAACACGATGTCGACGGCTAATTGTTACTTTCCATTCATAATGAAGTTGTATAACTGTTTAATAATAATAAACACATATTAAGAAGCCCGCGAACAGATTCTCATCTTACAAGAC